>OX243816.1:20531524-20609350 GCA_945859605.1 Lumbricus rubellus | reverse complement strand
CCATAAAATCTATGACAATTAAGACGATTTTTTGCTGAAGTGGCGGCGCTATACAAATTTCCATAGATGTAAAAAACGATGGAAACAAAATAAAAAACGGAAAAACGTCGTTTTTTTCGATAAAATAATATATAAAAAAACGATAAAAACGGAAACGAAAAATAATTTGACTTTGCTACATCTAAAACCGCATTTAAACCTTGAAAACCTTGATTAGGAACCTACTACACGCAGGCTATCTCTTAAATGATGATGTTAAACGATGAAATAATGACTTTAGTTAGCTGAATTCTTGAGAGTTGGCGTAAAACGTAAGGAATATCAGAAAAATTAAAGTTAAGGAAAATAATAACAGAAAGTAAATGAATAAATAACGTTAAAGAAAAAAATAATAAACGATAAAAAAACGATGGGGAAAAATTAAAACCAAAAAACCCGTTTTTGGTTGTGAGCATGATAAGAAAGGTATGATGAAGTGAAGTAAATAAATGTAGATTTAGTTAATATAATTATATGAGGTATAAGGCCGACTCAGCTATGATGAGTACACTGACCTATGGTCAGTGGATAATAAGACGGCGAGGAGGAGGAGGATTGGCCACCGCCCTCACATGCCTAGGCCTTGAAAATGAAGTCGCTAACACTTCATCCCCATTGGCGAAACCTACGGGCCAGCTATAGAAGGATCTCATAATTTGAGATATGCTGGGTACAATGGTCGTATGACAAGAAAAGATATGATAAAGTAAAGCAAATGAATGTAGATTCAGCTAAGGTATATAATTATGAGTTCTACTGGTTAAAGGATGATGCACTATCTGGGTTGGTGGTTTTCCTCTACCACGTTTTAAAGCGAGGATGATTCAGCACGATCCTGGCCTGGAAGCGTTTCTGGGCGTGCTTGGACAAGATAAAATATTCAGGTTAATCTGAGATATAATTTTATATAGGCCCTATAGACTAATAATATTGTATTATGTGTAGGCCTATAACTGTATTAATTGATTTGTTTATTTATTGCACATATACAAGTCAAACAGAATAAACATGAGTCACTAAACAGTGTGCAAAAGGAATCAGAAAAAGCTAACAGCTTATACAGTTCTGACCCCTAGCTCCATGACTATTTATATAACGCAAGTTAATATTAATACTTAATTAATTAGTTAGAACATAACTGAAAGTAACAGGATAAACATGCAGTGCAATAATAATAATTAATAATAATAATGCTGAAAATAATTATATTATTAAATAATAATAATAAGAAAGTAATAATACTAAGAGAATAATAATAGATTAGGCTATTTATTATATAATAATAATAAGAAATATTAGCAACAACATATTATTGAAGCTGCAAATCATCACAGACTACAAAGGATTTGAGACATCAGAAACAATATAATAAACGGTCAGGATTCTAACATACAGTGTGCCTAGTTGCTGTGAAGTAAATGCAGGTATAAAGACCAAAAGTTAATCAACATTAGCAATAGTTTGTAAACAGAGCCTTTTTAACTTTTAATATTTGCAAACGACTTTGGAATCGCGTGTAAAATATGGTCACTGTTGCTGTGTTTGAAATTTCAGGCAAATCCTAAAAGTTTTGACCGGGTTCTGACACTTTTGTGTGAGGGCTACTTTTCAACCGGACACAGTGTATAATACATTTTACATGTAGGCTAATATAGTGAATATACAGGGTGTCCAATAAGTTCGTGAACGATTTTGCTAGTTTGTTATAAAATAAATACACAACAAAAATCAATAATTATTGTACCATTTAATAGGCAATAGTGTTGCCTTTGCTGGCTATAACAGCTTTCATTCGTCTGGGCAAAGATTCGATGAGGTTGTACAAAGTTTCAACCGATATCGAATTCCATGCTTTTCGCAAATGACGTTTTAGCTGAGCAGGAGTTTTTGGTTCAGGATCTTTGTAGACACTGCCTGAGAGTATATTCCAAAATTTTTCAATTGGTGAGAGATCAGGAGAGTTTGGAGGCCATTTTTCAATGTAGTTAGGAATACTTTCGTTCAGCCATGTTCGCGAAACAGCAGATGTATGTGCTCGCGAATAACAACCGTTTTTCCTCAGAGCGTCTGTTAGCAATGGCGCCTTTCTGCGTTTCCAACTTCTCCACTTCAACTCCACTTTCAAGTAATTTCTGATTGTTTCTTTGTTGTCCTTAAGTCCACCTGCCTTGAGAGATTTTTCTGTCTGTCTCAATCCAGGTCCTCGTCTGTATTTCGCCTTTTTGATTATTTTAATAGCAGCCTGTGTCAAAATCTTTGGTCGACCACATCGTGCATGATCGCCTAACTCGCCTTGCTTGCTTCTTTCAGCCCATTTTGCTACCCAACCTTTCGATCATCCTTATTTATCACCCATAACGGAATATGAATATCCTTCTTCATCAAGAATAGCAGCTTTCGAGCGTAACTGAACGTCTGCGATTTTCCCCATTTTCCTCAAGTTTGTTTAGGAAAAACTATCGTGAACTGCATCAAATTCGCTAAAATTAGAACTTCAGCATAAATTGATGACGTCATTTCCTCGTTGCAAAAAAATAGCACTTTTTACACTCTTTGGTTTCGGGACATAAAGCTCTTTCAAATGACATAAACATTATTAATGTTTGTTGCAAAACATTTCTGCTTTCTGCAAGCAAAATCGTTCACGAACTTATTGGACACCCTATATATATTACATTTAATAATTGATATTCGTATGAACAGTTGATACCTGATTTCTTTCCAATCATTTCCAGTTTTTTTAGTGCTCAGCTTTGTGCGACTACAAGGACGGTTTCCACTTTCATCTGCCTGACCACTCAAATATCTCAAGCAAATCACGGATGCGCATCGATAATAGACCTACATATAGCATACTTCGCACTCCAGGAGATAACCTGACAGTAGTATGATCATTTGCATGGAAAGCGACAGATGGCCGTATAATTATGTTTTCTAATTTGCAAAACCCATTCCCGGAGCACCGCGATTAAATCGTGTATAGGCTACAAATATTTTCAGAAACTCCATCGACGTTTTTAGTTCATAAACTCACTTATCAGTAAAAGAACTTCATCTTCTGAAAATAATTGTCAATGTATTGTTTCGATATTCTATTGTTATTTTCTCTGTTTTTCTGAACGTCGTCATGTCTCGGAGCACCACGTTGCCTCCAGTCATGTTAAATTATGCGAATTTAGTTTGATCAATTCATGCCGGTTGAATTTATGTTATGGTAATTAATGTTGAGACTAAATAAGCAAAAGGCACCTAGCTTACATAAAAAAATTGAAAGAATGGCAATAGTGTATTCGTAACTATCGCCACTAAATTGCAATGCAAAGAACACGTCGTATAGGCATAAAGAACTGATCACGCAGAAGAAATTATGCTATATTACATTGAGCTAACTTATGTTGCATCACTTCAATACATGTTAGTATAATATTATTGTTAATTTTGTGGTTGCCCTGGTCATGTAATTTTATTGCGTCAGGAATGTTTGGAGAGGATCCAGAATGAAAGACTTTAGTTTTCCAACGTTCCATCCTATGTTGACTTATAACAAACTACTCTATAAAAATTATCACCACCTCCGATTCTCAGTTTAATCCAGTAAAATTAATATTTAAACTGACAGAGTTTCGTAAACACTCTGAAAAGCAATGTGCTTTGGACGTCATTTATGCCTACTGCTCTTTCAAAGCAACAAACTGACTAAAGAATGCCTTGAACTCAATCATAGCAAGTTATCCTTCTCTGACTGCTGAGACAGAGACAGAGACAGAGACAGAGACAGAGAGACAGAGACAGGTACAGATACAGAGACAGAGACAGAGACAGACAGAGAGACAGAGATACAGAGAGACAGACAGACAGAGAAAGAAAAAGAGAGAGAGAAGATGGGAGAGACAAACAGACAGACAGACAAAGAGACAGAGGCAGAGAGCGAGAAAAACAGATATAAAGATAACGAGGGACAGAGAGAGAAAGGCAGACTGACAGACAGAGAACAGAGATACAGTGAGAGGCAGAGAGACAGACAGACACAGAGACAGAGGCAGCGAGAGAAAGACAAAGAGACACAGAAAGAGAGACACAGAAAAAGAGGCAGAGAGACACAGAAAGAAAGAGACAGACAGAGACACACACAGACAGAGAGAGAGAGAGCAAAAAGAGGATAAAAGAGGAAGGGATAAATGGATAAATGGATGGATGGATGGATGGATGGAGGGAGGGAGGGAGGGAGGGAGGGATGGAGGGAGGTAGAGAGAATAAAATGCTCTGTAGATGTTTTATTCTTAAAATATCGATTGCGATTTTATTATCTTTGTACGTGTATTATAATATTAATTGTATTTATTTCTCGTCGATGTTCGTTTTGTGCTATGTGTTCTGGAACATTGCCCGACGGTGGTAAAAGAGAGGAGAAAAGGAAGAGAAAGGAGAGAAGGGGAACGAAGATGAGAGGAGGTGAGAGGAGATGAGGTGAGAGGAAATGAGGTGAGAGGAGATGAGGTAAGAGGAGATGAGGTGAGAGGAGATGAGGTGAGAGGAGATGAGGTGAGAGGAGATGAGGTGAGAGGAGATGAGGTGAGAGGAGATGAGGTGAGAGGAGATGAGGTGGGAGGAGATGAGGGGAGGAGAGGGCAGGGAAAAGGAGGAACTGGAGAGGAGTGGATGGCAGGGCAGGGATGGCAGCGGGGCAGACTAGGAGAGGAAGCGGAAATAGAGAGAAGTGGATGTGGAGGGAGAGGAGAGGTGGTGAGAGGAGAACAGAGAAATTTAACATTATAGAAAAAGAGGAAGAATAGAAGAGGAGAGGAGAGAAGAGAAGCATATAGAATGCAAGCAGAGAAGAGAGGAGAAGATAAAGAATGTGATGGAGAAAAAGAGAGCAAAGGTGCACAGAGTTCAAATAATACTTACATGCATGCATATGTATATACAATGCATACATATAGGAACTGTATAATGTATATACTATATACATTTTTATATATAGATATAATTATGTATGGATCAGAAAAAGGAAATAATATATAGTAAGAGGGAGACGTACACATGCTGATACAGACAGGACTGGAGCAAAAGGAAGAGAGACATTGCTCGTAATATTCTGTCATGCCTTCGTTATTCTTCGCGATTGATTTTCTTCTTGCACTCAAACGCTCTCTCTTCAGTTCATCCGTTTGACAGCATTATTTTATGAAACCGATTGATTGCAGGTCATGGATGATGGTATACGAAGGTACTTTGAATACGTGTGTGGATTGATCTTGATGGTATACGAAGGTACTTTGAATACGTGTGTGGATTGATCTTGATGGTATACGAAGGTACTTTGAAAACGCGTGTGGATTGATCTTGATGGTATACGAAGGTACTTTGAATACGTGTGTGGATTGATCTTGAGGGTATACGAAGGTACTTTGAATACGTGTGTGGATTGATCTTGATGGTATACGAAGGTACTTTGAATACGCGTGTGGATTGATCTTGATGGTATACGAAGGTACTTTGAATACGTGTGTGGATTGATCTTGATGGTATACGAAGGTACTTTGAATACGTGTGTGGATTGATCTTGATGGTATACGAAGTTACTTTGAATACGTGTGTGGATTGATCTTGATGGTATACGAAGTTACTTTGAATACGTGTGTGGATTGATCTTGATGGTATACGAAGGTACTTTGAATACATGTGTGGATTGATCTTGATGGTATACCACGGTAGTCAGACCGTATGATTGGTAGGTGGTCGAATCTATCGGTTGAAGCAGGCTATTAACTAACCGTCCGTCCGTCTGTCTCGTATGAGTTGCCATGTCACGGTTAATCGATCAGAACGAGGTAATGGAGATGGTATATACACGAAGACACTGCTGCTGCTGCTACTGCGACAGGTAAGCTTATGTCATGCCCCCACCCCCGTTGAGGAGACTGAATACATAGGAAGGCAGTCAAAACAGACAGAACGAAACCGGAGACGGAGTCAGACAAAGACAATGCCATTGTCACAATGGAGCAGTAATCGTAAAACTTTTATGACAGTAACTTATTGGTAACTGTTCGGTGGTCACGAATGACCGCATGGGTTAATTTATCATTGATAAATTATTATTTTCATTTGTTCTCGTGAAGGCCTGCCGACCTTATCCCACCCCGAAATGTTCGCTTTTCATAAACTATATAGACTCCGTGTTTCGTGCTGGTCTGCCTATTCCACTGACACTGTCCTAAACTGCCTTAAACAGCGACAAAGTGAATAACATGACTGTGGGAAAACACTGTGATATTATTATTATTAGGCTATTATTATTATTATTATTAATTATTATTATTATTAAATATGTATTTACACGTATGTATAGCCTATGACGAAACGCATATAATTATGCAATTATATGCACATAGATTCTATATAATATTATGTATTATTTTTTTATTGCCCTGAGGTAGGTCTACTTCGTTTCCCCCATGGAATCATAAATTTATTACTATTATTATTTTTTTTATTAATTTAAAACTACAACACTGCAAAGACTACACTACCAAACAAACCGCTGGTTTACGCACTGCACGCGTGAAACCCCGATTGGCTTAATCTGAGCAACGCAAACTGCCAGACAGAATTAGGCCTACACTCTAAGTTAGTGTGCACGCGTATAACCTATACATAGCAACATATATTCTGTATGTAAACGCATAGTAAAATAGTGTGCACAACAGTATAATAGTACATGTATGCAATCAGGGCCTTTTTAACGTGCAGTTGTACACAAAATATGCGATTCTAAATGGATTTGTGCTGTTGTAGTCTTGTAGAAGCACTTCTGTACAGTTATATAACCAGCAAAAAAGGTAATTGTCCTCCAATTGGAAGTAGGCTAATTTACCATGTTTGTATGTTTGTATGTGCACTTGTTACAGCGCCCCTTCAAGCTCTCTCTACTCAGAGGCGCTCCCGAATGCAGAGCGGACACTGCATCGGAGTTTCACGCCGAAGCGCTGAGCAATTATTGTAAGTGAAGGACTTGCCCAAGGTCCTTACGCGGCGAGGTGGATTCGAACCTCGAACCTTCCGGCTCCAAGGCAACGACACCACCACTACACGGCCGCCCCTCCAGACCATGGAGGATGGGAAAGAAAAGAAGGAGTTGTGCAGTTCTAAAAAATCTTTTAAAACAGCCCTGCATGCAATTATGTGCTCAAATACACGAACTTATTGTGATTGCGGCTATTAAAACCATTGAAACATCAATATTATCATTACATTAAATTTATATCAATGTGAAAGACGTAACGCAATTGAAGTTCACTCATGCATGCATAAGCAGAGACAGAACCAACATTCTACGCTTAGACTTCGGCCTAGTCGACACAATGTGGAAGTCAGTAAAGATCATAACGCGAGCAATATTAGGCTAGTAGACACAAAATTAGAACTTATTAGGTCCAAAATTAAGATTATTCACCTAGACCTATGGTATACGAATGTGCAGTGATGAGACAAACTGCGCCACATAAAAAACAGTATACAAAAAGTCTCAGACTCTCTCAATAACAATGATTAATTATACAGTTTATTGTCCATGCAAGCAAAATATGGCAACATGCAGCCACATCGATTCTATTGTTTCCACTGTTTCTAAATCATCAGCAAATTCAGTTAGTGTGGCCATCCAACCAACGTGATCTAGGTACAAAATACGTGGACAACACCAGTTTTCTGACTATTCACTATAATACGTTTGTGCGTGCCTAGCAACCGGAACGACGCTGCGAGCGTGTGTTTGCGAGTCTTCCGAACGTCCCCCCATAGCAACAGACAATGCAACCGTATCAGCACTGAAAATCACGTGATGTAGCCATTGTCCGATGGTTCTACGGTCAAAAGAAGCCGGAACAAAACGCCGGTGGAGTGGAAAATGGCCGACCGACAGAGTGCAAGTCTTCGTGTGGGTCTGCTGCTGAACAAGAGGAAAACCGCACCGCGTTGATTACGTTTGGTCGATCAGCTTTCCAGAATGGTGTCTCATACAACTCTTAACACACGGGACACCTACCTGTTGAAAGAGTTGCACTCTAAATGAATAGATTTAATCGTTGTGTATGGGGCGAGAAGTGACGAAGAACGAGTTAAGAGAAATGGAAGTTGAGTGTTCTTTGATTTATAATTCAGCATTAATTATTGCAGTTTTAATTGCAATTATAATTATTTTTAAAAATGTAGAATTGTACAATGCCACTTCAAGACAACAAACTAACGCTCAAATTTTAAGCGATGCTGGCTAAATTATTTAAACACATTTAGACGACGTCACGACGTTTAAGTTAAGCAAATTGATCATCTTCAACTATAATTCACTCCATAAATATTCGACGTCAATCCTCCAACGAATAATTGATCTCTGTCTGATTGGCTCCAAGACTTCGTAAATATTTACTCGACTCAATACGTTCAGCGACTTCTCTGATATCTGTTCATCATTCAAGACTATACTTAAGACTCGTTTCGTTCAAGCTGCCTATCAAACACGTGATCAAGACTCATTTCCGGTTTCTCTGAGTCACGTGATCGCCAATCGCTTCCCCTGTGGAGTTTTCAGATTACCATTGAGACGATCGTAGATTGATGTCTTGAGGAAATATTATTATATCGGCGCTACAGAAGTTATTCGAGTGCATCATTGTCATTGCCTTCGCTTAAGGCAGAGCATTATAATCACAGGTGATCGGTTACGTTCGAGGTTAACGATTTTTCTATAGCGCTTTCATAATAACATGTGCATAATATGCCTATGCCTCTGTCACTCTGTGAGTGCGAGTTCAAGTGTTCCTATGAAAACAGTCGAGCAAGTCCACACAAAGCAGCTGCATCAATCAAGCTTTAGCTATCTATTGAATAGAGGAGACAGCTGAATTGCACTCGCTGTTGTAAAGATGGATGGCCGTTTGCTTTAGGTAGGCCTAATTGTTTGATATTGGCTAGGGGTTTCAGATGGAAATTATACCCTCGTAAAAACAGGCTAATCGATTTTACTAAAACATTGTACACTGTTCCAAAAAACCGTTAAAAAGGGGTGGGGTACTCGTTTTAGTACGTCTATTTCCCGCTAAAAAGCGGCCAGTTGCCCCTAAACCCCTTCGCGGCGACGCCCCCGTTCATTTTAGGGTGAAACACTCGTTTTTGAGACATTTGCTCACAGAATAGATTTGTATGGCAGCATCGAAAAAAATAGATCTCAGTTCTCGGCTTTATAATAGCTACCTTTAGTCCTAAAAGTAACCAAATAAATATAACGAGTGACTAAGGATTTAGTTTCATTATTTAAATTTGTCCACATGTGAAAGTATAAGTGGAATTTAGTTATTAGAAACTAGTAACATTGCACAGAGCCGCATTGCACAGTGTGGACTGCGCATTAATACATCGATTGTGGAAAAACCCCGAACAAACGGTTGTCACCACGCAAGGGCCTAATAAAAGTTGTAGATTTCCCACACAGAGGACTAAAAATGCAAAATCTAGCCTAGGCTAATCGAGCATATGATAAGCATAAACCTTTAAATTTTTTAGACTATCAATCAGCAACTTTAAATTGAGCAAAACTTAGCGATTAATATGGTTCCATACAAGCAGCTTCAATAGCGGCCTTAATATCAGCTTGCACATATCTGCACTTTAGCTCATTGTTCGAGATGCCGCCCTTTGAGTGGGAAGTCGTGGGTTCGAAACCCATGCGACTACTCAAATTTTTTCTTAATTTTTTCCAGATATACTTTTAACTTACTTATGTCACTGAATTGTGTGTACTAGGCCAACTAAGAGTTAGATAGGCCTAAGTGTAAAATATAGACCCTACAATTATGGTAAAACTGTCGCGCAAGTCCGGAGACACAATTATAACACTAGTCTCCTTTGAAATGACTCCAGCGTTCAGTGAGGGTATTACTATGATTTTTAATACGCATTTACCGTGCGTGCCATTTAGCTAATAATTTTTATGATAACGGAGAGGTGGGTAAATTGACATTGAACAAAACTTAGCGATTATTATGCTTCTCTTCAAGCAGCTTCAATAGCGGCTTTAGTTTTAGCTTACACGCACGTGCACCTTAGCTCATTGGTCGAGATGCCGCCCTTTGAGTGGAAGTTGTGGGTTCGAAACCCATGCCAACAATAATTTTTTTAATTATTTTCATATATACTTTTAACTTATGTCACTCAATTTTGTGAACTTGTAACTGAAATTAATTTTAACTGCAAACACATTAATTTGAATGCAGGTAGCTTTCATTCACAGCATCTGACACGTTAATGAGCCGTACATAGCATAGGACGAACGCATAGGCCTACATAAGCAAACAAGATTGTGACAGGAACAATTTAATGTAATCGCCGATATGCATGACTAAAATGAGACTTAAGAAAGGATCCACACATTAAGTTAATCTCACCGGATTTTGACCTGTCTTCTCTAGCAGCTGGCCTAGTGCACCGGTCTTTTGCTAGGAACTGAAAACTGTCCTTTAGCCAATCTGACGCTTTGAATCTTGACCGGGAACTGGTTTTCTCTTTGCAGATTCTGTTCAGACTAATTATTGGCCGTGATCAAGATGGGTCTTTACCTTGCCTCAGTAAAACCTTTGACCTGTCTCCATATATCTTGTGATATGCGTTTCCCTTGTGAACAATGCTGCATGCGATTCTTGACACAACTCGGAATTATTGGGGCTTCAGCATAATTATAATAAGCTTAATTCTAATATTTAGTTTCTGCGTGCACCTGATGCACGGTCATTTTTAAGTGCAGCAAGGTTAAAAACCTGGCATTGTAATTGGGTGCATGAATATTTAAGTTTATACGAAATTGCCATTTAACATGAAATTGTAGAAATGTTTTTTTATCATGTAACTCTAATATGGTTTCTAGCCGGCTTACTTGCTTTTTAGCGATGAAGATGGTTGCAACTTCATTTAGGCCTAATTGAGAATTGACCCTATTGATTTTCTTTAATAATATTTGCCATGCAAATTTATTTATTTCGAAAAAAGTTAGGTTAAATTAAGTCTATCAAAAATACTTTGAAGGATAGTCTAATGCAATTAATTAGAGACCGAAAACCATAGTTGGCTAATAACCGCTAACTGAATTAATTCCATAGGCTACTTTTTTTATCTGGTCGCCTACTCCAGCTCTGACTATGTCAGGCGCTTAACTGTTCTTAATATGAAAATTAGTCATTATTGCCAGAGGGTAGCTAAATATACATGATTGATACAGTATCGGGTTGAATAAATGATGGCCAATAATTGTAACAATATGATTTTTCGGCCTTATTACAGTTGTCAGATGCGGTGATATTGCGCTATACAATTTATATTGCATTGAACGGTTGTGCGGAAGCCTTGATCTTGCTGGGACGAAGATGCCGGAAGTACTTCCTTTCTATGATGGCGGATGACATGGGCGGTTATCAATTTCGGGAAAATTCTGATAAATCAACTTAATCAAGTAGGTAATTTTATTCGTAAGTTCACAGGACATATTCCCATATTTTGCGGTATGGCGAATTAATATGGGCACGGAAATTGTCTTTTATGTATGAACTTATGGTGGTTTACAAGCGTGCGTGCGTTATGTTGCCTAAATGGAAGACTGCATGCTTCGGGGTCGGATTAATGGTATGTTCGACATCTTCGGCCGAACAGAGGTCCACACTTTAGGGGCTCCGCACATGCAATAGGAATATATTTTCATCATTGTTAATTATAATTTTAAAAATCTCTGAACAACAAATTGCCAAATTTTCGAATACTTGTGCTTTAACATAGGCTACAACTTTTGCGCATGTGTGAAGCTCTTATTGCAGTTTCCATAACCAGACAAAGTCAGAAGACGGGGTGAAAAAGCTCACATAATTAGGATGGAGCTTGAGCCAGGGTATAACTACTGGGCGTAAGCGCTAAAATATGTTAGTTTCCAATCAGTGGCGGCTCTACAGCATGGAAAATCAATGCCCTGGTAAAAACCATTTGACCTAGTCGTTATTTAGCCGCAAGACTGCCAGAAATTTTCCCTCCCAAGAATTTTTTTGGGGCATATAATATAGTTAATGCAGTGTTTGCTTCTGCGAGTGCACTGTCTTTGCTCTGGTTAGAAGAAAATGTCTGACCATGAATCATTTTAAAATTCCTAATCCGTGAAAGATGCATAGGCCTGCTTTTAAACTAGACTGGAATGTTAAAAGGCCTGATGATATTGTAAAAACAAAAGTAACAATAATATACGTATTGTCTTTGAATACAAAACTTTTTTGTGTCATTTTGTTGTGCTTCTGTCAGGTTGTGGCACCCACAGCTTTATTGAACAAGGCCCCACATTTCTTAATCAGTCCCTGATGCTATATTATTTTGTTTTATAGGTTTTTAATGATTTCCAAACATTCATTGAATTTTTGTACTTTTCATGTGTTTTCAGTCATATTCTGGGTTGAATTTCCTGGAAACTATGAACATTTTCAACGGAGTTTGTTCTACGGTTCTACGATATCGTTGACTTTGTCCTTGGTGGAAACGGACAAATCAGTCTGTGCTCTATCCTGTCAAATTCTTCCGCCATGTGAGTTAGTGAGTCACTAGTTGCACATGATTACGGTATTTGAGTAGCAAATTGTCTAATCAGTTCAATTAAATTGTGGAAATAAAAACTACCAGTTTTAGTCAAAGTATATGTAGAATTTGTTTAGTCAGGCACGTTGTCATTAATTCGTTAAGGTGGGTGTTGAACTGGTCAAAGCTGGTACAAATTTCTCCAGCTTTGTCAGCCTTGGCATACGGGGCAGGTGCCCAATTCTCTCCCTCACCGTCTCATCTACCTACCAACAGTGTACGCATTTATCAGACTTGGCAAGGGCTTCAGAATGAATAGAAATCTGGAACAAGTTATTTTTTGGCTGTGTAAAGGCTTGAGCCCTAACCTAATAGTTGACAGTCCAGTGTGCTTACTACTGCATTAAAAGTATCTACATTATTATTATTAATATTATTAATTTAACTAAATTAATTACTTTTGATTGACAGTTTACTCGTTTCATCTAAGTTGACCAGGGGTTTTGCGGGAACTGAAATCTTGAACAAGTTCTTTGGCTATGTTTGGATTTTAGCCCTGACCTATTAAGGTCTGATGTGCTAACCATTGCAATTTGGAGCATAGTATTTTATTTAAAAAAAATTATTATTGTTATTGTTTTTCCAAGAGATTTTAATGATTGCTGAGGAAACATTATTTTAGGACTTAATAAACGAATCTCCGTGAAATAAGGCCTCGTCCCAGGTTTAGCATCCATTGTTATTGTTACTGAGCTAATATTATTATTTTCACCCGAGGTACCTAGGATCCCTCAGATTAAAAAAAATTATGCTTGTAGCTGTTTTTGTGTGTTTTATTATTATTTTTATTACTATTAATGTTGCTATTGTTGTCATTGTTGCTGTTGTTATTATTTGTGATTCTTTGTAGCACTTGGCAGAATCTTTTATTAAGATTTGTGGCTTGTGTGTACCGTTATTTAATTTGACTATAAAGAGTACACTGACCGTATACTATTTAAGAGAAGACTGATCATTTACCCTTGTATGCAGACTTTTGCATAGGCTGAGAAATGATATTTGCTGACATTTATTACCCATAACCCCATAATTGCTGCACTGATGAAGTGCTCTTCTATTTATAAATATTGTTGTTTGTGGAGGACTGGAGGTCACAATGTTGTGTTGTCTTGGTTGTCGTGGTGCCGGTTGTATTGCTGTCAGTCTCATTATTAGATGCAACGTAGCTGGTGGTGGTGTTATTGTTGTTATTAATATTATATTACCAAGAACTGATATTGTTAGTTATTTTTATCACGTTTTACCAATTTCTGCTTTGTTTAAGGGAGGGCTGGCTTAATGGATTGCTGTTCTAGCCTTCAATTGCTTGTACTAAATTATTAGTATGTTGATGGTGGCTCTGGGGGTGGTGACAGAGTCAGTTTTCGTTTTCTGACTACTAAAGTATGTTGTTTTTGTTCGGTTTCGTTACATATGAAAGAAACGATTAATCTAAAAAATTCTATTAAAACATTTCATTCAACTGATTTAGCTTGCAATCTAGTGTTTTGTATGTTCTGGGAATTAACTGAATGAAATCATTTTGTTTTTAGGACTCGATGCAGATTTTTAAAAATCTGGAATTTTAGAAGGGTGACAGCACCTGTCAAACGGTCAAAAATGCCACAGCAACTGTTGCATTATGGACATGCGTCGTAGGTAGGCCTATTTCATATTTATTGCTTATTATTGGTATTGACATCAACATTTATTTTTGTGCATTTATTCAGTTTTGCTATTCATAGATGCATTATAACAGTTAGTTGCATTTGTCTAGCACAGCAAGCAACATGTATGCGTGTATAGTTCCTGTCACTGCAGTGCTTTTCTAATCTATAATTGCACTTGCAATGAATTCTTTAAAATATTTGTGCAATGTTAAGTAACGTGCTTATAGAGATTGTATTGTATCTGGCCATTTATAAAGCACTTTTCCCAGCAAGAGCCTTTCAGACGCGCTCCCAGTGTGTGCAACCGTGAGAAAAAAGGCAGGTTTTGGGATGAGAAAAGGATGATGAGAGCTCACCAGATACAATGATGGAAAGAACTGAAGGGGGGGGAGGAGTCACTATTGATATTCATTATTGCCATGGCATTGCATAGGGTCTGCGATATGACTAACTGAAAATAGTTGTGTTTGTAGAAGTCGATATGTTGTACGAACTCTGGCAATTGAGAATGCTGTACAAGTTGATGGCCATAACTATGTGTGGTTACATCTTCGAAAGCATCGTTAGTATCTCATTTTTATCCAAACATTGTTGGTATAGCCTTCATTAATGTTATGCATTTATGAAGCGCCATTGTAGCATGACCAAGTAGCAATTGATGACACTGAGCGACTGGTAAGGTTCCAAGACCTGTGTAAAGTTTCTGCATGGCAACCATTTCCGGGATGTCTCAAATATGTATTGTAATTTTGTGTCTCTAGTTCTACAGGGCAAGTGTTACAGGGATAGTTTCCTTAATTAATCATGTGCAACCTAAAAAATATCTCCTTATGCTTTGGTTTCATTGAGCAACAGTATACAATTATCAAAATATTCATGCAGTACTTATAAACTATCCATGTTTTCTTCGCATAAATTATTTCATATATTGTTTTGCTATTAATCTTTTGTAACACAATTTGCTTCTAAAAGAGCAGTGCTGAAGTTTGCACTAGCCAAACAATGGTAAGTTTTAGAGGCCTCTATTGCAGATGATGTGTAGTACTTCATTTCTTACCCATAATCATGTGCTCTAATGCTCTTAAATAGCTGTTATTATTGTTGTTTTTGTTGTAGGTGGTGGTGGCACTGACAATTCGTGCTGTCTTGCTACTAAAGCAGATTCCTTTTCCGCATGCTAGAGGAGCGTTGCATCTAGAAAAATGGTATTTAAGAAATTATTTAATGTATATTAACATTGATTTTATTGTACTATGTATATATATATATCTCTAGCTGTCTATCTTTTTTCACGAGCGCTAAGAGCCTCAGTTTGTTCACGAGGATTTAGGGCCTCAGTTTATTCACGAGGGTTCAGGGCCTCAGGTTATTCACGAGGGTTAAGGGCACTAGTTTATTCACGAGCGCTTAGGGCCTCAGTTTATTCACGAGGGTTAAGGGCACTAGTCTATTCACGAGGGTTAAGGGCATCAGTTTATTAATGAGCGAGAAGGGCACTAGTTTATTCACGAAAGTTAAGGGCATCAGTATATTCACGAGCGTTAAGGGCCTCAGTTTATTAACGAGGGTTAAGAGCATTGGTTTGTTGACGAGCGCGAAGGACACTAGTTTATTCACGAGGATTAAGGGCATCAGTTTATTCACGAGCGTTAAGGGCCTCAGTTTATTCACGAGGGTAAAGAGCATCAGTTTATTCACAAGCGCGAAGGGCACTACTTTATTCACGAGGATTAAGGGCCTCAGTTTATTCACGAGGGTTAAGGTCATCAGTTTAGTCACGAGGGTTAAGGACATTAGTTTATTCACGAGCGCTAAGGGCCTCAGTTTATTCACGAGGTTTAAGGGCACTAGTTTATTGACGAACGCTTTGGGCCTCAGTTTATTCACGAGGGTTTAGGGCCTCAGTTTATTTACGAGGGTTTAGGGCCTCTGTTTATTCACGAGGGTTAAGGGCACTTGTTTATTCACGAGAGCTAAAGGTTTTAGTTTATTCACGTGGGTTAAGGGCATCAGTTTATTCACGAACGCGAAAGGCACTAGTTTATTCATGAGGGTTAAGGGCCTCTGTTTATTCACGAGGGTTAAGGGCACTTGTTTATTCACGAGCGCGAAGGGCACTAGATTATTCATGAGCGCTAAGGGCCTTAGTTTATTCACGAGGGTTAAGGGCACTTGTTTATTCACAAGCGCTAAATTTTTTAGTTTTCTCACGTGGGATAAGGGCATCAGTTTATTCACGAGCGTTAAGGGCATCAGTTAACTCACGAGGGTAAAGGGCATCAGTTTATTCAAGAGGGTTAAGAGCATCGGTTTATTGACGAGCGAGAAGGGCACTAGTTTATTCACGAGGGTTAAGGGCATCAGTTTATTCAAGAGGGTTAAGGGCATCAGTTTATTGACGAGCGCTAAGGGCATCAGTTAACTCACGAGGGTTAAGGGCATCAGTTTATTCATGAAGGTTAAGGGCATCAGTTTATTCATGAGCGCGAAGGGCACTAGTTTATTCACGAGGGTTAAGGGCATCAGTTTATTCATGAGGGTTAAGGGCACTAGTTTATTCACGAATGTTAAGGGCATCAGTTTATTCACGAGGGTTAAGGGCACTATATTATTCATGAGCGTTAAGGGCATCAGTTTATTCACGAGGGTTAAGGGCACTAGTTTATTCACGAGTACTTAAGGCCTCAGTTTATTCACGAGGGTTAAGGGCACTAGTTTATTCACGAGGGTTAAGGACATCAGTTTTTTCACGAGGGTTAAGGGCCTCAGTTTGTTCACAAGGGTAAAGGGCATCAGTTTATTCACGAGCCCGAAGGGCACTAGTTTATTCACGAGGATTAAGGGCATCAGTTTATTCACGAGCGCGAAGGGCACTACTTTATTCACGAGGATTAAGGGCCTCAGTTTATTCACGAGGGTTAAGGTCATCAGTTTATTCACGAGGGTTAAGGGCACTATATTATTCACGAGGGTTAAGGGCATCAGTTTATTCTCGAGGGTTAAGGGCATGAGTTTATTCACGAGCGTTAAGGGCCTCAGTTTATTCACGAGGGTTAAGGGCACTAGATTATTCATGAGCGCTAAGGGCCTTAGTTTATTCACGAGGGTTAAGGGCACTTGTTTATTCACGAGCGCTAAATTTTTTAGTTTTCTCACGTGGGTTAAGGGCATCAGTTTATTCACGAGCGCTAAGGGCATCAGTTAACTCACGAGGGTAAAGGGCATCAGTTTATTCACGAGCGCGAAGGGCACTAGTTTATTCACGAGGATTAAGGGCATCAGTTTATTCACGAGCGCGAAGGGCACTACTTTATTCACGAGGATTAAGGGCCTCAGTTTATTCACGAGGGTTAAGGTCATCAGTTTAGTCACGAGGGTTAAGGGCCTCAGTTTATCCACGAGCGCTAAGGGCCTCAGTTTATTCATGGGGGTTAAGGGCATCAGTTTATTGATGAGCGAGAAGGGCCTCAGTTTATTCACGGGGGTTAAGGTCATCAGTTTATTCACGAGGGTTAAGGGCATCAGTTTATTCAAGAGGGTTAAGGGAATCAGTTTATTGACGAGCGCTAAGGGCATCAGTTAACTCACGAGGGTAAAGGGCACTAGTTTATTCACGTGGGTTAAAGGCATCAGTTTATTCACGAGGGTTAAGGGCATCAGTTTATTCATGAAGGTTAAGGGCATCAGTTTATTCATGAGCGCGAAGGGCACTAGTTTATTCACGAGGGTTAAGGGCATCAGTTTATTCATGAGGGTTAAGGGCACTAGTTTATTCACGAGGGTTAAGGGCATCAGTTTATTCACGAGGGTTAAGGGCACTATATTATTCATGAGCGTTAAGGGCATCAGTTTATTCACGAGGGTTAAGGGCACTAGTTTATTCACGAGTACTTAAGGCCTCAGTTTATTCACGAGGGTTAAGGGCACTAGTTTATTCACGAGGGTTAAGGACATCAGTTTTTTCACGAGGGTTAAGGGCCTCAGTTTGTTCACAAGGGTAAAGGGCATCAGTTTATTCACGAGCACGAAGGGCACTAGTTTATTCACAAGGATTAAGGGCATCAGTTTATTCACGAGCGCGAAGGGCACTACTTTATTCACGAGGATTAAGGGCCTCAGTTTATTCACGAGGGTTAAGGTCATCAGTTTAGTCACAAGGGTTAAGGACATTAGTTTATTCACGAGCGCTAAGGGCCTCAGTTTATTCACGAGGTTTAAGGGCACTAGTTTATTGACGAACGCTTTGGGCCTCAGTTTATTCACGAGGGTTTTGGGCCTCAGTTTATTTACGAGGGTTTAGGGCCTCTGTTTATTCACGAGGGTTAAAGGCACTTGTTCATTCACGAGAGCTAAAGGTCTTAGTTTATTCACGTGGGTTAAGGGCATCAGTTTATTCACGAACGCGAAGGGCACTAGTTTATTCATGAGGGTTAAGGGCCTCTGTTTATTCACGATGGTTAAGGGCACTTGTTTATTCACGAGCGCGAAGGGCACTAGTTTATTCATGAGGGTTAAGGGCCTCTGTTTATTCACGAGGGTTAAGGGCACTTGTTT
The DNA here is from genome assembly GCA_945859605.1 of Lumbricus rubellus. Lineage (NCBI taxonomy): Eukaryota > Metazoa > Annelida > Clitellata > Crassiclitellata > Lumbricidae > Lumbricus > Lumbricus rubellus. The sequence goes on along the minus strand of OX243816.1, from coordinate 20,590,448 downwards.
ATTCACAAGCGCTAAATTTTTTAGTTTTCTCACGTGGGTTAAGGGCATCAGTTTATTCACGAGCGCTAAGGGCATCAGTTAACTCACGAGGGTAAAGGGCATCAGTTTATTCACGAGCGCGAAGGGCACTAGTGTTTTCACGAGGATTAAGGGCATCAGTTTATTCACGAGCGCGAAGGGCACTACTTTATTCACGAGGGTAAGGGCATCAGTTTATTCACCAGCGTTAAGGGCCTCAGTTTATTCACGAGGGTTAAGGGCACTATATTATTCACGAGGGTTAAGGGCATCAGTTTATTCACGAGGGTTAAGGGCATGAGCTTATTCACGAGCGTTAAGGGCCTCAGTTTATTCACGAGGGTTAAGGGCACTAGATTATTCATGAGCGCTAAGGGCCTTAGTTTATTCACGAGGGTTAAGGGCACTAGTTTATTCACAAACGCTTGAGGCCTCAGTTTATTCACGAGGGTTAAGGGCACTAGTTTATTCACGAGGGTTAAGGACATCAGTTTTTTCACGAGGGTTAAGGACATTAGTTTATTCACGAGCGCTAAGGGCCTCAGTTTATTCACGAGGTTTAAGGGCACTAGTTTATTGACGAACGCTTTGGGCCTCAGTTTATTCACGAGGGTTAAGGGCACTTGTTTTTTCACGAGCGCGAAGGGCACTAGTTTATTCATGAGCGCTAAGGGCCTCAGTTTATTCACGAGGTTTAAGGGCACTAGTTTATTGACGAACGCTTTGGGCCTCAGTTTATTCACGAGGGTTAAGGGCACTTGTTTATTCACGAGCGCTAAATTTTTTAGTTTTCTCACGTGGGTTAAGGGCATCAGTTTATTCACGAGCGTTAAGGGCCTCAGTTTATTCACGAGGGTTAAGGGCAGTAGTTTATATACGAACGCTTTGGGCCTCAGTTTATTCACGAGGGTTTAGGTCCTCTGTTTATTCACGAGGGTTAAGGGCACTAGTTTATTCACGAGCGCTAAAGGTTTTAGTTTATTCACGTGGGTTAAGGGCATCAGTTTATTCACGAGCGCAAAGTGCACTAGTTTATTCACGAGCGTTAAGAGCCTGTTTGTCTCTTTCTCTCACTCTTTCTCTCACTCTCTTTCTCTCTCTCTCTCCCTCTCTCTCTATCTAACTCTCTATCTCTGTCTGTCTATTTATTTTTCTCTCTGTGTCTCTCTCTCTATCCCTGTCTCTCTTTCTATCTAGATCTCTCGCTATATGTATCTCTCTCACCCTCTGGATCTCTCTGTTCCTATCTCTCTATCTCTGCCTATGGAATATTTAGTGATTTTTTCTTTGACTGATTGTGTTGTTTGTTTTTTTTTCTTTCGCAGCACACTTCTGCACGTGGCACAAAAAGTATGAAGTCAACGAAGTCTAAATTATGTGCCAGGTCTCCTGTAGCGATGGACAATGACTCTAATGCTTGTTCCACAGCATAAACAATGTTACAGCACTGTTTTGTGCATTCTGTTTGTTCTTTTGCACTAACAATGAGAGTGTGTTAAGAGTTTTTGTTGAGCAAAGCTATTCATCAATAAAGTGTTGAATAACTCGTCTGCTTCAGCCTGCCCATTTCTGTTAAAATTTTTAATTTTATTTTGTCAGTTATTATCCTGACTTCATTCTTCTTGCAATATGATAATGGTGCTATAGACTCGAGGTCTGTAGATTATAACGGCTAGCTTTGCATTATGTCGCACTGTTCAATGGCATGAACATCGTGTATTGTTCTCTTTCCAGAAATGCCAGATCATTAGTCGATGTTTCTTGAAGTTGGGATGTTTAAAATGTGTTTAATAATAGTTCTGATTCAGTTGATTTGTTTGATGCTACCTGCATTTCCAGTTTAAGATCTGATTTCAATGTCCTTACCAGTTCTGTTTCAACTTTGTGAAGTCATGTGGAGAGAGAGAGGGAGGAGGGAAGGGAGATGGGAGACTGAGGGAGGGGAGATGAGACAGAGGGAGGGGACGGAGAGGGGGGAAAGGGAGGGAAACGGATAGGGGCGAAGGGAGAAGAGAGGATTGAAAGGGAGGGAGAGGGAGGGGGACGGAGAGCCCGTTAATAGACGGTGATTCACCGTCGATGCAGAACGAATCTATCGTAAATAGAAGGCGATTCGCCGTAAGAAAAGTAACAATATAACGTTAATTACCGGTGATTTACCGTTTGATAACGGCAAATCACCGTGAAAATCACCGTCAAAGACCAGATATTCACCGTTGAAATACGCTGAATTGCCGTATAATATACGGGAATTTTCCGCATAAATAAGGAGAGTTGCCGTGAATAAAACGGGGAGTTCCCGTTACAAAAAACGGGGATTGATCGTAAGTTTACGATGTCACCCGTAATTGAGATTACGGGCGCCCGTATAATTACGGTGAATTGCATGGCAACTAAGTTGCCATGCAATTCACCGTTATTTTACGAGATTTTTTTTACAGTGTAGGCCTACTTAAAGGATAGTATAGGAGTGCATGAGTAGCCTACATATTTTTTACTTGGTGTAGTAATAATAATAAATTATTATTTTCTTATTAAGTTAAACTGACAAGTGTGCTGTATAGAATTCCATGATAATAGTAGCAGCATATTATGATAATAAGTCTAGCATGAGTAGAATTTAACTATGTGGCATTGTGGCAGCCGCTCAATCGTCCATTCGTCATTATTTATTTTACAGTCATCTAGAGTTGACTACTGAGTAAACCTTAGGGTTCGTGAGTATCGAACCTACGTCCCACGATCTTCGTGCATGTTACCATTTAGCCATCTCCTGGGCGTTCCCAATACGGGCAGGATAAGCACTTGCCTCCCCTTTGGAAAATTGGCACCTATATTTGACTGAAAGTTTTTGGTTTTCAGCATATTTCTTTGCAACAAGATACTAATGATAATAAGGATAGACAAAGTGAAAGTGAGAAATTTACACTTCGAAAACTCCACGAAAAACACCCATTCTTGATTTACTGATTTGCATATTTTCAAGCTCTTGATAAAACATTGACCGTAACCATTGTATTGTCCCTTCTGCAGAAATAACTGCGGTCGCCCACGACCATCCCCCTCTCCAAAACTTGACCTAAAAGGTTTGGATTGTCTCCCTGTTCGATCGTTTCTCTTCCTTCAGTCTCTCATGTATACCGATATCTTCATTCCTCCGATGTTGTTCGGCTCCAGTGTTTGCTTTTGATCCTCGCTTGTGTAGAAGAAGAGAATTGAAGAGGAGAGTAACTAACACGTTCAGTCTGACCAAATAGGGAGCCGGACATTTACCCCCCCCCCGGACATATTCCCCCCGGACATATTCCCCCCGGACATTTACCCCCCCCCCGGACGTTTTCCCCCCGTTTTTGACTAGGACATTTACCCGCCCGGACAATTTCCCCCCTCTCTGTACATATAGGTTAGGCATCGTGATGATCGGTTAGGAACAGGTTAGGCATCGTGAGGGTCGGTTAGGGTCAGGTTAGGCATCGTGAGGGTCGGTTAGGGTCAGGTTAGGCATCGTGAGGGTCGATTAGGGTCAGGTTAGGCATCGTGAGGGTCGGTTAGGGTTAGTGATAGGGTTAGTGCAGTCATTCATTAACATCTATAAGGACTCTTATGGGGGGGGAAATGTCCTAGGTCGGGGGAGAAAACGTCCGGGGGGTAAATGTCCGGGGGGGAATATGTCCGGGGGGAATATGTCCAGGGGGAAATGTCCTACATCCGACCAAATATATCAATGGGTCTGCGTCTGATATCTCCCCTCACTGTATTGCCTACACTCCCCAGTCTTGCTGGTCTAGGCTCCTTCTCCGCCTACGGTACTCCCTCGCATCTCCCATGTGCTTTTATTGGCAAGCTGGCTGTTTGCTCTGGCTATTAAGACGGCATCCGGCTGTTTGTTGTAGCCATCAGATCCAATGTACATGTACAGTTGTACAGTGTACACCTCTCATGCACTGAACACCAGCGTGCATGAGAGCAGAATGTGATCGTAATTCTCTCTGACGTTAGTCATCTGGTCAGATTCTACGACTGTCCACTGTGTTCTGTGTTTGTCCGTCTCGAACCAATAATTATAATTCGTATTCTCCGTACCACCCCTGGGCCCTTGGGAGTTGAAGCCTGAGCCAAGCTTATGAGGGATGCATGGCAAGAGCAGGTATTTCCTTATACAAGTATACATGTACCTCTCGTCTCATAATTATATCGGAGAAGACAAAAGAGGAAGAATAACTATCGATGTTGATAATATAGCCTACATGTAGATCCACTCCATAATAAATCATCTATTACATTTGCTATTACCATTACTGGCTTCTTGCTCTGTCTAGTCTTTATAGTCTGCTATAATATATAGGCTTAAGCATGAAAAGGTCTACACTCTACAGTCTGGAAATTGATTTCCGTCTCTTTCTCATTCGTATTCTCGTTTTCATTGTCTTTGTCTTCTTTCTCCCAATCATGGGCGCCCGCACATAGGGGCAAGAGGGGGCACTTGCCCCCCCTGGAAAAGTGAAACTTATTTTTTTAACTACTACTTTTGAGTTTTTAACAAATTTATTTGCATTAAAACACTAATCATACGAATGATACACATGTGAAAGTGATAAATTTACGTTTAGAAATCTCTATAGAAATAAATATAAAATTATATATAATAGTACCTTTCATGGACCTACTTTTTAACATCTACTTTTGGATTTTTAACCAATTTTTCGCAAAAATAATACACAAAATGAAACTGAGAAATTTGCATTAAAAACGTCTTTGAAAAATACCCGTGTTTCTAATTTCCAGTGTTGTATTTAGCATGCTTTTGTCACTGAAAAATGTAACCGTGACCACCATAAAATTTTTGCCCCCTCCTGCAAAATTTTCTGCGGGCGCCCATGCTCCCAATCGTAGTGAACTCAACTGGAATGGATTCGTGTCAACAAATCAATGATGCACCAAGCTGCTGTTCGTCGTGACTGCTCTTTTTCCACGCTGTATTGGGACAATAATTATTATGGAGAGTGCATGGGCGTAACTTTCCTCTGAAAAGTGGTGGTGACTTTTCATCTGCTCACAACTTCTCACTTACATTTTCTCCTTCAGCTTCCTCTACCCCTTCACCAGATACGGATTTATTATAAACTCTGGTGATACCGGTAAGGGTAACTAACATTGCAACGGCATATCATATATGAGACAGTCAAATCTTTTCATATTTAAAAAATATTTTTAAAATATTATATGTTAGACAGTCAAATCTTTTCATGTTTAAAAAAATATTTCTTTGCCGGACCAAAAAGTGGTGGTGACTGTCACGACCACTTTTAAAAGTGGTGGTGACTGGACACCACCATCACATAGAAAGTTACGCCTATGGGAGAGTGTAGTAGACGTATACCGTAGCGAGGGGTGTTCCAGTAGTGGCGCCACGGAACAGGGCGCATCTCAAGAGAGGCGAAAAACATTTAGACGTAATAATCTAGCAATTAAACTAATTATTTAATTCTGAAATATGAAATATTATCAACCCTAAAGGAAATAAATATATCTAAAATAAGAAACGCTGATATACATTATTGGTCCTTGGCCGAGTTCTCGTATTGGAATCTCGCTTATTATCCGCTAATCTTTCTGCACTATAATAATTATCTATTCATCTATCCGCCTCCACCTTACGCGCTAATTTAATTGCAGGCTGCAGTCTGCCACAGACATGTAGCCTACCTAGAATCCTTAGGCTTGTAAGAGCGCCTTTACTTTCGCATCATTGGTCTCAAGCCCACCTGTCTATCCCGCCTGATAATCCAACTCGCCGATTTGTCAGTTTCTTTCAACCTAAGCACAATACATAGGCCCTGCATGTATTTATCTCTGTCCTCTCTGTACACGTAGGTCTACTATCGATCAATCATTTTTGGACAATCCTTGTTTTGATGCAGCACTGGCAATTAACTGGTGCCTTACTCCTATGGATGTTTAGTAGAGCTTAATGCCTACTGAGATGCATGCAGTGAGATACCTACAGATACATGCACATAATTGACAAACACACATAGGCAAAGAGATACATTTATAGGCCTACGTAGAGAACTAGAGATACATAAATTATGGAGATATGCCTACAGAGGCATCCATGCAGGGAGATCCATGCTGAGAGATCCATACGGTAAAAAAACGATGACAGAACTGCAGACATTAATATTTCAAATATGCCACTAAATAAAACACCAGGCTGCAGAAGGTAGATCATAGATGGATATGCAAACTGACGGCAAAACAAAACCTATCGTGGCAGAAAGAGACACATAGACACAGAGACGCAGAGACACAAAGACACGTAGACGCATAGACACAGAGACACATATAGACACAGAGACACAGACGCAGAGACATGTAGACGCAGAGACGCAGAAACACAAAGACACGTAGACGCATAGACACAGAGACACATATAGGCAGCAGAGAACTCAAATGACAGAAAGAGAGAGACGAACAGGAAGAGAAGCAGACACCAAAGCAACGTCGTTATTATTATTATTATTATTATTATAAAAGCAGCTTTTATTAGGCAGACAGACAGACAGACAGACAAACAGACAGACAAACAGACAGACAGACAGACACACAGACGACAGACAGACAGATACGCAAGAATACAGGCTCATAGTCTGACACGTAGACAAACACAAAGACACGCAAACACACACAGACATGCTTTATTTCATGCGCCTAGATACTTGCGCAACAGATATAACTAAAGACAGCTGTTGTCAAACGATACCGTATAATATCATATTCAATTTGATGTTCAACACCGCCTCCCTCCTCCTTTATCCAGGCTTGCGAATGGCACAACCAATAGGTAGGCCTATAACACGGTGGCGGTGGCCGCAGAGTCATGCCTCTAAAGACCCCGTGGATGTGTTTAAAGACAGTAGAGCACAAATGCAAGCCATTGGTCATGCACACAGATGATCAATAAATAATCCTTAGTTACGACAAAACACGCGACGGCCTTCATTGATGCTGCGGCTGCTGCTGCTGCTGCTGATGTATGTATGCATATATGTATGTATGTGCGTGTGTGTGTGTGTGTGTATACGGTGGCTGAGGCAGTCATGCAGTAGATCCAATTCTTCTTCTTGGTTTGTTAACGTCAGTGCGGTTCAAATGGTCGCCGTTGACATACAAGTCCACTCGCAATAACAACAACACCTGTGGCTATACAAGTCGTCATTATGCTCCTTCACCTGTGCTGACTACTTCCTTGCAGAACTGACAGGTAAGTCAGACCGCATTGTATCATAGAGAAGAGTTAAAGATGCAATTGCCAACAGTAACCCCACGCTTGCATATGACATATTTATTTCTATATATAGAAAATACTATGATGAAACTTTCTATCGGGCAGGTAATCCAAAGAATCATAAAGATGGCCCACAAAAGCCATGGATGACATTAGGACTACTAAAGTCGTGTAAGAAAAAGGATTAGTTGTATTTAAAATACTTAAAGTCGCCCACAAGTGAGAATAAGGATAAATATAAGCAATACCGGAATAAGTTTAAACAGACTAGGATTAATGCAGAAAGATTATACTATTCGGAGGAGTTTCTCAAGTATACGCAGAACCTGAAAAAAACTTGGGATGTAATAAAGTCACTGATCAATGGGCGACCCAAGGCCACTCTTGTAGACTCTCTAAACATAAATGGGCTTACAGTTGATGATTCTAAAAAGATTGCACATGCATTTAACGGTTACTTTGCAGGGGTTGGCCAGACACTTGCTGATAAAATACCTGCAGGAGAAAAGGCTGTTAAGGAATTTTTAAATCCCCCACTTCTAGGATCTTTTGCAGTCACCTTGACTAACCCATATGAAATTGTTGCTATTGTAAAATCTATGAAATTTACTCGAAGCATGGGTCCAGACAAGATTGACCCACTAGTAGCTAAAAATTCTATTGAATCTATTGCTGATATATTATCGAATATTATCAACTGTTCTTTCATGACGGGTATTGTTCCACCAGCCCTAAAGGTTGCAAAAATAACACCAATATTTAAACAGGGTGATAAGCAGGAAATGTCCAATTATAGACCGATATCGATACTACCATACTTTGGTAAAATTTTAGAAAAAGCCATGTGCCAGAGACTTAACGACTACATAAATAAAATGAATATATTGTATCCCCTACAGCATAGATTTCGTCCAGGTCATTCAACTGATATGTCCCTAATTAATATGCAGGATCTTATATCCAAGGCAATAGACACGAACAAATATTCTATCGGCATATTTCTGGACCTTGCAAAAGCCTTTGACACGGTTGACCACAATGTCTTACTGAGTAAGCTTGAAAATTATGGTGTAAGGGGAATAACCCTCTTATGGTTTAAAAGTTATCTGGAACATAGGTATCAGCAGGTGATGTGTAATGGGGCATTATCTTCTCGGAAACCTGTAAGAGTTGGGGTCCCACAAGGCTCTAACCTTGGCCCTCTGTTGTTTTTATTGTACATAAATGACCTACCTAATGTATCTACTATGATCAAATTTATTTTATTTGCAGACGACACGAATGTTTTCTGCTCTCACGAGTCCTTGACCACGTTAGTGGAAATAATAAACTCAGAACTGGCCAAATTAGCATGCTGGTTCAGGACTAATAGACTTTCTCTTAATGTAAAGAAATCATGCTTTATTGTATTTCGTTCGCCAAATAAGAGTCTTCAAGGTCATCAGATAGACTTGTCAGTTGATGGGATTTCTCTTGTACAAACTCGTTCTGTAAAGTTTCTAGGAGTCTATGTAGACGAGTGCTTAACATGGACAGAACACATTAATATAATTGCCAATAAAGTTGCAAGGAATCTTGGAATTCTGGCAAGAATATCACACCTACTCCCGGTACACATCCGTAAAAACTTATACTATACGTTAATTAATCCATATTTTGATTATGGTAATATTGTCTGGGCTGCTAACTATTCGACGAGGTTAAAATGCCTTGTGCTCTTACAAAAAAGAGCGATTAGAGTTATAGCTGGTGATCATAGAGGGGCACACACAGCGGATAGATTTGAAGAGTATAATATTATGAAATTTGAAAACAAGAATTACTATTTGGTGGGCAATTTTATGTATAAGTTTGTAAAGGGTATGCTACCTGAAGTTTTCTCAAACTCTTTTACCAGAATTGTTGATGTACATGACCATAACACAAGAGTGAGCAAGGGTCTGAGTGTGTCTTATGCACGTACAAATTATCGTAGATTCTCAATATATTGCAGTGGACCAAAAATTTGGAATGCAATACCCATAAGTATTCAGGCTTTACCTACATACTCGCAATTCAAGAAGCGCTGGAGAGACCATATTAATCTAAGGGAACGTGATTGAATGCATCTAGCTTGTTTGTTTTTTGTGTTTTGTGTTTTTTTTCTATTTGTCGGTCTCTCATAGGATTGCATGTTGTTCTATTAAATGTCGAGTTATCATCATCTTCAGTATTAACAGCATAGTTACTATGTTCTGTTTCTGTACAACCAACATTAAGCTGAGCTATAGGGTGGGCCCTTCCCAGCGGGGCTAGTGCCCCTTCTGGGTCTTCCCCTTTCCTGGTTGATACAATTAAATGTGCTTCTGATAATTTTCCTTTCAAATGTGTTATATTAATATGTTTGTCAGACAGTACGAACACGTTGTCTAGTTAAGTTGCACTATGTTCAGGTTGTGTTTGATATGCTCCAAGGAAATAAATAAATATTTGATTTGATTTGATTGAGTTTTATGTTTTCAAATTCTGTTTATCTATGAAGGTTCGCACAAACATCGAAAAGCATTTACGGGTATGAAATAACAGCGACATCACGTTCTTCACCTCGGCATAATTATCGCAGTGGTAGGTTGGTAGGTTTCTCCTGTTACCCGATCCTCACACCCAAACTGTAGACTTACGGTCTGTGCAGCTATTTAACAGATGCACGTATAAAGCGTAGTAATTTATACGTGGAAAATCCAAACTCTGCCGCCACTGTTTACACTCTGACAGTGCCAGTCCCAAGCCTTAATAAAGGAGGAGGGCGACGCTAATGCTTTTTGTTATCACGCAGTGTAGTTAAACTGAAACTACTACGAAAAAATGCCGCGGAGGTAGAAGGCAGAGCTTCTTCCTATATAAATTTTATTTATGCTCCACTACTACATGTAGGTCGTATACAGATGATTGTATCATGACCTTGAAACAGGAACTGAGATTCTCAGAGAAGATATATATAATTATGTGAATACCATTTCAAACCTGCTTCCATCATCTGCCCCAAATTCGCTTAGCCTACAAATCAGTTAAGACTCCTGCACCGTGCATACAGACGTCAGCTACAGCTGTGCTGTGTTATTCATTTAATAACCCGACAAATAAATTGTCAGTGAAATATATTACGATGGTTAACACTACCTTTTGTGGGGCGTGGTGGTGGTACTGCATGGTGTAGTGGTGTTTTCGTTGCCTTGCAGCCGAGGGGTGCAGGTTTGAATCCACCTCAAGCCGCCTCGTAGGGACCTTGGGCAAGTCTTTCCTCTCGCAACGCTCGTGCTCTTCGGCGTGAAACTCCGATTCAGTGTCCGCGCTGTAGTCGAGAGCGCTTTTGAGTAGACACCTTTGAAGGGGCCCTATGCCAAGTGCACAACACTGCACATACATAGCGCAGTGTCTTTTAGTACAGGTAGCCTCACACGGGAAACTGGATATCTTGATCATCCTCAAAATGCCACCGATTGGCCGAGCAGCAGCAGTTTAAACGGATTCTATACCTGATTAGAAACGATGCTTGAAAAGTGATGCCTGCTTAAAAAGTATGTCGTTGTTAGAAGACGACGCAGACCTGAATTCAGACAGTCAATCCAGGTGGAACTTGTAAGGACCAACGACTGGAAAGGTCGGACGTTCGATTCTCAAATGGAAAACCAAGTTCACCTTGAGACGTAGAAATAAGTCTTACGTGACCAGCTAAACCTGAAATAAGATAGCATTAATGAGGGCATAGAGAGAGTCTACTTGTACTTTAACTGGAATAACCAGAACCAGACTAATCTATTAAGATTAGTGGATGGACAGTCAATGGATTACATCGCGTTTGTGATGACAGGCATGTACGCCATAAAAATATAATTGTGAAATGCCACAATGATGATGAGTTCTCTGCCCGAAGGCAAGTTCATTGGCTTTACGCCTCTGGGGGTGAGATGGTTTCCCGTTGCCTTCCTCACAGACAATTTGTGGGTAAGCAACTTGTCTTAGGTCGCTACGCAGTGACTTGAGGTACATGTACAGGGTGGGCAAAAAAAAAGACCCCCCCCCTAGGTTTTTTGCCAATATTTTGGCCAGAAGTTTGAATTTTGAAATAAAATTTTACAGTCTTAAAGGCAATTCATATTTACGCATGATGGCCAGATTTCGTCTAAATATATCAAACGGAACAAAAGTTATATCAGTTTTAGTGAGGCCACTCCCCGTTTTTTGACGATTCAAAAACGAAACGCCAAAAAATTAGGTTTTTTGCCAATATCTTCACCAAAAGTAAGAATTTCGAAATGAAATTTTACAGGCTTAAAGGCAATTCATATTTACACCAGATGACCAAATTTCATCAAAATATTTCAAACACAACACAAGTTATACCACTTTTAGCGGAACCACCCACCGTTTTTGATGATTCAAAAACAAAACGCAACAAAAAGTCGCAGAAACACGATTTTATTAAGTCTCCTCTCAAATAACTGTTGTCAAATGAACTTGGTAGTGCTTCACAACTTGTGTTCAATGTGCTCAATACCAGTGTCAAAACTTCTTTTGAGTCTCTTTGCAAAGTTCTTGATGGACCCCTGATTAATCTGACAGATTCCTTATTTACCAATTTGAGCGTCCTCTTGCTAAGTGACTTCTCAGTGACGTGCAGCTACGCTGGTACTCTATTTCTTTTTTAAAAAGTAATAATAATGATCATCTGGCAATATCAAGGCTATTTGATAACAATTATTTGAGATGAGACTTAATAAAATCGAGTTTTTGATGCGTTACGTCTTTGAACCGTCAAAAAATGGGGGTGGTCTCACTAAAAGTGCCATAACTTTTGTTGTGTTTGAAATATTTTGATGAAATCCGGCCATCGTGTGTAGATTTAATTTGTCTTTAGGGCTGTAAAATTTCAGTTCGATATTCCTACTTCTGGCCAAGATATTGGCCGGAATAATTGAATTGATTTTTTAAACTCTTTGTTGCGTCGCGTTTTTGAATCGTCGAAAAACGGTGGGTGGCTTCACTAAAAGTGGTATAACTTTTGTTCTGTTTGAAATATTTTAATGAAATTTGGCCATCTGGTGTAATTATGAATTGTCTTTAAGACTGTAAAATTTCATTTCAAAATTCTTACTTTTGGTTAAGATATTGGCAAAAATCTTAGGGGGGGTCTTTTTTTATTGCCCACCCTGTAGATTCGAACCAGCGACCCTTCGGTTACGAACTTGCCGCGACCTTGGATAAGTTGATTACCCACAATTGTCTGTGAGAAAGGCAACGGGAAACCACCGCACTCATCTCATCCCCAGATGGCTTTGGGCAGAAAACTGATCATCACCATCATCATCATCATCATCATCATCTTCGTCATCATCATCATCGTCATCATCATCATCATCATCATCATCATCATCATCATCATCATCATCATCATCATCATCAATCATCATCATCATCAATCATCATCATCATCGTCATCATCATCATCATCATCATCATCATCATCATCATCATCATCATCATCATCATCATCAACTAGATACTTTCTTTGTGATCTCAAATCCACATTATTTAACTCGTCTGAAAACAGGTAACTGTAGAACAAAATGTGACGACATGCGCAGAACATTCTAGGCATGAGTTCTTCTGCAACACAACAATCTCAAGCAGATCGTAACACGGATTGGTCATATCCAAGTTCATCCAGAGGTGAAGCTTCCGATCTGATGTCCTATTCAGGTGGATTTCAGACGACCCTGGAGACAGGTATGCCACAGGATTCCCTAATTGCAATTGTTATTGTATGAAATAAATGTCCATGTATGTGTGCCCGTATGTAACAGTAGGCTTAGTTTTTAATCATTACCATCGCAGTTGATAATCATACCATCACTACTCCCACTGCTACTACTGCTACTACAGCTACTACTATACTATACTACTAGACAGTATTTGTTACCATGCAGAAGTATATACACTAAAGCAATAACCGAAAACACATTTCAATTATTTTTAACCTTAACCAAACACTTAACACTTTAACCTGAACAAAACACTTAACACTTTAACCTTACACAAAGGTGTACTTGAGATGCGACGCAATTACGCTAGCTATAGCATGTGTCAACTTCAGCAGTCTCAGTGACAGCATAATATTATATATGTAGATTAATCTAATCTAATATGGACATTTGTAAAGCGCTTCTCACAACAGAGCTATTCAGAAGCACTCTCAGCATGACAGGCCCATGAAAAGAGAAACGTACGAGAGATGCAGGTGAATTCCCCACCGGAACCCTGCTACGAATTGCAGATGAAGGTTAGGGACCCACGATGGCACAAGCCTGATGCTGGGCTATTAATTAAGGTTCGTGACTGAGGCACAAATAGACGAAGACGGTCAGCAGAATGAGATGAGAATACTGTATGTTGCAACATCGTTTCACAGTTCTTCTGCGCTGTATGCTTTCTGTCACTTCTCAAAGCCATTCAGCTTTGAACTTAAGACTGAACTAAATCATGATAATTATAGATCATATCAACTTGTAGGTCTAACGTAGATGAACTTTACCTGATGGTTTATATCTTCCCGTGTCCATAATTATCATCACGCCGTTTGCCTTTGTTGTAATCTAAACCTATAAAATAGAAACGTATGATTTTATGTAACATTATTTGTTTTCAAAAATCGTCTGATCCACGCGACCGATTGTTCCCAAAAATTTACAAAAAACCCATTATTAGCACCGAAAAAATATAGGGGGGTTCGCGATACAAAAATCTTACCTTTTACCGAGTTTGAAACGTTTAGGACCTAATAATATTGTTTATCGGAAAGCTAACGCAGTGTTTGAGATTGGTCGCCGGTCGACGCCGGATCAATTCTCAAAGAACCCATAGATCTATGACGTCATCACTTTTTGCCAACGGCCGATAGGCCTAATAATTATTATAGCGCGCGTAATGGCAAAAATATTTTTAAAACACCGATAATAATTATGAACGGTTGATCGCAAGTTTTGGACAAAAATCACACGATAATGAAAAAGGGTGCCGGTCATAACGTGTCGTCGTAAGTTGGCTATCTGGACATTATTTATATAGAGCTGGACGGGTTTAGGCAAAAGAACCAAAATTCACCGGAAAACGCCATCCACCCCGGAGGGGTGGCAAACCCGCCCCGGAGGGGCGGGTGGGAGATGGGTTAGGACGGAAAACCTACGGTGGCGAACCAGCCCCGCAGGGGCGGTTGGGCGCTGGGTTAGAGAGACAAATCTAAGTTTCACGTGCATCGCTGTGTACCCCAGGATGGGACCGAGTTGGGCCTGGTGGAAGGTCGGGACGGGAGCGGCGTCAGGCGTGGCGGAGGACGAAACCTAAATTTCCCGGGCATCGCCGGGTAATTCAGCTAGTAATAATTATATTATACGGAAGCAAGCATGGATTAATGCCTCGTGCATTATAAGACAGCGGTGCTTAGGGTCTTTGGATAACTGCATTTGGATAACCCTATACAGCGGATGAATTTCATTTTAGATTAGATTAGGTTGCATTACATTGTATTGAATTTGGTCAAGTACTGTTAAGATTGGCTTAGATCAAATTGAATTGTTTGGATTGATTTGATTTTTTGGGATTGATTTGATTGTTTCGTTGTCTGATCTAATTATATTATAGGAACTCAGGAATCATTGGCAGTGAAGATCGTTGGACCTCTTCTCATCATTATAATCGCCATCGTCGTCGCCTACTTCGTCGTCTCCTTCATCATCTTCCGCATCGGAAGACAAATTCGGCGACGGGGTCTGGAGAAACAATCGACCGGAACCGGTTCCAGTTCCGGTTCCAGTTCCGCCCAGCCAACCGTAACGAAACGAATGCTCGCCTATGCGCTTCCCTACAACGTTCTCGACTTCAAAAAGCTCACCGAAAGTCAGAACGAGCTGCAAGAAGCAAGTTCTCAAGTCCGTAACGATGATGATGATGTTGGGACAGTTCGAGGACTTCCTGCGGGACAGGAACTGTGCGTCAATGACGATCCGGAAGACATTTCAGAGCTGTGCGCCCCTCCCGAGAGATCCTGCGACTTCGAGGAGTTGGCGGTGCCTGCAGCGAGCAAGGTGTACGGCTCTGCTGAGTTGGGGGCGATGGAACCGAGGTACCTGGAGCACGGGGGCCACCACCCTCAGCTGAAGGAGGGGAAGGCGGCGAAGGTGCGCAGCCCGGTGAAGCAGACGAAGTACCTGCTGAAGAAGATGAAGAAGCGACGAATACGTCCGTTCTACAACCAAGGAGATAATAATATGATGTCGCATCGGAGAGGAGCAGATGATGAGACGTCAGAAGATGGATTCTCATCGAGTGGAAGTGGAGTTCATTGCATCAGCGATTCATCGTCACTCAGTGTCACCTCAACGTTCCGCATGAAACTCGATCATGTCTGACGACAGAGGCCACCCTCAGCTGAAGGAGGGAAAGGCCCAGTGAAGAATTCGTCACGCCTTGACCGACGTGCTGCTGCTTCTGTTGCCGCATGATCGCACACCACGCATCTATGTGTAGCAATTACTCAAGGGTGGCTGTCGAGTTTTGCTTACCACATTGTCTGTGATACACGTCTTGAAATACATTAAGGGACCTAACTCAAATGTGATAGTGTTACACTGCAGCGCTGAATTTTTTCAATTGCAGCACGGCCTGCATCTTCTCAGACATCATTTAGTGGATATCTTAACGTAACGCAAGAACTTAAAGGTGCGAGAATACTTGGACAAAGGGTTGTTTGAGAGTTTGATAATGGGAACATTTCTTTCCCTGCAATCAATCAACTGCATGCGAAGAGCACACACGTGTACACAGTTGTTTATAGTATTTCCATGACGGTCTCTTCGTGACCTGTTTGAATTATTGTATGTTTTTACCGAAGAATATGCTTTATTTTGGTAATCCTATTTGCATTTTATTCAATTCAGGTTTTTGAATAAAACACGTTTTATCTGACTATGCGTTTGAAGCAACTCCTACAAAACCCAACTGAAGCAACAGTAATTACGTAGGCATATAGTCATGAAACATGTACAGCTTTTCTCTCGTAGCCGTAATCCTCGATACTGGTAGAGTAGCTCTCAACATTCGAGCACTTTGCACCTGCAGCTATTCACGAGCGCGGTGTCAATGCAACATGGTTTTCGAGAGACACCGGCGTATAATAGAGAACAAATTTCACTTGTCAGCTGGAGACCAAACAGAGAAGCTGTTGTCATGGTTGGCTGCTGTGTTTGAGTTGATAGAAACGGGAAAACTGAGGATAGGGTATGATCTCTTGAAGAACTGCTTGAATAGGCATACAAAATAATCATCAAAAACTCATCATGCATCTGGCAGTGCACGTACACCGGTACCGGTACTCAAACTGTGGTCAGCTTGCTACACTTCTGGCGCACATGCAAATGGTTCGTCTAAAGTTCTAAACAGTAAACAGAGGTATGTATGTGCACCTGCTATAGCGCCCCTTCAAGATGTCTACCCAGAAGCGCTCCCGACTACTGTGCGGACACTGAATCGGAGTTTCACTCAGAAGCGCAAGAGCAATTGCAAGTGAAGAACTTGCTCGAGGTCCCTACGCGGAGGCTTGAGGTGTATTCGAACCTGCAACCCTCCGGCTGCAAGGCAAAAAACCTACCCAATGCACCACCGCGCCCCACAAAAGTAAAACACACTAATTTCCATATATTTAAAAAATGCAAGCAATTATATTGTCAGCATATTAATTGTTATCCGATCCGGTTTGATTGACAGATACGTTTACACAGGTGGAATAAGCACACTTAATAGACCGATGCCGTTTGTCCTACTCCAATTCAAGTGCAGCAGCAGCAGCAGCAGCAGAACTACTTCAGCATCGCTCAGACATAACTGACAAGCAAACAATTACTGACATGTCTGACATGTGCAGAAAGGAATCAACTATTATTCCGTCGACAAACTTGGAATTAATTAGCTCTAGATAGTAGTAGTAGTTGTGGTAGTAGTAGCTGTAATGGCGATGGTGATGGTGGTGTTGGTGATGATGATGATGATGGTGCTGGTGGCGGTGGTAGTGGTGATGATGATGGCGTTTATGGTGGTCGTGGTGGTGGCGGTGGTGTGGTGTGGTGGTGGTGGTGGTGTTGATGATGATGGCGTTGGTGGTGGTCGTGGTAGTGGTGGTGTGGTGGTGGAGGTGTTCCATCCTCGACAGATGTCGCTAGCATCGTCTTATCGACTGAGCAACTCAACGCTATGCAAAGCCACTGGTGAATAAAAAGCTACTAAACGAGCAATGTGTCGCAAATGTGTCGCAAGGTGTCAGAGTAACCTTGAACGAACGGTTCATGAAGACACGGTCGCTAGAATACCGGCCCCTACATTAATTTTATTTTAAAACACTGTCATTTAACTTTTATTTCAATCATAGCTTTTATAAACAGGTTTAAGTCCGCGTATATCTACGGGTGGTTTGTCCTCTTTAGATCTATAAGAAGCTAGCAGTAGTCATAATGTGCTAACCGATGTTGAGTCATTTAACACTTTACAATAATTAAGATAGGATCACTTCATTTTCATTGAAGATCAATTGATAGAAAAATAGAATCATGTGGAAACTGCATTAAAAACATTTAAATAGTCTCGACACATTCCTAAATTACCCTAATATTAAGGTCACTGTAAGAAAAGGCCTAATTAAAGATCAACAGTAAAAAGATGGGTAAGTTAGCTAAGCGGTCATTTTAGGTTCGTCACATTAGATGGCTTGCGCACAGATCCAGCGTTAGGCGGAACATCATTCAACTATGGTGATTTGATTTGGGTCAATCATTTAGCTATTCGATGCATGTCACTAGGTCAGATGGGGAGCGCAGAAGAAGATGGCAAGAGTCCCGATGGTGAGATAAGCGGAGAAAACCCAGAAGCAGAGTCGATCGACGACCATGGCAGCGAATTTCCAGTCATTCGTCTCCTCTGTACTTTTATTGTCGTCCTTCATCTTCCTCGTTATGAATCGTATTTCGTTGAGGATGGCGAGGATCTCGTTCCTCACCCCGAACAGACCGTCCTCCTCCGGCGTCAGGGACCGGATGTGAGCGCCGCCATAGCTGCCCAGCTGGATCGAGTTGTCGATGTCCTCGACGTTGGCGAGAAGGCTGAGGGACGGAGGGACCTTGACCTCGAGGTCCCGCATGCTGGCCTTGCGCATCAGTCCCTCGTGGGACAGCTCCTTGCCAGGACGGGACATCCGCAGCAGCCAGGCCAACCACTCGCAGAAGACCGTCCGCACCTGTTTCAGTAGATCATGACAAATTGAGACAGGCAGTCATGACAAATTGAGACAGGCAGTCATGACAAATTGTGACAGAAAGTCATGACAAATGGTGACAGAAAGCCATGACAAATTTTGACAGAAAGTCATGACAAATTGTGACAGAAAGTCATGACAAATTGAGAGAGGCAGTCATGACAAATTGTGACAGAAAGTCATGACAAATTGAGAGAGGCAGTCATGACAAATTGTGACGGGCAGTCATGACAAACTGTGACAGAAAGTCATGACAAATTGTGACAGAAAGTCAGAATAAATTGATAACAAAAAGTCATGACAAGTTGTGGAATTAAAATAACGTTAAAGAATAGAACAGTGCACAAAGCCAATCATAGACCTAACTGCTGTACGGCGAGACGAAGACAACATAAATAATGTAGCCTACTATGTAAGTTAAGGCAATGCAAGCAGCAAAGACAAAAGCCAGTCAAGGTTAGGTATGCGTTGCAGAAAGAAAAGTTTCGGTGAGGTAAATGTGTGTATGGGTAAGGTAAGCCAAGGAAGACAATTTAAAGTAATACGAGATACTGTTGAGCATGACATTAAACATATAGGAAATTTTGAAGAGAATCAATTGATAAAATGCTAATAGCTCAGGAAACGGATATGTAGCAGACAAACAGGAAGATGCCACTCTAAATTAAACTGATTCCGCTTGATCCATCTACTCTCAGATATCCATGGTGCCATGGTTGAAACCAAAATTATCATAGTTATAGGCAGGGCTGTGTACTAGGGTATACGCGGGTATACAGTTACAATTGACTGTTATAGCTGACTGTTACAATTGGCTGCAATAAAAACTTGATTGATTGGTTGATACAGCGTACAGGGCCCTTAGTTCCGACAAGGAGGGTATACGCGGGTAGCCTATACATCGTTAGTTACTTAATACTTACCTGGTAAAAAGGTTTTAAAAATTGCAATAAGCGCACATACCCATTTCGGCATTTCGTACATGTCTGGAGTGCGATGGTGGAAGTTGAGAACAAGAACAGTAGTGATGACTGACACTGTCGACATGATCATGACGCAAGCAAAGTACACACCTGTCAATCAAACCAATGCACATGATGACTGACACTGTCGACATGATCATGACGCAAGCAAAGTACACACCTGTCAATCACACCAATGCACATGATGACTGACACTGTCGACATGATCATGACGCAAGCAAAGTACACACCTGTCAATCACACCAATGCACATGATGACTGACAATGTCGACATGATCATGACGCAAGCAAAGTACACACCTGTCAATCACACCAATGCACATGATGACTGACAATGTCGACATGATCATGACGCAAGCAAAGTACACACCTGTCAATCACACCAATGCACATGATGACTGACACTGTCGACATGATCATGACGCAAGCAAAGTACACACCTGCCAATCAAACCAATGCACAAGATGACTGACACTGTCGACATGATCATGACGCAAGCAAAGTACACACCTGCCAATCAAACCAATGCACATGATGACTGACACTGTCGACATGATCATGACGCAAGCAAAGTACACACCTGTCAATCAAACCAATGCACATGATGGCTACTTGATGCAACATTGATCGCCTTGCAATTATTTTCAACAGTATTTTCATAGATTGTTTTACTGGTTTATTCTGTGTAATTAGTATGCCAGGAGAACTGGACAATTAAGGATTTCGTGCAACTTTGCAGTAGTTTCAAAACAGATCACACTACAAGTCATTTCTTGTTATAATATTGGCATGTAGGCTACATGTAAACGTACATTTTTATCTTTAATTAGATTCACCGAGTAGCCTACACTGTAGGCCTACAATTTAATTTAAAGCAGTCGACCTAAAGGTGGTTTCCAAGGCTGTTGGTTTGTGTGTCTGTGTGTGTCACTATTTCAAATCTATCTAATAATTACTGTTTCGTCCATGTCTATTTGTTTCTGTCAGTGTCTCTATCTGGTCATCTCTCGTTTTCATTACACGTCTGGTTCCGTATAACTAGAGCTGTCTACCATGCAGCATCTCTATAGTATAGGACTAGACCTACATGTATTATGCATTCCGCTAATACGGTAATAAAATTACGTTACAAAATAGCAACAAGGTGCTTGGAGAATGTCAGGAGGCGCTATATAAATGTACAATCACAGCTGCGCTTGCAACTGAATTACGCATTATTATCCCCCCGCATACTGACCAACAAGTGGAACAGCCATTGAAGTCGGTGGAACCATTTCAGCAACGATCATTTGGAACACGCTCAAAGCCAACAAAATGGTTATACCTAAAATAGGCAAAATTAAATAACTACTAATTTTACACACTTTAAGATTAGTGATTACATTGCAGTAGGCTACCAAAATATGAGGCCTATAGATTCGCCAGTATTGTATACTCTGCTCTGCTAGCCTACGCTGCATTAGCCTACACTATAGGCCTGCTATAATATCATACTGTGCTAAACCATACCCGATCACGCAAAGTATAGGCTATATCCCACCAGAATGTAAAACGCAATTTAGACATATAAATAAGCATAGGTAGCCTAAGCAATTAAAAAATCAAATAAACGAGACGATGAAACTCTAAGTAAACGAATAAAAAATTCTGCAAATGACTATGCAAGTATGCATAGCATGCAAATAATTAGAGATAGGTCTATTATAGGGTATACATAGACATAATATAGCGCCTCTGATTAGCTAGTCTGTAAGAGGCGCTTTATAAATGCGTGTATACAAATACAATACAATACAGTACAATACAATGCAACACTACAATATAATGTACATACAGTCTTATAAGTCAACTAACCAAGTCCGATCTTTTCTCCTGCGTCAGGTGGAAGCACGAACGTGAGAAGAGCGAGAAGTGAGATGAGAGCGCATGGGATGATGAGATTGAATCCGTAGTAGAGGGTTCGACGACGGATGTGGATCGTGAAAGTGATGTCAATGTAAGGATCCGGACAACATTCGTACAGCAGGACACTACGAACAGCTGGAACATCTACAGACCAAACCATGCAAGGTCAGATCAGACTAGGTCAGGTCAGGCGCTATTATAGTTCAAGCCATGAGGTATAAGGTAGTGGTGCATTGTATGGTGTGGTTTTGTGACGTAAGATGAGGCCATGGCATGTACAATTTGTACATGTACCCTAATATGCGTCATGAATTATGATTCATGATAGAATTAAGACTAGAAAAAAACAAGAAAACAAGAAAAGATAGGCTCTAGATAAGGTAAGCTCAGATAATGGCAAATGTAACGAAAGGTTAGATACAGTAAAATTAATGTTATGTAAGATCTGGTAAAAGGTCAGACAAGATATTTATACCTAGTAACGCCAAGTAATGCATGTAACGTCAGATGATGTACGGTAGGCCTATTGCAAACTTTTGTATTGTATGTTAAGGCACATGAAATATCAGGTAGGTTCCCTATTAACCTCCCGACCAACATTCATGCAGGTACCGGTACTGAGCTCAGTGAGTTGACTACGCTATTCTTAGTCTATGCCTTCATTGCCTTGTTAATCGTGTGGAGGCACAATAGAAGCTGTTAATTAACGATAAAGTGTCAGGCAAGATGCTTCGGCCTATATGCCTACTGATGAGATCCCACTCTCCGCTCGGCTGGTAGGTGCTGATGTCAACGGAGTCTGCTCTGGCCGTCAGGTTGATCTTGCTTCCATCGTACGTCCACGATCCAAACTTCATCGTGCAGAACTGGTCATCGAACGGGAACCACTTGATGTCAATGGCGCATGACGAGATGTACAGACCAAGCGGAACCCAGGAACACGTTCCATCCGAGTTGACGACAATGTTTGTTGGATACATGCTGTCGATGTCTTCGTCAGCACTGCGCAAAATCGTTGCAAGAAGTTCATTCAGTGCATTAATACAGTGGCTGTAACAGCAGCAGTAGCAACACCAGTAGCAGTAGCAACAGCAGTAGCAACAGCAGTAGCAGTTGCAGTAGAAGACGCAGCAGCAGTAGAAGTAGAAGTAGCAGCAGTAGCAATAGCAGCAGCAGCAGTAGCAGTAGCAGTAGCAACAGCAGTAGCAGTAGCAGCAGCAGCAGTAGCAGTATATAGCAGTTACAGTATTACTGTATGAGTAGTATAGTATAATTTCGCTATGTTGCGACCGGGATTTGCTAGTAATGAAGGGAACCCGACCACAGAACGCAATATGACTTGGGGTGTGGGAATGGCACTGCTGAGTGTGAACGATGAGCAGACATTAATGCAGTCCAACTGACCTGTTATACATGAGAATGTCTGGTGTCCAAATGAGTTTTGACGGCAGACGAATGCTCTTCACATTGCCATACTCGCTTTCATTCCAACCGAGATTATAATCTCTCCATTCCTACAAACGCGAATAAAAGCAATGTAATGCAATGCGATTTTTAATGTGACGTAGGCCTAATGTAATAAATACATAGTGGTTTCATTTTCTGTAACTTGCTGTGATTAATGAAAATTCGCTTAAGATAATGTGATCTATTGCTATTCGTAATTCCTTATATTCAAATACCAAATACTTTATTATGTCTACTTTATCCTATGCTTAATTCATCATCGAGTCTATAACATAAAAATAATCGTTTACAATTTTTAATGCTGACACTCAACTCCATGGTTTCTATAACAGATCTTCCAGTCTAAGCTCTTATTCTATTAGCACACGCATTTAATCGATTTGGATGACTGGAAAGAGATTGACACGTGTGGATAACTAGATAACTCCTTGTTACTGTAGAACATCTCAGCAACGAACTTGGACCATGGTCTATGTCTATTAATTCGCTGTCAAACAACGCACCTGTTCAGCCCTCGTCAGTTTGGTCGCTGCCATGGATTCGACGGAACACCTGTCATGCATCTAACACCATTATTTTAATTCTGTTTGCAGGACTAATCTACTCACATCCAGTATCTTCAGAATTAATAGCCACATCTAGAGGATTTTGCCGTAATTTTGCTTTGCTATTGCTTTGTTGTCCAGCCGTATCGACTATTGCAACTCGTTGCTTTCTGGCACGTCTAGAGCCAACTATTATAACTTGAAGGATTAGATCGGATTAGATTAGATTAGATTAGACTGGAGTTACCGTAGATTGATCTCTAGCACACTATGATAAAAGGCGCTATAGGAGCTATCAGATAAGATATTATATTGTAACACCAGAAAGAATAGGCCTGTACTGTGTGGAATGGAAGAAAGGACAACGGAGGAATGAAAACGATACTCACATAGTTAAGCCACATGTTTGTGTGAAGCATTTCATTCTTCTCGTCCTATGCAAAGCAAAGAAATCCAACGTCAGTCAGTTCTCATCATTTAATGAGACAAATCGTCGTCGTTGTTGTCGCTGTTGTCGTTTTCATGGTCGTCGTCAGCACCAGTAGCATGCCGTCATTATCATCATCAGTAGCAGCAGCATTAGAAGTAGCATTATCATCATCAGCAGCAGTAGCATTATCATCATCATCATCATCATCATCATCATCATCATCATCATCCTGATTGCTGTCATCGTTCAGTCAAAAAAGCGCATAAACAATTGCCAACCGTGATTGAATCCCTTTGAGTCCCATTATTAGGTAAATGGGAGCAGAGATTTTCCGGTAATGGTCAGGCAGGCTATAATGTAAGTAGGAGGAACTCCTAAGGCGAAAGATTAAAAGTAATTGGTTTGGTTATAACTGAAAAATGCATGAAGATATGGTTCTCCTTTGCTGATTTGTCATTATTTTGATGTCATCTAACACAAGTTACACAACGTGTGAATAAGACAGATCCAACTCAACTGCAGGGATCGAAAATAGGCTCAGCCTGTCCATGCTATGTTGCATATAATTATATAGGCCTATGCATGTATGCATATACCGGTAGGCCTACATGTATGGCGCAAATGCATCAGACTTAGCAACCATGTAGACCTACAAGAAGTTTTGGACTCCTTGGAAACATCTAATGGATCAGAAATAATTGGTAGCCTTTGTGCGCATACTACATACTCTGACCAAACTGTCCGTGAATGTGCCTTGTGAATGTGCCTTCAAAGATTAAACTGCATGTGTGTGCTAGTTTCATTTATTTCGGTTTATCAAAGCACTCTGTTTCTCAACTTCGGAGCACACTCGTTAGACTGCCGAAAGAAACGCTCTATTAAACGGAGCACACCAGAGGGCCACACATCATACATACATATAGACGGTGGAGCGGTCTCTACAAAACGAAGAGTTGATATCGCATATCCTGAGCGCATCGCTCGGCACACATGTGCTCTGTCGGTCAGGATGTTTAGAAATGGCAACCCGCTGTTTATTTACATTAACGCGTTCTCTCATTCAGCGAGAGAAAAGAAATGGAAACAAGTGAGATCTCTTCCGACTTAGGCTAATGTATATACGGATGCAGGGTCGC
This sequence comes from Lumbricus rubellus, assembly GCA_945859605.1. NCBI lineage: Eukaryota > Metazoa > Annelida > Clitellata > Crassiclitellata > Lumbricidae > Lumbricus > Lumbricus rubellus. The sequence continues at coordinate 20,565,341 of OX243816.1, read as the reverse complement.
CCCTACCTTCGTATCGTCCACAAAAGACGTCCATCAAGGGGAGAGAGACAGAGAGGGTTTGCTCAAATTTGAACGATTGAAGACAGGGGAAGGCTGTAAAGTAGACAGACATGCTTAAAAGGTTTAGTACGATACACTGAAACAGGAAGACCTGAGGTCGTGTCATAAACGTCAGAAATAACAGCTTGAATGCATTGCGGCTAATGAGTCTCTTCCTTGGGCGTGGTGGTATGAAGGTGCCCCACCCAATAACTTGTCCTGTAAGATCAAAAGTACAGTGCAGTAGTAGTAGTAGTAGTAGTAGTAGTAGTAGTAGTAGTAGTAGTAGTAGTAGTAGTAGTAGTAGTAGTAGTAGTAGCAGCAGCAGCAGCAGCAGCAGCAGCAGCAGCAGTAGCAGTAGCAGTAGCAGTAGCAGTAGTAATAGGTAGTAGTAGGCCTAGTAGTAGTAGTAGTAGCGGTAGCAGTAGCGGTAGCAGTAGCAGCAGCAGTAGCAGTAGTAGTAGTAATAGACTAATAGTCAGGGCCGGCCTTAGCTATAGGCAAAGTAGGCAGTTGCCTAGGGCCCCGCAGGCTTGAGGGGGCGACGCGGCACCGGCGGATTTATTTTTTACACTATATCTTTTAAACTCAAGATTTTCGCTAATGGAAAGAATTTAAAATAATTATTGATTTCATTGCACCTGTTCAGTATGGCTTAATTCAATTTCAAGGACTGCATAAATTTTATATCGACAAATAAAATTCGATTTTTATCGGCATTCCGTACTCTTTGCTTTAGGAGACAGAAGTTAGAATACGCGACGCTCAATTTTGATAGTGAAGATGTTGCAAGAAATTAAATGTATGAAATGGGTGTGGTCCTTGCTGACTATGAAGATGAGATTACAACATTACAGCCTTAAATTTATTCAGATTCAAATAAATAGTCTAGTAGGGACGGCGATGAAGAAAGGGCAGTAGCTGAGGCAGGGCTGACCTTTTAGGCATAGGAAAAGCAGACAGTTGAAAAGCGCCAAGTTCTAGGAGGCGCCATTCCCATAAAAAAGGACGCCATTTCCACAATAGTGTATTTTAAAATATTTTTTAAACTTATATCATTATCCACAAAATTGAATATTATCTAGCCTTCAGTGTACTAATAAAGAAATTATAATGAATTACTCAGTATAGAGCGTACAAGGCCGTAGTTAGGGGATGTTTGGGGTGTTTGAACCCCCCCCCTCCCAAATAAAATAATGTAAAAATGAAATAGGCCTAATTATGCATTTGCTAGCACATGACAGAGTGTAATGTAATTTTCAGCAGAAAATAGTCGGAAATCGAGGAAAATAGTGTTTTTTGGACGTCAGAAAATTCGACGAATAACAAAGTCGTCAGAAAATTTCGCCCAAAAAAGTCGGCCGCAGCGTTCACATACCTCAAATACACGGTCAAGAAAACACCTCCCGAAATAAAATCCTGGCAACGGTCTTGTGATTCTGACATGGGCTGAGCAATTGAGACGAAAACTAAGGGCGCCAAATGCAGGCTTATGCCTGGGGCGCCAAACGTATGCCTTGCCTAGGGCGCCATTTGGGCTAAGGCCGGCCCTGCTAATAGTAGTAATAGTAGTGATAATGGTAGCTGTAACATCATCATAATCATCATCGCAATCGTGTGAAAGTACCCCACCCAATAGTTTGTCCTGTAAGATCAACAGCAGCAGCTGCAGCAGTAGCAGTAGCAGTAGCAGAAGTAGTAGTAATAGACTAATAGTAGTGATAATGGTAGCAGTAATATCATTATCATCATCATCATCATCATTAGACCCTATTTTTTATTATTATTGTATACGCTGCTATGTGAACATACCATATAATATACACTGTGTCCCAATAAATCGGGCACCCTTTTTATAATGTGAATAAAACAGGTAAATCTTAATCGATTTTCAAAATTTCAAAACTGTGTTATCCTGAGATAATTATCTTACACTGATTCAAATATGAAGTTTCTGGCATGAATATTGACGTCACAATTACGTCATTTGCATAAGAGAATTCAAATGAACGTCATTCTCTAACGATTTTTGTTGACATTTTTGGTTTCGATATGTAAATTAGCGACGTCATTGTGACGTAATTTTTTAGTGAAGGCCGTGCATAAATTACCAATTTGTAGATAATAATCTCATGATAAAACAGTTTTGAAATTTTGACAATCGATGAATATTTACCAGTTTTATTTACATTATAAAAAAGGGTGCCCAATTTATTGGGACACAGTATAAGCTTATTATATAATATGTAGGCCTATCCTATATGAAACTAGTTGTATATGATGAAAAGACCTACTTTTTTTAGGCTATATATATATATATATATGTAAATGGCATATGTAGCAGACCACAGTTTGTATTATATTTTACCATGAAATAATTTATATAACCTGTTTCATGAAGATCAGCTGCTTCAGTAGGCCTACAAATACTATAGCCTACAGCATTATAGATAGCCTATCAGTTGGTCTTCACAGACCAAATAGAAGACTTTCTCTGTTATAATCAGTTCGTAAATCCGATGATTAACAAACACTTCGGTTCTGTTTTGACGAACAAATAACAAATGACGACATCTACGCTATTATAAACCAACCAACTAAAGACTGCGCTTCTCATCTGTCTCTGTCCCTATCTCTGTCTGTCTGTATGTATGTATGCATGTCTTTCTCTCCTCTCTCTCTTTGCCTCTCTCTCACCTGTCGACATATCTCCTGTTTTATTAGATCTAATTTTTATAAATGCCTGCGCTTTCTGTGTTTTCTCCACGAGTTAACTCGGAAACCACTGTCTGCCATTGAACAGGTGGTTTGACCCGCGTATAGCCTACGTATTGCCAAATCATAGGCCTATGAGCAATTGAGCATGCTTTCATGTATTTTTACTTTGACTAACTCTCCGGTTAACATCTTTAAAAGATGATTACTACGATTAAACTAGTAAGTAAAACAGTTTATAGAAAACAAGAAATCACCCGTGGTAGGCCTACGCACAACCATGAAGCCCTACTAACAGTTTTCTCATTCAGGTTCAACAGATGACTGTAATCACTTTCATGCAGTCGACCTATGGACCAACAAGCTGCACTGAAAGTGTCCGATAATGAGAATTCAAGACAGTTACCTAGGTTCTGAACTGCAAGCACCAACGACCAAGTATTAAATTCCAAGCCCTCGGTTACTCAGTTAATGTCGGCCATTCATCTTGCACTAAGCGTCTCTATAGGATTAATGTTTGCAGTTAACTTATGCACTCTACGCCTCTGTAATTGTTCTACTGACCTATCATCATCGGTATGTCAAATAACAATTGTTTTCACACTCGTTCCACCGTCTCTGTCTCTCTGTGTCTGTCTCTCTGTCTCTCTGTGTCTGTCTCTGTCTGGCTCTGTATATCTCTTTGTCTGTCTGTCTGTCTGTCTGTCTGTCTGTCTGTCTGTCTGTCTGTCTGTCTGTCTGTCTGTCTGTCTGTCTGTCTGTCTGTCTGTCTGTCTGTCTGTCTGTCTGTCTGTCTGTGTCTCTCTCTGTTCTTCTGTCTCTCAGAAACATTCGCCTTTTACACCGAATTCCAGGGAATCAATTTCAATCCTATAACTTACCGTATTTTATCTGACCATTTATAAAACGCTTCTTGCAGCAAGAGCCTTTCAGAAGCGCTCCCAGTGCGTTCAACCCCGAGAAAAAGGCAAGTTTTTAGACGAGAGAAAGACGAGGATGCACTACCAGAGCGAACTGACGGGGGAACTGGTCTTCATCCTTACCACTTCGATGATCTGTTGCAGGGAGACCCCGAACTTGACCTCTAGGGCGGCAGACTCGTCCTCGACAGGACGGCCATATTGGTTATGTCCACGCTCGTTGAGGATGTCGTTGATCAGCTTGTCCTCGTAGTAACCAGCATCCAGACCTACCACATCAACAAACAACAGAAGGTCTATCGCATGTACCATATAATGAAAACTTGTGCTTATTATAAACAAACTGTATGGGACCAGCGAAACGTGAATGTCCAGGGAATCTGCCGCACACAACCTGGTATAGCATCACCAAGAGTTTCTTGTAAGCCACTTGCAAAGTGCAAACGTTTCTTGTGAAGCTGGTTCGGTTTACATGCACGCACCCACCAGGGGCGCAACCAGAACATTTTGCTTGGGGGTGCTCAAAATTTTTATTGCAAGCGCCGAAGGAGCGAAGCACCGGGTGTCGAAAATTCCCTACCCCCCAACCCCCACCCCAACAAAAAACTCATCGGATTTGGACAAATTGCGTGGGTCACCTTTTGGTCCTGGGGGGTGCTCAAGCACCCCCCAGCACCCCCCTAGTTGCGCCACTGGCACCCACCGCTGTATCTCGGTGAAATTGGTAATTATAACTACGCAGTAACATTCTGTTCAATTAGCAGGTCATAACGTGTGTCATGTAGGCCTATAATAACTGCTAGGCCTATGTGTGTGCAATATGAACTATAGACGCATCGAATGGCTAAATTGAGATTTATTTATTAGTCGCGAGTACATTATTATAGGCCTACGTGCATAAATCCAATAGACGTATAGGCCTATTATAATAATCAAATGTATAAACCTACAGTTATACAGTTATACACGTCATATATACATGTAAGACATGAGGAGTTTTTTCATATATCGCAACTTTTTAACATATTTATTTATACCTTACAGTGTTGCTATAAAATGGCTATAAATATAATCGCCTATGCATATTGGTGTCTAGATCTAGATACTGGTCGTGGCTGTGTACAGTCTGTGTGCAGGTGACGTCGATATTTGATATGCAATCCGTCTGCTTCTCTAACGTCTTACGGGCCAGTTAATAGTTAGGCTATACCATCTCACATGTCATGTGTATTATTATGTCCTCATGCATGGTGATGATGACGATGATGATGATGATGATGATGATGATGATGATGATGATGATGATGAAGATGATGATGAAGATGAAGATGAAGATGATGATGATGATGACGACAGAGACGATGATGATGATGATGATGATGATGATGACGACGACGACGGCGATGATGATGACGACGACGACGACGATGATGACGATGACGATGATGAGGGCGTTGGCAGCGGTTACTGTCACGGTGTCGGTATGTTGAGGTGATGGTATAACGACGATGGTTACACTGGTGATGATCATGGTGTTAATACCATTACGATCATGATCATGATTTATCAATGATCACGATCACGATCATGATCATGCATGCTCGTGATTTTCAGTGATCACAGTAATGAGTTAATTAACATATTTAGGCTACTTACTTTCACTGCGATGTTTATCCTTTCTATTATCTCTCATGTAGCAAATCATTCTCTGCCTCTATTTTTAAATGTTTATCTACGGACGAATCTTTCTTTCATCTTCGTGGCACCTACATTCCGATCTCTAGTCTTGTCTCTTTCTGCCTGTACGTCTGTCTGCCTGTCTCTTCATTATCATGCAGTATCTCTGTCATTCTCGTTGTATGTATCTGTTGTCAGTAAAAACTCTATAATATATTAATAATCTTTTTTCTCTCAGTCGTTCTCTCTCTGTCTGTCTGCGCTGCCCAGAACGTGTTTATGTGTCTGTCTTCTGATCTATCCATCAGAATCACACACACATATGCACACACACACGCACACACACATACACACACACACATACATACACATTGGCGCCTTTCTTCTGCAGCCTGTCTCTGCCCTTGTCTCTGTCTTTGTCTCTGTCTCTGTCTGTAATTGTCTCTGTCTTTGTTTCTGTCTCTGTCTGTATTTGTCTCTGTCTCTGTCTTTGTCTGTCTTTGTCTCTATCTCTGTCTTTGTCTGTCTTTGTCTCTGTCTTTGTCTCTGTCTTTGTCTTTGTCTTTGTCTCTGTCTTTGTCTTTGTCTCTGTCTTTGTCTATGTCCTGTCAGACACCTGATATAGTTGTTGGGCCAGTAAATATATTTTCTAATATTTACGCACCGCAACTGTGTCGTTCGATATACAACGTCCGATGTATTGATGTTATTGCAAGAAAAGCAGTTACTGTAGTCTAAGTGAAGCATATACCAATGGATGGATGTATGGATGGATGGATGGATGAATGGATGGATGGATGAATGGATGGATGGATGGATGGGTGGATGGATGGATGGATGGGTGGATGAATGGATGGATGGACGGACGGACAGATGGATGGATGGATGGATGGATGGGTGGATGGATGGACGGATGGATGAGTGTGTTGGTGTGGTTTTGGAAGTGATGAAAGAATAGAAAGGGAAGAAAGCAGTGGGTGGCAAAGTAGTAAAAAACGACAGAGCGCAGAGATAGAGAATTCAAAGAATAGAGACGAAGGTATAGGCCCTACTCAGGGTGACCATTTCACCAGACGAAGTATACATTTGTCTTCCTCTGACCCCACTCCACGCCGTCCACTCCAAGTCACAGCCCAATTACGAGCGGTTCAAGAACCTGGCAGAAGTTTAGGCTCAACTGGACGATTTGTTGTCATTTTGATTTTTCATTGGTATAGGCTATACGTATACCGTCAACCATCGATATAATTCGCTTGCTTGGGATTGGTAACATAAAAAACACTTCGAATTACCAATAAAACCAATTACTGAAGAAAGAAGCTTTTTCATTACAATTGATTAGACTATTAATTTTGTTGACGTACAGTGTAATTATAATGTCTTTTTGCTTGTAGTTCTTTTCCTTCAGAAATTAAATTGTCTGAAAACGTGCCATAAAATCAGGAATTATTTTAAATAGATCTATAATTTTTTCCCACGGAAAAATTCTGGATTCAGCTGAAAAAAATGTTGTATTTAAGAAAAAGATGACACGAAAAGTGAAACACGTAAAATTGTTCCAAACATAATTTTTTTGGCTTTCCTATATTTTTTTCGAGACGGGAAATTCTCTGCTTTGCCTGTGCCCAAGGCCGACACTTGAAAGTTGGAAGGCAGAAAAAAGTCAAAAGCCGAAGTATAATCGTAATCATTGATAGTTGCATTCACAACAATGAAATTATGAAGTAGAAAGTCCAAAGTTCGTAAATTCAAGGAATATATATAATTATATATATATACAGGGTGGGCCAAAAAAAGACCCCCCTAAGAATTTTGCCATTATCTTGACCAAAAGAAAGAATTTTGAAATGAAATTTTACAGTCTGTGTAGACAATTCATATTTACACCAGATGGCCAAATTTCATTAAACTATTTCAAACAGAACAAAAGTTACACCACTTTTAGTGAAGCCACCCACCGTTTTTTGACGATTCAAAAACACGACGCAACAAAAAGTAACAAAAAATCAATTCAATTATTCTGGCCATTATCTTGACCAGAAGTAAGAATATCGAAATGAAATTTTACACGCTTAAAGACAATTCATATCCACACATGATGGCCAGATTTCATCAAAATATTTCCAACAGAACAAAAGTTATATCACTTTTAGTGAGGCCACCCCCCATTTTATGATATTTCGGCAGCAAAAAGTAGCAAGAACACGATTTTATTAAGTCTCATCTCAGATAATTGTTATCAAATAGCCTTCATATGCCAGATGATCATTAGTATTACTATTTAAAAAAGAAACAGGGTACCAGCGTAGCTGCACGTCACTGAGAAGTCACTTAGCAAGATGACAATCAAAATGGTAAATAAGAAATCTGTCAGATTAATCAGAGGTCCATCAAGAACTTTGCAAAGAGACTCAAAAGAAGTTTTGGCACTGGTGGTGGGCACATTGAACACAAGTTGTGAAGCACTACCAAGTTCATTTGACAACAGTTATTTGAGACGAGACTTAATGAAATCGTGTTTTTGCTACTTTTTGTCACGTTTCGTTTTTGAATTGTTAAAAACGGTGGGTGGTCTCGCTAAAAGTGGCATAACTTTTGTTCTGTTTGAAATACTTTGATGAAATCCGGCCTGAATGTGTAAATATGAATTGCCTTTAAGACTGCAAAATTTCATTTCAAAATTCTTACTTCTGGCCAAAATTTTGGCAAAAAACCTAGGGGGTCTTTTTTTGGCTCACCCTGTATATATATAGGCCCTACAAGGCCTACGGTTATATCATTAAATTTAAGTCCTATTTTGCGTCCATTTTTAGTAGATTATAGGTCTATCAGATTATCTTTAGCTAGATTTAATTTGATATGGCAAGAATAAAGCGTGGATAAGCTACGCTAGACTAGGCTAGACTAAACTAGACTAAATCAATATGGACGATTTATCACTCAATATGAATTCTTTCGATTTCTACGTCGCTTACCTTTTGCAAAGAGAATGACGGTGAGTAAGTATGAGAGTCGTCGCTGCGTAAGTGACATTGATATTATATTCCAGTGCTTCATGCTTGCAAGTGTTTCCAGCATCCGTTACACGTGCATAATACTATCCTCCTCTTCCGCTTGTCAGGTCTTTAATCTTCTTTTTGTATTTTCTATTCACTTTACACTGTCGTCCGCTTCAGTCTCAACTCTCCTTCGCTTTTCTTACTTCCTGTCTTCTTCTTCTACTCTTCCTTTCCTTAGACCGCTGTCTCCTCTCTCTAACACCTTCTCCGCTTCCTCTTTCTTCTCTTCCTTCTCCTAACCTCGTCTTCTCCCTCTCCTCTTTTCCCTCGCTTTACCGACCAATTCTTCCCCTCCTCCTTTCTCTTTTCCTTCTCAACCTTATCCTCATCCACAGTTAACTCCTCGCGCTACTTCCTATCCACCGTATCCTCCTCTTCCTCCTTATTCCTCCCTTTCTACCTTTCAACCTCTTTATCTTTATCCTCCTTCCTTTACTCCTTCTCTTTTTCGTTCCCGTCGTCCTTCCCTTCTTTCTCCACTAGCTCCTCCTCCTTTGATGTTCGTTTCCCCCTCCTCCTCAATTCCCCTCGACGATTAACACCCCCACGCTGTTGAGCAAGTGATGACTTTGCTTTCAATTAGTCTCCGTCCGTCTAATCGCCGACCTGATGCTTCGCCAAGAAGATGCGTTGCTGTTGCTCTTGCTGGTCTTGCTTCAGTCGCATACCTCACTCTCCTTTTGACTTCAGCCCCCCGCGTAATAGCCACACCGTTCTCGGCCCAATCTGCACAGATAGGCCTACATAGCGTATGATGTATATGTAGAAAAGAGACAAGAGAGAAGGAATAGAGATACAGAGAGACTGAGAGAGAGAGAGAGAACAGCAAAGAGAATACGAGCAGCGATGCAGAGAGGCAGAGTCATACGTGTGCAGCAGCGTATACGAGCCGGACAGGTAGGATTACACACAGAGAGATAGGAACAAATCAATTAAGCTTATAGAAAGACAAAAGATATACGAATAGTACAGGAAAATAAGAGCAAATGAGAACTTTATATATATAAATATACAATACATATGATATGTTTAAAATTCTCGTTTGCTATTCATACAAATTGTGTGCGTGTGCGTGTGTACGTGTGTGTGTACGTGTGCGTGCAATATAGACAGAAAGAAAAAAAAACAAGAAAAAAGTAAGAAATGTATTCATGGTCATATCGAAAAAAGAAAGTGGGCTACTCAGTGGAGAGCAGAAATGAGAGAACTTTTTTTAAAGGAGGAAAAGCAAGAAGTAGAGAAAGACAAGAGGAATGTAGAGGATAAGTGAAATGAAGAGGATAGGTGGAATGTACACAAATGTATAGAGGATGAGAATAGAATAGAGAGGAGAGAGAAGGATGAAGGAGTAAGAAAGACTGAGATCAAAGATAAAGAGCAAAAGAAGTTTGTACTACAAATAGGCAATGACATGAAAGAGGAGAGATGAAAGTAAGAAGAATATGATGAAGGGCTGAACAGAGATGAGGACAAACGAAGGAATATACATGTAGGCAAGAAAAAATGAGATAATCCAGAAGATGACATAATTTTATTACAGAGGCTAAGATGAGACAAGATGAGATGGAGATGAGAGGAGCAGCAATAAACGAGAGGTAGGAAGAGTAATACGGAGAAGCAGGGAGCGTGAAAGAGTGGAGGAAAACAGATGTACAATTGTACATGTATGGAGGGGAAAGCAGGAGAAGGGAAGAGAATAGTGGACGAAGAATTCAGGAGTCATTGAAAGAGAGAAATTGAAATAGAAGCCATGGGGGCAGTGAAGAAAGTAAAATCTAGAAGAGTTGAGAAGAGAAAGGAGAGGCATATAAACATACATACATACATACATACATACATACATACATACATACATACATACATACATACATACATACATACATGTATACATACATACATACATACATACATACATACATACATACATACATACATACATACATACATACATACATACATACATACATACATACATACATACATACATACATACATACATACATACATACATACATACATACATACATACATACATACATACATACATACATACATACATACATACATACATACATACATACATACATACATACATACATACATACATACATACATACATACATACATACATACATACATACATACATACATACAACAGACAACAGAGGAGTTGGAGTAGACATTGAGAGGAATGAACAAACAATCAGACAGTTCACCCCACGACAACCGAAACATATTTTCTTTTTCTGAATGACATTTTGACTTACCTGTAACACCTACACCAGGTAGGCCAAAATTATTGGTTTATATACCTAGGCCACATATGTATATACAAAATTATACATATGTATATGCATACATATACATATACAGATACACACATTATACGCATGTGCTTTATGTACATGTGCATGCATATGTATGAGTATACTACTATACGTATCTGTATTGTATATATGCATGCGTATGCGCATGTATATTTAGCTGATAGATAACTATCAAACACACACAGCAGCTGTAGCTCCATGGGTGTTGTTTATCTTGACAATATAGACACGGGCTGTAGGCCACATGATACAGATGGCGGATGGATTGTGGCTCGTAAAAATCCGGCTACAGTTGCAACCGCCAGACCAGGACCAGGGCCAGAGGGCCAGGACGAGGGCCAGAACCAGAGGGTCAGGGCCAGAAGGTTAGAGAAGAGACGAGCGGTATAACTTGGGACTGCCACGGAGCAAAACAGGATCAGGATTGATTTACGATCAAATACAAACTCAATATAGGTGTCCGATGATTCACCTTTAGGAGGGACTGCTTTGGTTACTATAATAATGGTTGTTAGGTCATTAAGCTTATAAAGAGATCCTGAGTGGCCGAGTGGGTCGGTAGCCCGCTCACCACGCCGGCGGCCCGGGTTCGATTCCCGGTCGATCGGTTTTAATTATCAGAGATTAATTTCTCGGATCTTTACTGCGCGTCGCTCGGTCGCAATATAAACGTGGAGTGAGAGGTTGTATACTCTGCCTCCAACACTAATCATCTTCGAAATTAAAAAGTGTCGTTAAGCCCGAAGTACACACACATCAAGCTTATGCGCTAAACCAAAGTGTAACTATAGACTAGATAATATGCAGGTGTACGGTAACATGTTAATGATTACAGGTAAATGGTTACGGAAGTACCATTATGATAGAAGTAAAAAAGACAGCAAATTATTATATGATTTAGGGGAAGATGAGTACAGATGCAAGGTAAAGAGTCACAGGTGAGCGATTGTAGCTAAGTATGTATGAGCAATAAGCAATTTTTATAGCGCCCCTTCAAGATTCTTGCTCAGAGGCGCTCCCGACTTCAGCGCGGACACTGCGTCGGAGTATCACGCTGAAGCGCATCACTCTCGTGAATCTCGTACGAGGTCATTATGGTGACATGGCTGCTGGTGTCATTGCAACACCAAGTTGATGATCATTACAGGGCATTACTGTAGGGCTATAGCATCATCATGTCCAACAAAATAGTGTCTTTAGAAAAAAAGATGTCGTCACAATAAAATATGCCCATAGCACAAAGTCAGTATACATTTCACGTGTCCTTTTGTTATGATTCTGTAGAGTACAACCCTAAAGTTTTTCTGAATAGCAGCAGGATCTGTTAATCCGGCCCTGCGTGGGTCCCTCAAAACTGCGGGGTCCCTCAAAGCTGCGGGGCCCCTCAACGCTGCGGGTCCGGGTGCTGCAGAACTCTTAGCACCTACATTAGGCTAATGCGAGCCTGGAGCAGACGTCGAGAGCTGAATTGTGACACACCGGAGAAACTTAAAATTGGGCCACATCGGATATTTATAAGCAAATCAAAACAGACGAGACATAGGCTACGTTCAGTCGGCTTAGTTATATTGCGGTCATTCATTAACATAGGGACCCGCTTACTAACACTATGCCCGTTCAGTCTTGACTAACATAGAACTGTTGACAAGAAATTACTATTTCGATACATGTAGGCTAGGTCTATCCATTCTGTGTTAACTGAATTTCGGCTTCCTCTGCGATTTTCGTCCGGCTGCTTTCGGGATTCCAAGTGTTTCTCGTAAAGTGAGCTGAGGCTTCGGTTGCTCTGAATGTATACCGGTTCGGTAAGCTTATAAATCGGTTGAAATTTTACGAAACTGTTTATGTCGCAAAATATTCCTGGAGCTCAATGAACTTTCGATTTGTTTGCATGAAGCCTACTCAGACTATAGAACATTCTTCCACCGGAAATGAGAACCATTTTTGATTGACGGACGAGGAATTCTTCGGCTATATATAGTCATAAGGCACACCACACCATTTAGATCAGCGCAATAGCCATGCTTAAGCGGTTTTAATGTTCACAAAGCGCCACATAATAATTATGTGTTCAAAATACTTAGGCCATATGTAATCCAGAAAGGAAGGGTCAATCCAGCCTCAGCGGGTCCTTGAGACCATTGGACCTGTGCACCAATCACCGGGAAGCACGTGAAAGTGATTGAGTTGATAATTATTGATTGCTGTTATTTTGTCTTTGATTGATGCTCTATCGATAAACTACTACAAGTAATTATTATTCGGAAACACCATCTCACATACTCCTCTGTTTATTTAATCCGTTGTTTCTAAAGTCTACTAAACCCAAATAAATCATTATAATTATGCTACTCCCCACCAGCATCACCGCCACCCCAACCACCACCATAATCATCATCATCATCATCATCATCATCATCATCATCATCATCATCATCATCATCATCAGTATTACTATTATTATTATCATCATCATCATCATTATTATTTTTATTATTATTTTTATTATTATTATTATTATTATTATTATTATTATTATTATTATTATTATTATTATTATTATCATTATCATTATCATTATCATTATCATTATTCGTCATGCTACAAGAGGTTACTATGGCAATTTATAGCCTCCCTATTCCAAATCGTGCATACTGTTAGCGAAAGAACCCGTGAAGGCAACAGCGTTAAAACGCTGAATAAGAATTGACAGTCTTTGGAATAGAAACGACGTCTCCCTCAGATCGTCAGACGCCTGTGACAGGTGACGACCTAAATCAATTAACATATCAATTCCCCTAGAATTGATGGGTCCTAGCGTCTCCAGGGCCAGCGGAATGAACTCATGTGAGGTTGTTATTGACAGATATTTTTTCTCCTTTCTGGTATCTGCTATTTCTGCTGCTGCTCCAGCCGTGACAGCCGTTGACGGCAGATAGGAAGGTGCTAAGGTGTCGACCACGGTGACATCCTACACGAGGCAGCGGCCCGCTTTCCATGGGATAAGGGTTGTGCCGTCCGGTCTCCTCCCGTCCGAGCGTAGCATGTCCCGTGGCCCTTTGACCGCTGGAAAGCCGGCTCTGATGAGGCTACGGTGTATACAATCGTTACTAGCAGCGTGTCTGGCGACACGACCAAAACCCAGAGCACAGGAGCGGCCGTGTGTTCCTCTAGCGGTGACCAGCGTGCCACCCGCGCAGACGTGAGGTTGACAAATGTTGGCCCCAAGACGAAGACCAACCGCCACTCTGATGGCCTCATCACTGAGCCTGAGGCCGCAGGAAGTGATTGGCATGCAATGTAGCCAGTCGCTAGCGTGTTGAAAGGACACGGCTTTCAGGTGCGCCTGTTCGCTCTGCTCTGTGGTTGAGAGGAGTAGATCAGAGAGCTCTTTGTGTAGAATCGGGGTGTCCCATTTCGATTGTACGTTCGATGGAGAGTACTCTTCCAGCGACAACCCTGTAGTTGATTGCCAGAGCGCGGATAGGTTAGTGAAATGCGTATCCGGTTGGCTGTCTAGCACGCTGAGGATGCTGGACTGGAGTTCGAAGGTGCATGCGGCCGACGCTAGAAAAGCGGGAAGTGCCAGCGATGACGCCCTTCGAATGCCCAGTCCGCCCAAGCTGGTGGGTAGGGTAGCTTGTTGCCACTGCCTGTCAGTGAAGTCAATGTTCAGGATGCGTTGTAAACCCTTTCTTAGGATTTTAATTTTATCATAAGTTTCTAAAACCGGATGATTGGCGCATGGAGAACATCTCAGCGTGTAGATTAATTTAGGAGTGCCAAGTGAGTGTCTGAGAATCAGCAGGGCGTCCTGACGGGTTATCATGGTTAGTCTTGACAGAGATTTTTCTAGCTCCTCCGCTCGTGATTCTAGGGCTTGACTCAAAGTTGCGCCTGTGGAAAGCGGAGCTCCGAGGAGAGTTGCTGAGTCTGGATCGGTGTATTCAAAGTGATTAAACGATTTGTGGTTGATAAGTTGAGGATCTTTGGCAATCAGTTCACACTTTTTTCTGTTAAATGTCAGACCCAGATTAGCGTAATTCTTTTCTAGGGTCTCAATGTCTTCCGCTACTCCTGTCGTTGGTCCTCCCAGAGAGATGTCATCGAGGTAGCCAAAGGCCAATGGAGATGACAGTTTGACTAGTGTCGGTTGTAATGGCAAGCAAAAGAGCAATGGACCCAGAGGGTCTCCTTGTTGGGGACCAACTCCAGACTGTATGACGAAGGTACCGTACTTCAACTGAGATTGCTCAGCGTAGGCCAGGTAACAGTAAGGTGCTATTTCAGGAATTAGATCATTGATCGCTGTCAACATTCGAGATCGACATAAACTGTTGAAAGCGTTGAAGATGTCGAGTTTCACGAGAATTATTATTATTTTTTTTTTTCACCCGAGGTATCTATAATCCTTCAGGTGTCAGATATTAATAAGCAATTTTAACTCTGGAGTGGCCATCCGAGTCAAGATCAGGGAGAACAAAAGTGCTGTGAAATGCAACGGCATTGAAGCGCTGAATAATAATTGACAGACGCTGGGACAAGTAACTGGTTTCTCTGGGTTCGCCAGAAACTTGAGCCAAGAGACGTCCCAGGTCGGCGAGAAAAGCCTGTCCCTATTATTATTATTATTATTATTATTATTATTATACGCTGCGATGATCACCCTGTCGTCGGTCCGTGAACGAATCGCCACAGAAGTGCGGCCATTGCGGCCACGGTGAGTGTCGCGGCAACGACGCCCGTGTTCCTTGCAGCCTTAAATTTATCTTGAGGCAGGAAGTATCCGCTGAGAACGTTCGTTACCACAAACAACCGGAAGGATATCCCGAGATAGATGGCAGTGGCCAGCGCGAAGTTGAGCAACGGATAGCTAGGGATGTATACGAGCAATTTCGTGCCATTGGACTGAAGATAAACATTCAGTTGCGATAGGTATGTCTCTAAGGTAACCTTCCCTAGCCAACCGAACATGGCGATGTGTCTTATGCGAACAGTTCGATACAGATTGCGCATGACAATGTAGACGAGAATCGGAATGAAGGACGTGTAGGGGTGGAGGCGACTATAGGCGTACTTCTCGAGGGGTAGAACGTACAGATGCCACAAACCGTATGCTCCAATCGATACGGCTGCGATGGCACCCTTGACAAGGTGACCACTCTGAACACCCATCCACGTTCTAACCGCGTAGGTCTCCTCGACTCGCCGCAGGAAGGACTCAACATGCGGGTAGTTGTAGGCACACAGCATTCCGACGAAACAGACCCAGTGGTCGAGACCGATACGGTGGAGCCATTCGTGCATGTCGTGATTGTAGCCCATGCCGAGAATTGGGGAGAAAGGACGGAAGACGACATCAGCAAATCTCGGAAAGTCGAACATCAGTGTGTTGCATGCAGCGTAGACGATGAATTTAAGCGCCATCATCAGTCGGTTCTCGTTCCAGCTGCGCCTGACTGCCATCATAAGGTAGACGGACAGGAACCAGTAGGTGTGCATGGCGCAGATGTAGTAAACCATGAAGTCGTTCGATACGACGCCGCAGATGACGATGACGCTGAAGTCGAGACGGAACAGCATCTTGCAGAATCGCCACCACGAGTAGTCTCGCCGAACCCAGAAGAAAGAGAAGTTACCTGCGAGAAGAACGAGATGATAAGTTACAACACACAAAAAGATGAAAGGGTCACGTTTGCAAAGCACGTCGAGGTTTCGGCATCAGATCTGCTGGCGTGTGTTACGGCAAAGAAAGACTGCACTTCATCCCATTCACTAGGCTAAATGTCAAAATTGTCGTAGGCTACTCTCTTACCCAGACTCATTAAAGACTGCAGGTATGTTCCAACATCTGGTTTTAGTTTCCAGCGGGACAGTGCGCCTGCTTGCTCGCACGGCAAGGCTGATTATGATGACGCACTTATTTTGCCATCAACTGCTGTAAATTTATTGGCAAAGGTGACTAACAATCTCGCCAGACCTTAGCCCTCTTTCCTTAGCCCTCTTGCTTATCACGTCTGGAGAGCTCTGCTGGAACGCTGCAAGATATTTCATCCCAAGTTGGAGAACATTGGCTAGCTGAAGGAAATCTTGCTGCCAATGTGGGATCAGTTGCCACAGACCCAGATACACAAGTCCATACTGAGCTTCACAAAAAGAATTCGAGCTCGTATTAAACCAGGGAGTGGACACTCCCATCATAGGCTACCGGCACTTTACAATAAGCTGTAAAACGGAATACAGAGGGCGTAGTGAAAGAGATATTATTTGACATGGGAATCTTCAAATGAAGTCCATTTTTCCACGGATATTTTTAAAAACGGAATTGAAAGTTTAGACAGCTGTAAATTTTGCAAAAATGAAAATTAATGTTTCAAGTGAAACTTACAGAGATTGTTGGAAATCATTTCCCTGCCAATTGGGAAATTTTCGCAGAAAAATCGGTTGTGAAGATATTGCATTTTATCCGGTGGGACAGTTTTTTTATTGAGCCACCCTGGATATACGATATTTGACTTGTCAGTTCAGGTTTAGCCAACAGTGTGATTATTTTTGGATAATTCTGAGGGTAGCACGACATTAAATCCCGCGACACTTAATACCGCGACAGTTAATCCCGGACACTTAGTCCCACCGACATTTAATCCCGCGTCAGTTAATCCCTCGACAGTTAATCCCGGCGACATTTAATCCTGGCGACACTTAATCCCGCGACATTTGATACCGCGACACTTAATACCTGTACACACGTGAGTACGAATATTTGTACGACTATTGTTGTCCACATAACCAATTAGCTAGTGGTTCGACTATTGTTGTAGACATAGCCAATTAGGTAGGGCAACCGCTTTGTTTAGTTTTTCTGTTGTAGGCCTACATCTGTAGGCTACATAAAACGATCATTATAAAGGATTTTAAACAGGATTTGCGAAGTCTACGATAAGGCAGTGACATGGAGGCGAATTTCGGCAGCAGTAGCAAACAAACAAACTGTGATAGGCCTACATGGAAATTACGAATAGGCCTACATTAAACATCGTGACAATGCCAACGGAGCTCTTTTTTTATCAAAACCATTGAATATTGCTGTGAATATTGCTTTGATGGAATTAAGCTTCTTTTATATGTTATTTTACTTTCCCGGTATTAAGTGTCGCGGGATTAAATGTCGCCGGGATTAAGTGTCGCGGAATTAATTGGTCGCGGGATTAAGTGTCGCCGGGATTAAATGTTGCAGGGATTAACTGTCGTGGGATTAATTGGTCGCGGGATTAGGCCCATGTGTCGCGGGATTAACTGTCCGGTACTAACTGTCGCGGTATTAAGTGTCGCGGGATTAAGTGTCATGGAACCATTCTGAGTGTTTTAGGCTCTGGGTATAAGAACATAATATAGTACGACTACGAATAGACTGTTCTCAAATATGTCAGTGGTTCAATAATTACCAAAGCCAGTCATCCAGACGTAGCATGCGACGCACACTCGAATCCAGTTGTGCCATTCATCTGCCGCAAAGTAGTGATACCAGACGAACATCACTTGCATCCATCCTTTCCACTCTTCCGTGTGGTCTCTGCAATTCCATTGTTAATTGTTAAAAAGACTGATCAGTGTTTCTTACACACGAATAATCATTGTAGAATGCATTTCTCTCAAATTAAAGTGCCCATAGACCCAATGCATAATAATTAACCTTATGCACGAGTAAGCAACAGACGAGGTTAATTCAGCACTAAGTCTCTTAAATGAGCCAAATCTATTCATGTCATAGGCCTACGCAGGCCTACTGCCACAATATTTATCCTATCTTCTATAATATATCTATATAAATCTATTAGACATAATATTATTGTGTTTTAGTATCTTCAATTTTAATAAACAGTAGACCATAGTCACCTCTTTAACTAGTGAATTATTACTTGGCAAGTCTATAGATTTTTGATTCTAGGACGTTTCATCCCCGGATGATTCATCCCCGGACGGTTCATCCCAGGACGATTCATCCCGTGGCCGTTTCATCCAATGGACGTTTCATCCCAGGACGATTCATCCCGTGGACATTTCATCCAATGGACGTTTCATCCCAGGACGGTTCATCCACTGACGCATAATAATATGATTTTTTCATTAGTCGGCAGGGTAATACAACGTCCCGGTGAAGAGTCACCTGATCTACTGTATTGTTATATCATCACCTATTAAAGTGTCGACGGCCTGGTGTTGTACTTTCAATTGGTTAATGTTTAAAACTCTGTAGGCCTACACCACACTCAGCACGAATGCCAATGAACAATGGAATAAGCTCAGACAACAGCGTATAACAAATCGACATGCCATAGGCTACGTTTAAGTTCGAACAGTAGGCTACTTGTTAGGGAACGGTTTGAATTTTGTTTTTAAATTAATTAACCGATGGCGACCATGGTCGCCGACCAACTGTCCAACTGATAGCGGACACTAATACATGGGAACCACGAATATTGGAAAAAAGAGTAAACGCAGAAGGAATAACAGCATGGCGTTGTTGCAAGCTCCAGACTTTCAACCATCTATTTAATTCCAAGTTTTATAAACTTTTATGATATCTTTCTAATTGCATTTTTCATAAGCTCAAGTGTTCTTTTTATAAGACCTATTTAGAGCCTGTGCATTAAATTTCCGTCAGTGGATGAACCGTCCTGGGATGAAACGTCCGGGGATGAAACGGCCACGGGATGAATCGTCCTGGGATGAACCGTCCGGGGATGAAACGTCCATTGGATGAAACGTCCACGGGATGAATCGTCCTGGGATGAAACGTCCGGGGATGAAACGTCCACTGGATGAATCGTCCGGGATGAACCGTCCGGGGATGAATCGTCCGGAGATGAAACGTCCGGATACCAGATTTTTAACAGCCCTCCTGTTAAATGGTTTGTTACCTGTTGAGCAGTTTATCGTCTGTTGGACGAACAGTGAAGGTAATGCCCATGAAGAAGAGGAGGAAGACGAGAAAGAGGACGGTGTCTCTGTTATACACACGTTTACCACTCGGTAACACCTGCAATCAATCAGAATCGTCGCAGGCAAGTTACACAGTGTAAGGTAGGATAAGGTATGGCGCGGTGGTGTAGTGGGCATGTTCGTGACCTTGCAGCCGAAGGCCGAAGGGTTGCAGGTTCGAATCCACCTCAAGTCGCCGCGTAGGGAACCTGGGCAAGTCCGTCACTCGCACATGCTCAGCGCTTTGGCGTGAACTCCGATGCAGTGTGCGCTCTGCAATCGCGAGCGCCTCTGAGTAGCAAGCTTGAAGGGGCGCTATAACAAGTGCACGTACATACATAAGGCAAGGTAACATCGGGTAATTAAAATCGGGTAATATGAGATCATAGTCTAAGCCGTAAGCACGAAAATGTCTATATATCTATATATAAACTTCAAACTATAAGCGCAAGGCACCAGCCTGGGATAAAAAAATATATAGGTTCAATCTTCTCTATCAAGTTTGTCAGCAGAGTGAGCATACCTGACCAAATATGCGATTGTTATACCCATTATATTATAAGTAAGTAGAAGACAATACAAACAATACGCTGCGATCCTTGCAGCGGACACAATTTTTTAAAGCTTATTGCTAGCGAATAGAAGTTACGAGGATAATTCTATAAGGTCATGGACCAGAGATCACCCTCCAGAGACGGCCGGTGTTTTGCAAGACAGAATGCAGCTAATAACTAACTAAAGTCAGTCGATTAGAAGTGCCCGAATACAGTGAATGGACGAGGGCTGTTCTTAACCGCACGTATATAGACTACCCGTAAGCTCTTATATAACATAAGTATAGCTTAATCACAATCAACTTACAAAATACCTAATTGAAACTCACCGTTGCATGACGGTACGGTCGTCGGTACCATTGGAAGACAAACAGAGACTACCGGGTGCCTCGGAATTAGGCCTAGGCCTACTGCAATGACAACCTTAAAAGAATTTAAACCCACATTTTCCGCCCGGCGATGGTGTTGGTCCAATTGAAACACTTACCCTTTCATAATCGCACAGGTAGAAGTAGACCATGAGTGATCCCAGCTGGACAAGAGCCCATAGGGCGTCATCCAGGTTCACATCAATCACATTAGACCTCTTGGATGGACCGTTCTCGGCTTCAGAGGTCACCTCTGGCAAGACCTTGACTCTGACCTTGACGAAGACCCGTCGACCGATCCAGACCAGCACAGAGGACACCCAGACGATGAACAGTGTCAGCTGGGGCAGAGTGAGTCCGGTGAAGTTCCAGGTCATTCTCTCACGATCGATGTCGGTTCGACTAAAGACTAGATCTACAAAACAAACATGGTAAGCAGGCTAAAATAACTTAAGAAAACTGTTTTGAACGAAGAATCCATTTTTATTGGACTCGAAAATACACATGTTGGCTGATGTTGCCAAAGACACAATTATAGGTCCAAATGGTATCCTATGATCAGGGCGCATTCCAAAAGAGCGCAATCAAAAGGGCGCAATCAAAAGAGCGCAATCAAAAGGGCGCAATCAAAAGAGCGCAATCAAAAGAGCGCAATCAAAAGGGCGCAATCAATAGGGCGAAAATGAATAGAGCGCGTTGTTTTTAGACGGCATGATAAACAGGGCGAAAGGACAAAATATTGCACGGGTGATCAAAGAGCGCAATCAAAGGGGCGCAATCGAATTGAACGAAATGGCAATTTAAGGAGGTCAATAAGACAAAGGGCGCAAGTTCTAAGAGATCAAAGGGAACGGAAAATTGGTAAATAGGGCCTAAAGAGTGTCGGTAAGTCAAAGGACGCAATCTTCCAAAGAAAACTGGCACCCGAGAAGGTTAAGTAAATTTTGTGTAAGAGCAATTGATAGGCCCTATACACACTGAATTGAAATGAAATGTTAAGAGGTGAGACGAAGCGGCGAATCAAAGGTAGGCTACTCATATTATTATTTTCTGACATGGGCGGAGTTTGGTTTCCGTTCTTGGGGGCATAGATCGAGTATTCGAATATTATGAATATTAAGATTTTCAAATATTCACGAATATTAACGAATACTAAAACTGCCAACGAATATTATATTCGTAAAATATTAAGCCAATGATTTTTCAAGAAATTCTTTACTCTTAGGGGATTAACTTTTACTGAATAAATCGTACAAAATTGAGTTAGCCTATGCATAGACCTATATCAGTAAGCGACAATAACTTTAATAGATTCATTGTTAAAAACTTGAAGATCTCTGCTGGGTCTGGTCAATGTGGTCATGCGGCATTCATATCACATTCGATACTTAATGTTAGTCACTTTGTCTGACTTCTGACCATCCTCCCCAACTGAAAAGATGGCAATTGTCAAGAAGCAGCAATAGTAGGTTATAAATTAGAAATACACTTTAACTCCCTATAATAGTAACTGCCAATTGGTAAGTAGTTTTATATCAGTGTAGCAGGATGCGTAAATATAAATGCTAACGCAGGAAATAATTATAGTATCAGATTACAAGCAAAAATAATCCCGATCTCAGCATAAGCTTATTAAGTGCATTGCATATTTTAATTCAGCCTTGCCCTGCATGGATGCGAGTGAACGTCCTAGAGACATACAGAAACCTAACTGCTTAATGCCGAGTAACACTGCGGTTTCAATCGTTCTACCTTAATTCGTTAACGAATATTTGCGAATATTTACGAATATTAAAAATCTTAATATTCACGAATATTTACGAATATTAAAACCTAAAGTCACGAATACTCAATCTATGCTTGGGGGGGGGGGGGCTAATACGTTCTTGGGGGGGGGGGGCTAAGCCCGGAGAAAGATACCATTTTCATGATAAAAAAGCTGAATCTGGGCATTCTTTGGGGGGGCTTAGCCCCCTTAGCCCCTGATAAACTCCACCCATGTTTGCTGAGAAACAGAGGCGCAGTAGGCCATTATAAAAGGCCCGTTCCTCGGAATTTGAACGCATTTCATGTTTTCTATTAATGAATTTTTCATCGACTTTCGTTGATGGGCGTAACTTTCTTGTGAAAAAGATACGAATTTAGTGTAGAATCGGGTTAGAATGTTCCATACTTTCCTCCTACATTCTCACAATATAGGCTAAAGTTCCGCCTAAGAAATCGCTTCAGTATAGGCCTACCATATATTAGGTAGGCTACGCATAGGCCTGCATGCGCTCATTTCATTGCGCGCTGTTAAGAATGCGCCCTTTTGATTTCGCCCATTAAATCGGGCGGTCTAAAAACAATGCACTCTGTTCATTTTCGCCTTATTGATTGCGCCCTTTTGAATAAGTTTTGATTGCGCTCTTTTGAAATGCGCCTTGCTCATAGTGAACCGTCCAAAATAGCCTATCGCTGTATCTAGGCCTACCTGTAGCCATCCATTTGACAATTTTGTGATCTTGTGATATTATAGAAATAAATTATTGACCTGGGATCATACAGTGGAGTCAGTATTGCCATAGATGTCTGTTGTCTTTCTCTATCACGTGCGAGTAGCCTATACAGTCAATACACTACAGTAACAGACTGCATTAATTTTGTTGAAAGGCTGAAATTTCGGTTGAGCAGAGTAACCTGCGTGTATGTATGTGTAATGATATCCTTGGTAGCCTACCATCCATACGTTCTTACCCTGATATGTGTTGCTGATTATTAATTACACATGTTAAGTTAGGCCGTGTTAGGGAGAGGCCCTAGTTAACGATTCAAGTGAGAATTATTGAATTGTTTTGTTTAATTAACTGACCAGCGCTGGGCCAGCACTTAGGAGCAAAACTATATTAATCTAGCGGGAGGTTCATAGCGGACAATTCGGACCGGACTATAGCAACGTGACGTAACGTGCCGTCTGCGGCGCATGCGCAGAGGGGAGTTCTGATCGGAGAAGACGAAGTCAATGGCCGGTGATAAAGGGCCCGGTGGCATATTTCCAAAATGTACATGGCAGCTGCAACCGCAGGGTTTTCAGCCAATCACGCGTCATGATACATATTTAACTGTCAGCGCTCCGCAACCAATAAGAAATGTCGTTACTAATCGTAAAATAAAGATTTCTTTCAAAGTTTTCAATACTCTTCACTGTTTAGCCTAATGTTGATATTTTCAACTTCTAGCAAAATTCTTCCTCGCAATTTTACGTAGGCAATAGCGATTGACCTATGAAACTGAATAATAAATCAAAGGGTCAGCAAATGATTCGAAGTCGATTCTCATACCAGTAGCCTCGGCGTGTAAACAATCTCAGCCTTTCCCAAGTGTCGATTGCTTTAGTGCTCTATTTTACTCGACTGGGACAGCGTAATTATTTTTTGTCAGTCCTTCATGAATCCTTCTAATCTATAGGCCTATCCAGCTTTCATTTAGGCAAAAATTTTAATAAGTTTCATCGCAAATTGATTTCATCAATCCGAATGCCATTTTGCGACAATTATTTTCCTCAATCAAACTTGTAGACTGCGACCTACTAAATTTAGAGCGCTAAAGGAACTGGTTCATCTGCATCTTACCGACTTATTTTGTAATTACAAAAATTGTTTTTATTTTAGCGTATATTTTCTATTAGGCCTACCTGGCCTGCGTAAATAGAAGTTTGACGAAGAAAATGATCCATTTCATAAATAGAAGTGGGATTGATTCAAGAATGTTTGCTCATCATGAAACTCACTGAATCAATTAATTACGAAAGCAACTGGCCAGTGGCTTAACCTGGACTCGGCCTAGTATCGATAACATAGCCTAAATCAAGATAGGCCGAACTTTAGGCCTATATTAATAAAGAAGCGACAGGGTTTATATTGGCATGAAACTCCACTTAGAAATGAATTTCTGTCTCAAAATTAAATTCATATCTTCATAGAAATAATTTTCAGGGAGAAATAATTTTATTATTAAGCTTAATGAAACTTCAAAATCGCGCGTAAAAATTTTGAAAGTTAATTGCGATTAGTTACGACGATTCACATTGGCTGTGGGTGATAGCAGCTTAAAATATGTATTGTGACTTGTGATTGGCTGAAAAATCTATGGTTGCAGCTGCCATGTACATTTTGGAAATATGCGGCCCGGTGTGAAGTGATGAGATATTATTGGACGATAGCGAGCGGAAAGGTTTTTCCGTAACACTCGGAGGCGAAGCGACGATAGATTCGTATTCGGAATAAGAGGAACATTCGAAGAAACGTAACACGTAAAGAGACGATCAAAATTAGCGTAAATACTCACCAGTTATTTGCGTGGGTAGGCTTACCTCAACTAATAGGCCACCCGTGATCTAAAAAACTTCACGCGTCGTCCACTAAACAATTAGGCCTATATATCATAGCGTGGATTAGAGTCCCGTTACAGTATGGACCTTTGTATGGGTGCCACGACAAGTTCGACAACTGGTCTACAGACGACTGGTCTACAGACAACTAGTATACCGACAACTTGTCCCGCGCTTGAGAAATATATAGAATCAGGATGAAAGTTTTTTACAGCTGAAATGGAGGATGGATTGATGAAAAAACGCAAGAGGAATGGAGGATGAAAGTTCATGAAGGTGGATGAAGGTTCTTTTATAGGTAAAATAGAAGCTGGATTGACAAAAATAACGCATGAGAAATAGAAGCTGAATGAAGGTATAAATTTTAGAAATAGAAGTTGGATTGATAAAAACGCTTAAAAAACGGAAACAGGATTAAGGTATTTTTATATTTGAAATCGAAGCTGGATTGACGAAAGTAACAAACGAGACATAGAAGCTGTGTGAGGTATTTTTAGATCTGAAATAGAAGCTGGATGCATGTTGAAATACATGAATGAAAATCATATGAATCCAGCTTCCATTTAAGGTAGAAAGCCATTTAAGGTTTTTTATCTTCAAAAATCCAGTTTCTATTTCATCAAGAAAACTATTCAACGACAACTGGTCTACAGACAACTGTTAGTTGCCGTTAGACGAGTTGTCTGTAGACCAGTTGTCGTTGAATAGTTTTCTTGTTTTGCATTGAACCAGCGCTTAAAGTGTGAAAAAATAATACATGGATGTCCCTTATCTTTCCAAAAGAAGTGCCTGGACACTCCTTAACCTTCGAGGCTATGCTGGCCAACACGTGGCTGGAGTCCCGCAGGACGGCGTTCAGATTTTAAAATAAGTGCATGCATAGACGCCGTCCATGACCGTCCAGCCACACTTTATGCCCTGCATTGAACATTAATGTGCTGTAACAATGGATTATTGATGACAGCGTTAATACTGACATTCATAAATACGAAACTTTACGAAAACTCACCAGTAGGCCGATAGGTTGTTACGTGGTCCCCTAGGTTAAGCTCAACTAAAAGACTCGTGTCTCGTTTTAGAGGTATGATTCAACAGAAAAACTGAACTGATACAGTTACCAGCAGAAGTACAGAACTGAAGTCGACAATGACGCTCCTATACTTCAGATGCGAACACCCGACAGAAACCGTCTTCAACACAGCAACAGGTTGACGACGAAAAGAACTTAACTAAAGACACCACAGTTGGGTGTAAAGCGAAGAAACCTTAAGTAAACTTAGGTTTCGAGCTCTCTGACAATAAAATTGCCTACAACGTCACACCGCAGTCGAAAACATCACAGAGTCTCTCTAAAGCCCCCTAAAGTCCTTTCTTATATAGGCTTAAATCTGTCGCTAGACGTCTCCCCTAAGGTCAACAAAGTCATCCGTCCGTGACCACAGCACATCCCAGGACTAGACCAGTCGTAGAACCCTAACAAGGTCTACTACAGTGTTGTTGAAAGTATCGGGCAAATGTACCTAAGTAAAGTAAAATGGATTTTAATTACGGTACTTAAGTAAAAGTAAAAGTACTCATCACAAATTTTACTTAAGTAAAAGTAAAAAGTAGCCCCTTCAAATAATACTTTTTAAGTAAAAAGTAAAAGTAACGAGTCTTTCTATAAGCCAGGGGCGGATCCAGAGGGACCAATCCGGCCATGGCCCCCATTTAAAAATGGCATGGACGTGGCCTCCCCATTCGGTTTGAGATTTGCAATACGAATAGGGGTGTCATGGCATATTGACCCCCCCCCCATTAAAAATTGCATGGGACGTGGCCACCCGTTCGGTTTTCGGCCGAAGGACTAAAAAAGGTCAACTTTTTGGCAGAGAAAAAAAATGTCATCAACTTTTTTTACGACCAACGACGAAATTTTTCCTGTCCCAAGACCAAAGATTTTGGCCCTCCCCCTTCGAAAACAGTTATGGATCCGCCACTGCTATAAGCTTAACTCAGTCGATTATTAACCTTCAAAAATACTAAATTCTCGAAATGGTTATCGTTGAGTCTAGTGCGCACGCTTCCAATTCATTGTTAGCACAATGCAAAGCTGAAGAGTCGTTCTGCTGCAGAAATGGCAGCTAGTGCATCCAGCGTGTTACACCACCCATCTGAAATCTATTTTTAGGCATGGAAATTTGAATCAGCTGTTTTAGCTTAGCGTAACGAAATGTTAATTAGCTCATTGAAGTAATGAACATTGTAACGAGTGTCGCATAAATTGTAACGAAGTAAAAGTACTGAAATATGGGTAAAATGTTACTTCGTTGAAAGTAAAAGTATTTTCAGTTTTTGATGCTTCGTTACATGTGAAAGTATTCAAACTTTTACTTAAGTATAGTAATTAACGCGTTACTTTTACTTCGTTACTGTGCAACACTGGTCTGCTATAGCCCTACCTACCAAAATTACTTCAGTAGGCCTATGTAATGTAATGTAGGCCCTAAATCTTCGACAATTTCTCAGCGCCCACAAAAGCCACGTCAGGAAGACCAGCTTAATCACCGGCGCTATATCAAATAAAATCCGCATTAGCCAGAGCTGCCGTTTCCGTTCTGGCGCCTTGTCAAAATCCGGGAGGTCAAGTACTTAAGGTTTTAAAATGAACTATATTTCAGTATAGGAGTAATAGGCGCTCTTGTTTTAAAATAGCCATCTGAGTCCAACTCATTTTTTCACTGTTTAGTCCCTTTAATAGATAGGGGCCCCCAAGCTGAGAATGTCCACGGGCCCCCGGCTCAGTTGTTACGCCACTGCAATCACGTGAAAGTGATTGAGTTGATAATTATTGATTGCTGTAATTTTGTCTTTGATTGATGCTATGTCACAGCGGCGCCGCCAGGATTTTTTTTCTGTACGCACAACTTGCACAAAATAATATGAAGCGAACAGCGGTCGATACGAGCTTATATATTATATATATATATATATGTGTGTGTGTGTATGCCGTATATCAGTGCTTGAAGTGTAAAAAAAGAAGTGCCAGGACGCTGCATTGTAATTGGTCGTCAGTGGCGGCGAGAAGTCGCGAGTGCCGAAGCCCGTCCCGACTAGGGGGTCTGGGGGAGCGTTGTAAGCTCCCCCAGCGGGGTCTGGGGCGGAGCCCCAGCGACCAGCGCATTTTTGGCTGTTTCGACCTCAAATTGAGCCATTTTAAGGCTTTTTTGCCAGCTATTTGTGAACGACAAAGTCGCGAAAACTTCAAAAAAAGGTTTTTTTTTAGTGTCGCAAGCTATACTACCAGGATAATGTAATGTAATGTAAATCTTCGAGAATTTCTCAGCGCCCACAAAAGCCACGTCAGGGAGACCAGCTTATTCACCGGCGCTATATCAAATCAAGTCCGGTGCCAGGTCAAAATCCGGGGAGGTCAAGCCGAGGAGACAGCATGGTGCTACGGTGGTTGTCGGTGATGGTGGTAGTTGGGTGATAAAAACTGATTGGAATCTGGATAGGATAGCTTGAAGAGTTCGGGTTTCAGTCGTGAATGGAAAGCAGCAGAGGTGAGTGCAAGCGGAGGAGAGGTTGAATTTTGAGGGGAGATTAGAAACAATAGAAATCAAAATGTTAGTGTAAAATAGAAAGGTTTTTGTCTTGATCGTAAGCTCCCGCAGCGGGGTCTGGGGTGGAGCCCCAGCGACCAGCGCATTTTTGGCTGTGTCGACCTCAAATGGAGCCATTTTTAGGCAGTCATGGCCGGTCGTCCGTAACTGCATGGACGCCGTCCATGCAGTCATGGACGACCGTCCAGGCAGTGCTGGCCAAATAAGTGGCAGGACGGCGTCCAGCCTCGAAAATAAGTGCCTGGACGCCGTCAATGACCGTCCTGACACACTTTAAGCCCTGCCGTATATGCCTACTGGCGATTATGAGGTATCACCAGATAATAGATTAAATAGAATTTCATCGCTTATAATATTTCACGCTTTAATTCTTTAATTTACAATTTGTAAAAAAAAATTCCTTTCCCCGCTGGACGCACTTGCGTAAGTGCGTACGCCTAACGGCGCCCCTGCTATGTCAATAAACGGCTACAAATAATTATTATTCGGAAACACCATCTCACATACTCCTCTGTTTATTTAATCCGTTGTTACTAAAGTCTACTAAACCCAAATAAATCATTATAATAATTATATGCATATCGAATACAGAAAACAGCTACATGTTAATTAGGACTAATACTATACGAACGCCAATCAAAACCTATAGCAGGTTTTATGGAGTACATTTTGACGACGATTGCGAAACTGAGTAAGCTTATGAAATTAACTTAGTTTTTAAAAGAAAGTTCAAGTATTGGTAAATGAAAATGAAAGTTATGGCGAACTGAAAGCAAAAGTGATTATAAGCGGTCACAGCGAAAAAGTGAAAGTGAATGAGATGTCTGTCGAGGCCCCCCCTTGTAACGGCATGTGCTGGGTTACGGCGCCATACAAATTGTCATCATCATCATCATCACCACCACCACCACCACCACAATCATCATCACCCCCACCATCATCATAATCACCACCACCGGCGCCATTATTATAATTTTTTAAACCTCATTTATATCGGGCGTAGGTCTTCTAAAGGAGCCACTAAATGCTAGTGGTAGTAGTAGTAGTGGTAGTGGTAGTAGTAGTAGTAGTAGTAGTAGTAGTAGTAGTAGTAGTAGTAGTAGTAGTAGTAGTAGTAGTAGTAGTAGTAGTAGTAGTAGTAGTAGTAGTAGTAGTAGTAGTAGTAGTAGTAGTAGTAGTATCTGTGCTATTTCGATCACCCTGTCGTAGGTCCGTGAACGAATCGCCACAGAAGTGCGGCCATTGCGGCCACGCCGAGGGTTGCGGCAACGACGCCCGTGTTCCTCGCAGCCTTCATCTTATCTTGAGGCAGAAAGTATCCGCTGAGAACGTTCGTTACTGCAAACAACCGGAAGGATATCCCGAGATAGATGGCAGTGGCCAGCGCGAAGTTGAGCAACGGATATCCGGGGATATACACGAGCAGGTGCTTAGCATTGGACTGAAGATAAACATGCAGCTGCGATAGGTATGTCTCCAGGGTAACCTTTCCTAGCCAACCGAACATAGCGATGTGTC
Organism: Lumbricus rubellus; assembly: GCA_945859605.1. NCBI lineage: Eukaryota > Metazoa > Annelida > Clitellata > Crassiclitellata > Lumbricidae > Lumbricus > Lumbricus rubellus. The sequence goes on along the minus strand of OX243816.1, from coordinate 20,535,208 downwards.
TTATGCGAACAGTTCGATATAGATTACGCATGACAATGTAGACGAGAATCGGAATGAAGGACGTGTAGGGGTGGATGCGATTGTAGGCGTACTTCTCGAGGGGTAGAACGTACAGATGCCACAAACCGTATGCGCCAATCGATACGGCTGCGATGGCACCCTTGACAAGGTGAACACTCTGAACACCCATCCACGTTCTAACCGTGTAGGTCTCCTCGACTCGCCGCAGGAAGGACTCGACATGCGGGTAGTTGTAGGCACACAGCATTCCGACGAAACAGACCCAGTGGTCGAGACCGATACGGTAGAGCCATTCGTGCATGACGTCGTCGTTCTTGTAGGCCATGCCGAGAATTGGGAAGAAAGGACGGAAGACGACATCGGCCAGTCTCGGAAAGTCGAACATCAAAGTGTTGCATGCAGCGTAGACGATGAATTTCAGCGCCATCTTCAGTCGGTGCTCGTTCCAGCTGCGCATGACTGCCATCATAAGGTAGACGGACAGGAACCAGTAGGTGTGCATGGCGCAGATGTAGTAAACCATGAACTCATTCGATACGACGCCACAGATGACGATGACGCTGAAGTCGAGACGGAACAGCATCTTGCAGAATCGCCACCACGAGTAGTCGCGCCGAACCCAGAAGAAAGACAAGTTGCCTGCGAAAAGAACGAGACGATAAGTTACGACATGCAGTGCACTGGATCATCCTAACGCCATTATCATCCGATAACTAAGATAAAGGAGCCTTCGATGTAACGTGCAGGTCAACAATTCCATCTATGTTCATTTCGTGTGAGGTGCAACTGAATTGACCAATGATTGCGTAGATTAGATTAGATCTTCTAAAATTAGATTCTATATCCTCTATTGTTGCACTGATCATATCCTTTAAAATCAGATCCCATCCTCCATATTATATCCTAGGCCTATCCTCTATAAATAATTATTAAACCCTATCTTCTACTGTACAGTCTACATCGTGTACGAAAGGTGACCTCTGCATGGTTTCTCTGGTCAAATATATTTGCTTCAAATGAACGTAATTTCTTAAATAATATTTCCCTGAAACAGCCATCCATGATTCACTGTTGCACTGATTACACCTTCAATTCACCGCGAGAATAGACCAAGAGATTAGATTTGATTACAGTTGATCATATCAGATCTCAGATTAGATTTGATTACAGTGTTGATCATATCAGATCTCAGATTAGATTTGATTAGAGTTGTTCATAATCAGATTTTTGTTGCCGCCGGTGTGTATAGGTCTATACTCTATACTCTCCTCCTTTTTGTACTATTCATGGAACTGGCATAATTATATGTAACTTGATCAGAGCATAAGATGGTGTGCTTCTGACCCTATAAGTGTCCAGTCGAGTGCCCAGCTGACTTGTGTGTAGGCCTATAATAAGCTTATATACGGTGTGCAGTCTGAATGTTTGAAAGATTAGCTCAGGTCAATTATACACCCTATCTATCTACCGTACTATAAACATATATATATATATATATATGATTATACAGGCCCACATGTATATACATGTATATATAATTATATATCATGTAGTTTATACATGCTATTTAACTTATCAGTTCATGCATGATTATATTTATTTGTGGACATTTCTCAGATTTCTGAGTGTTTTATAGGTTTTCGGTATAAGATCATATTAAATACGATTAGACTGTTAACTTGTTAAGAGCAGGCCGATGGGATCACGTGGTTTCTGCCCAGATATCTTGCGAGGTAGAAAAATGGCGGATATGAAAGATTTCTGCGGCCAAAAGTGAAAACCAAACGGTGCAGACGAAAATATTTCGCTGCGTAGGCCCTACGGATGTAAAGAATTTTAAAATTAAATTCTGATATTAATCGAATTTTAGTGCAGTTTATAGGATGAATCAACGTCTTTTCTGCAACCAACGATGTGCGCTTGTTTACATCAACTACCTTATAATATTTAAAGACACTATAGCAGCGTAGCTCCGCAGTTAATACCTCGCTTAAATTCTTGTTGCCTGCTCTTTTTTGACAATTTCTATGCTGCCTCAACGTTACCGGGCAGCTCAACACAGGAAGCTCCGTCTAGTAATATATATATATATATATATATATATATATATATATATATATATATAAGATCGTTGGTTAAGAGTCCATAATTATATAGATCAGTGGTTCAATTAGCCTACCAAAGCCAGTCATCCAGACGTAGCATGCGATGTACATTCGAATCCAGTTGTACCATTCAGCAGCAGCAAAGTAATGATACCAGACGAACATCACTTGCATCCATCCTTTCCACTCTTCCGTGTGGTCTCTGCAATTCCATTGTTAATTGTTAAAAAGATTGATCAGTGTTTCTTACACACGAAATGTCACGAATTCATTGTAAAAATGCATTTCTCTTAAATTATAGTGCCTATAGACCCTGTGCATAGGCCTAATATGCACGAGTAGCCTAAGCCGGTGTGTAGGTCTATCATATGCTCCCCTCCTCTTACTATTAATGCACGGGACTGGCATAATTATGTAACCATGTGGCGGAGTTTTATAGGTATACAATAATTGCGCCCATCTTTAATCACTAAAATGACAATAAATAGCTTCATAGGCCTTTGCCCAACATTTTATAGGCCTATCTGATGAACCATAGTCACATCTTTTACTATATATAGTGATATTGTAGTGAATAATATTGCTTGGCAAGTCTATAATAGATGTAATAGCCTACCTGTTAAGTGTTTTCTTACCTGTTGAGCAGTTTGTCGTCTGTTGGGTGAAGCGTGAAGGTAATGCCCATGAAGAAGAGGAGGAAGACGAGGAAGAGGAAGGTGTCCCTGTTATACACGCGGTCACCTTTCGGTAACACCTGCAATAAAATCAGAATCGTTGCACGCAAGTTACACAGTGTAAGATGGATAAGGTGATGGTTACTCGAGGTACGGTAATATCGGGTGGTTATAAGATCGTGTAGTATAAGATTATGGGCGCGGTGATGTATGTTCGTTGTCTTGCAGCCAGAGGGTTCGAATCCACCTCAGGTCGCCGCGTTGGGACCTTGGGCAAGTCCTTCACTCGCAATTGCTCAGCGCTTTGGCTTGAAACTCCGATGCAGTGTCCGCGCTGTAGTCGGGAGCGCCTCTGAGTAGAAATAGCTTGAAGGGGCGCTATAACAAGTGCACATACAAACAAACCGTAAACATGGAAATGTCTAAGCTTCAAGCTAAGAGCAGGGCACCAGCCTTCACGAACGCTGAGTCAATAACGTCCAAGATAGGCCTAACATGTTTATTGTTTGATGTGCTCCACAGTTTGTCAGCTGCAAGAATAACTTGCTATTTATATTCTCATTTATTGTATGTAGTTAGGAGGCGATACAGACAATACATTGCAATTTCTGCAACGGACACAATTTATGTATCGCCAGCGAATAGGAATTAGAAGGATTAGTCCATATTCCATAACATTATGGACAAGAGATTAAAGCTATAGGCGTTCGTAAAACAGAAAGAGGTTTATTAACTGCGGTCAATTAGAAAAGCACCATTCACATTCATTGACTATGCGACACCTCTCAAGCTGTTCTCAATTTCACAAACTGTTGAAGACTGGTTTTTATCGCTTGATCTCGGCCGGGAGCGCTTCTGGGAGTCTGGGTAGGTACCTTGAAGGG
>OX243816.1:20297647-20531324 GCA_945859605.1 Lumbricus rubellus | reverse complement strand
TCGTAGATCTAGATGCGCCACATAAAGTATCTTATTGTTCACCTCACCTACCTTGTGAAGGGTTTTTAGCGCTATAAATAGAACGAAATTGCTTTGTCCAGATGCCTGTAATAATATAAGGCTGTAAGAGTCGCACGTTTTAAACATAAACCTTCTAATAAAATACATTAGTATTATAATGTATGTAATACCGTAGTTATTATTACTCATCATATTTAATGTGCAGTTTAAATAGTTATGTTAGTTTACGGAGGCTGCAATTGTCCAATCGTTGTCGTATATTATATATATATATATATATATATATATATATATATATACTGTGTCCGTAAAAAGGGACCCATTTTGTAAATATGAAAATAAATAGTAAATATTAATCGATTTTCACAATTCAAATACCGTTTTTATCCTAACATATTTCTCTAACAATTGTGAAAATATAAAAGTTCCAGTCCAAATAATTACGTCATAATGACGTCATTTCTACAAAAAGTCAAATTTAAGAGATAAATGCGCAAAATCATCAAAAATTTCAATTTTTTCTAATGTAATTTATCAATAATAAGTGTACGTTTGATTTTATTTTTATATCTGAATTAAGTCAGATTGCAATTTGTGCTTTTGCCTCAACGTGAGCTTCAAAACGGTCGCGCTAATAGCCAACAGCAGCATTGATAACCAGCGTATCAAAATCCTCCCCAGCAGGCATTAACAATTCGCTCAGGGAGTTCTTCAAAGTCTCTTATCCTTGTCTTGTATACCCTACACCTTCTCCTCCATCAGTCTCCAAATCTTATTATCAGCGGGATTTAAGCGGGCGGTCGTTTAGCGGCCAAAGATTAAGAGGAATGAAATCCGAGTCTCATTAGTCAACAGTTCAACATATTGACGAAGTCAGTGAGCTGAAGCACCATTTTGTTGAAATGTGTAGGCTATTGTTCCAAATATTCCCGTATATCAAGCACGACTTTTTTAAAAGAGCAGACAATCCTTTTAATAAGCTGCATTTATTTTCACTCCTGCATGGTTCTATTAAATGGATTTCCATTTTACCAAGAGCCAATATACCAACCGAAACCATGCATGAATGGCCGGCTAAATGCATTTTTATGCAACTGACGTCATTGTGACGTCATTATTTGGACTGGAACTTTTATATTTTCACCAATGTTAGACAAATATGTCAGGATTAAAATGGTGTTTAAATTGTAAAAATCGATGAATAATTACTATTTATTTTCATATTTACAAAATGGGTCCCTTTTTCCGGACACAGTGTACATTGTATATTTGGGTGGGTCCGTAGCTCAGTTGAGAGAGGCGCTGGTCGATAAACTGAGATTCATGCACGCGACCCGGGTTCAAGCCTCACACAGGGCAAAAATTTATTTGAATTTTCTGTTAGCTGCCATTGGCGCTTTGCTGTTGTGTTGCTTGACTCGGGTTCTGCTTAAAATAAGATAGCCCCTCCCACTTCTGGCTTGGCCGAACCAAAAGTGATCCAGCACTTAGGCCATAGTGTTAAGCCGAACCCACTGCTGTAAAGCCGACCTGCGTGTCGTGCTACAGTGGGCCGTATTTCATATAACCTGTACTGTAATCATTCTGCGGTTTGTCAGATTGTGTCATTAAACAAAGATATACAGGAAGGGCCAAAAAAGTGAGAACATCGCGTAAAAAGTAGCCTAATATAATTGCATCGAAACTTGTTTCACTGTAGGCCTATCCATAATAGCTTAGATTGTTTACTCATTCACTCACTTACCTATTTAGCTATCTGATGTCTTTATTTCGACGCATTGTTAGTAATTTACATTTTACAACTTAAAACGTAGGCCTACAAGCGTGTGATCGGGCAGAAGCTCAATGAAAATGTCACCTTGAAATGCTTGCAACGCAGTCGGCAGCTACTTGAGCGATTTCCTAATCGGAGAAGTGTACGAAGCATCTGGTTAACAGACGAAAAGACATTCACCGTTGCCACTCCAGTTAATTCTCAAAAATTCAAAATGACCGTGTTTATTCCGTTGAAACAAAGAAAATGTAAGTTCAGGAAAGTCCTCTCATACGAGAGTGTGACCATTTCGGCCGCGCGGTATCGTGGTATCAGCTGGTGTGTCTCGAATGGGGAAAACTAATATTGTGTTCGTTGAACCAGGTACTAAAGTGAACAGTGAATAGGCCTACTATTGTGAACATGTTTTGAGACAAGGTTTTTGCATGTAATTCAAGCGACATGTGATCGCCGTAACTGGACATTACAGCAAGACGGAACTCCATCTCACACAGCCAGAAATACAATCAACTTTCTTTGTCAAGAGAATGTTAACTTCATCGAGTCAGACATGTGGCCACCAAACAGTCCTGATTTAAACCCAGTAGATTATGCCATATGGGGTGCTTTGCAAGAAAAAGTCTACCCTTGGCGACAATTTACCACAGTTGAGCGGATCAAGTTGGCAATAATCGAAGAATGGAGAAATCTGGGGCAGCGCTTTCTTGACATGCAGTAGCATTTATGAACGATCGAGTGGCGTTGACTAGTGTTTAATCTAGTCCCCCTCCGCTGGGGGGAATTCAGGTTTCTGGGGGGGGGGGAGACAATCGAGCGTCCGAAGGACGCTCGTGAGGCGCGTAGCGCCGAGACCCGTAAAGGGAGGGGTATGGGGAGGGAGTGTGCCCCTCCCCATCAGAAACTTTTTTAATTTCCACACTGCAATGGTAGCATTTTAAGGTGTCATCTTAACAGAGTACCTGTACTTTTTCAGAGCCTCATCAGAAACTTTTTGAATCTCCACATTGCAGTAGTAGCATTTTAAGGTGTCATCTTAACAAAATACCTGTAGGGGAGGGTGCTCTAAGACGCCCAGGGTGGATAAGACGCCCATCCCCTTTAAAACTCGTGAATAGACACAAATTCATAATTTAGTTGCCTCATCGCATGTAGCGACATCTTGCGAACCTCCATTAACGGCGGCGTTTCGGAATTCGAAATATTGTAGCTAAAAATCAATTTTCTAATTTTTGACCACTTTTTTGTAAGTATACATCTATGAATCTGCTTCAATTTCTCTTTAACCTTATGGACTAGCAATTCGCGCATTTGAACGTTTATTCTGTGTTCATTTGTCGTTGTTTTAGTGGTTTTATAATATTTTAGTTCGTAAATATTTACGTCGTTAATGAAAATGGCGTCAGTAGAGAATGACTAGAAATTTACAAGAAGCCCATGGGCGTCTTGAATACATTGGAGGCATAGGGTTTACAAGAAGCCCATGGGCGTCTTGAATACATTGGAGGCATAGGGTTTACAAGATGCCCATGGGCGTCTTTGATACACTGAGCACCTTAGAGCAAGATCATCTATTAGGCTAAATGACTTGAACAGATGTGTGAGTTTGGTAATGCATCTGCAGGTTAATTGTTGATGTTTAATTCTAATCACAACGACGATTTTATGGTGCCGTGAAACAGCCCAGTCGCTATGTACAAGGAAAACCTAAAATGAAGAAGCTACAGAATAAGGAGAAACTCACATGCAGAGAAGACAAACCAAGGGGGAGAAAAGCAAAATGTGATGTCCTAAAACCAAAGCCTAACAAGACAAATGGAAGGAAGAAGAATAAGCAGAAACTCACATGCAGAGAAGACAAACCAAAGGGGAGAAAAGCAAAATGTGATGTCCTGGAACCAGAGGCTCCAGAGCCAAACAAGACAAATGGAAGGAAGCGCGAGTTTGTCCGCGAAAGAGATGAAAAATGTCTGCTGTGTGGTGAACATTTAGTGATAGTGCGGCGGGGGGGGGGGGAGATGGATAGAATGCAAGAAGTGCAAGGGTTGGTGCCATGAAGAATGCACAGATGGAGAGACATCCAAAGGATTCAAGTGTGACTTTTGTCGTTAGCTGACTTGTGAACACAAGTTTGAAGGTTTTGCCTCTTATCGTTTTGTAGTTCTAAGATGTTTTAGTTTTGGTTCCATTTCTTTAGCTCATAATTATAGTTTGCTAAGTAAATTTTAGTATAAAATGCATGGTTGCAATACTACTTCTTTTAGTAAATTCCCATTGCTGCAAGATGCCCATCCTATGGGCGTCTTGGAGCATAGGGTTCCTAAGACGCCCAGTTTGGAGGGGTCGACCTTTTTTAATTTACACAATTGATTTTATTGAATAAAGGTCTACAATTGCTGATACTGTTTTATCAATGATCACTCTTCACATTGGTGTCAATTATGTACTTATTTTGGAATCCACGAGGAAGAAAAGTCCAATTTTCCTTAAGGTGGGCATCTTGGAGCACCCTCCCCTAATTTATCAGAGCCTCATCAGAAACTTTTTGAATTTCCACATAGCAATAGTAGCATTTTAAGGTGTCATCTTAACAAAATACCTGTACTTTTTCAGATCCTCATCAGAAACGTTTTGAATCACCATATTGCATTGCAGCATTTTAAGGTGTCATTTTAACAAAATACCTGTACTTGTTCAGAGCCTCATCAGAACCTTTTTGAATTTCCACATTGCAATGGTACAGACCTCCTGATCAAAACTTAGATGACTTAACCACTGAGATAGAACCTGTCATAAGTAAAATATCTAAGAAATCTAAGGATTTGTTCATATCTTACTGTAACATTGTTTGGGCTTCTGCATATAAGTCAAACCTCTCGAAAATTCTTGTCCTCCAAAAAAGGGCAATACGATTTGTTGCAAAAATCCCTTATGGAGCCCACACGAAAGCAGAATTTTCAGGTCTAAAAATACTGCAACCAGATCAAATAAGGCAATTACAAATTGGAATATTTATGTATCGATATATCCATAATCAACTACCAGCTGCCTATAAAGATTACTTCAAATTCAGAATTGATATTCAAAAGCGTGGCTTGAGAAATACTAACCCTTTCTATATTCCCTTTGCCCGCACTAATACAAGGCTAGCATCTATTAAATGTATTGGACCAAGAACATGGAATAGCATTCCTCTTGATATTCGCTCCCTGCCGTCTCTTCGTCTCTTTAAACGGGAGCTTTCTACCTTCATCCAACAAGGAATGTAGACCTCTACCAATCTGGGGAAATACTGTTAATTCACCTTCATACGGGAGTGTGCACTTGTTTTTCGTGTATATGACTGCACTGACTTTATTCCACTTTTCTAACTCACCTTTTGTTTTGTATTATTATGCTAGTTAAGGTATTTTGTTCATAAAGCTGCTTTATTTTCCAGTCGGCCGTGCTGAATATTTCTAAACCAATTCTTTCAGGTGGCCCTGGCTAGCGGGACCTTTGGCCCCTTTTGGGTCTCCTGGGCGATCCGACATAATACATATATAATGTAGAATTACAGTATCTGTAAAATTGTTGGTTGCCGAATAAAAATGTTATGTTATGTTATGTTAATGGTAGCATTTTAAGGTGTCATTTTAACAAAATACCTGTACTTGTTCAGAGCCTCATCAGAAACTTTTTGAATCTCCACATTGCAGTAGTAGCATTTTAAGGTGTCATCTTAACAAAATACCTGTACTTTATCAGAGCCTCGAGTCATCAGAAACTTTTTGAATTTCCACATTGCAATAGTAGCATTTTAAGGTATCATCTTAACAAAATACCTGTACTTTATCAGAGCCTCATCAGAAACGTTTTGAATCACCATATTGCATTGCAGCATTTTAAGGTGTCATTTTAACAAAATACCTGTACTTGTTCAGAGCCTCATCAGAAACTTTTTGAATTTCCACATTGCAATGGTAGCATTTTAAGGTGTCATCTTAACAAAATACCTGTACTTTTTCAGAGCCTCATCAGAAACTTTTTGAATTTCCATATTGCAATAGAAGCATTATAAGGTGTCATTTTAACAAAATACCTGTACTTTTTCAGAGCCTCATCAGAAACGTTTTGAATTTCCACATTGCAATAGTAGCATTTTAAGGTGTCATCTTAACAAAATACCTGTACTTTTTCAGAGCCTCATCAGAAACTTTTTGAATTTCCACATTACAATAGTAGCATTTTAAGGTGTCATTTTAACAAAATACCTGTACTTGTTCAGAGCCTCATCAGAAACTTTTTGAATTTCCACATTGCAATGGCAGCATTTTAAAGTGTCATCTTAACAAAATACCTGTACTTTTCCAGAGCCTCATCAGAAACTTTTTGAATTTCCACATTGCAATGGTAGCATTTTAAGGTGTCATCTTAACAAAATACCTGTACTTTATCAGAGCCTGATCAGAAACTTTTTGAATTTCCACATTGCAATAGTAGCATTTTAAGGTGTCATCTTAACAAAATACCTGTACTTTTTCAGATCCTCATCAGAAACTTTTTGAATTTCCACATTGCAATAGTAGCATTTTAAGGTGTCATTTTAACAAAATACCTGTACTTGTTCAGAGCCTCATCAGAAACTTTTTGAATTTCCACATTGCAATGGCAGCATTTTAAAGTGTCATCTTAACAAAATACCTGTACTTTTCCAGAGCCTCATCAGAAACTTTTTGAATTTCCACATTGCAATGGCAGTATTTTAAGGTGTCATCTTAACACAATACCTGTACTTGTTCAGAGCCTCATCAGAAACTTTTTGAATTTCCACATTGCAATGGCAGCATTTTAAGGTGTCATCTTAACAAAATACCTGTATTTGTTCAGAGCCTTATCAGAAACTTTTTGAATTTCCACATTGCAATGGCAGCATTTTAAGGTGTCATCTTAACACTCATTTTAGCAGGATTGTGTCATATATTATAATAGTAAATAATTACTATAACCATATAATAGTAAATAATATTACGGTATATTATATTGTAACAGTTAATGTAATGCGATGATGTAAGCAGCAGCTAAAAACTATTATCATTTTGCCAAATTTTTCTGGATGTCATTTCTGTTTTTAGTTAGGAAAAATAGTGTTTATACTAATATAGGCCTATACAGTAAGTTATAGCCTACTCATTGCGACATGATAGTATCATATATTATATTAGTAAATAATGTTATAATCATAAAATAGTAAATAATATCACGATATATTTTAACACTTCATGTAAAACAATGATGAAAACAGTAAAAAAAACTAATTACATTTTGTCAAATTTTTCTTGGGGGGGGGGGGGAATGTCAATCCTGGGAGGGGGGAACTTCCCCCCCCCAGAGACGTCTAGATTAAACACTGGCGTCGACGCTTATAAAAACTCGTTGAGAAGCAAGGAGGACACATTGAACATGATTTCTGATTAGCTCAATACTTGCAAAAAAAATACACAAAAACAACATTATTAATTGAATTATATTTGCAAATAACTCATATGCTACAAGATGTTCTCACTTTTTTTGCCCACTCTGTATATATATATATATATGTATATATATTTATCCATTGTGCCCATGGCGTCTATGGTTGCTAGGGCGGTTGCTAAGAGCCATAAACCCCGTCAGAACGTGGCTCCACGGTTTGTGTGCTTTGACCACACCCAGACCAGCGGAGATAGGCGGTATCACATAGGCCTATTAGCACAGAATAGTCTACGACTTTAATATCTTTGCTTACAGGACATGAAGATAGAAGTAACATCTTAAGCGTAAAAATGCAATAAAGTGAAAAACGAATTTTTTCGAGTTACTGTGTTTTGGCTTTTCAGGACAGTAGGCTATAGTTGTAATTGTAGTAGGCCTAGTGATTGTGGCAGCAGCATTAATAGCAGGCCTAATCTACTATAGCTATAGGCCTATCCACACTGATGTTTTATAACAGGTCACTCTTCCTGAACGTGAACACTACCCAAATAAATCGCCTTGAAACTAGCTTAAATTAACTCCATTAGGTTTTTTATGTATATTTACAACATAATTATTCTAAACAGTAAAATTTTCATTTCACTCACGCGGCTATAAACAGCGAATCCATGTTGTAGACTGCAGCCTTGGCCTAATAACACGGTAGGCCTATAACACGGCAGGCCTATAACACGGCAGGCCTATAACACGGCAGGCCTATAACACGGTAAGCCTATAATACGTACGTCCTACGTCCCTCGTCACAGTTGAGGCTTTCATGTAGGCTAACGCTTGCATTCAAAGACGCTTACAAACAGTGAATGAACGCAAATAACGAAACATTACATTGTGTTTGTCGTTTCTTTCTTGCGTCAAACCTTGAGCTGACCTGCCTAATGCCGACGCTCTATCTGGTGAATTTGACGTGTCAAGACAATTCTAGTTTACTTTTCCGACCTTCTGCATACATGTCGATTTGTCGTTAGTCAACGAGGTGAATTGAATTGCCATAGCCTAAGGCGTATAGAAATTCAAGTAGCCTAGCCTTGCCTAGACCAACAATGCTGTTGTCCAACGTAGGCCTACGACTCGCTGGCAGCAAGCGGCCCGCGCTCTGATTCTATAGGTGGCCCAGTCAAGATCGCTGGATTTTACAACTGTGCAAAGTTAAGTAGAAGCCATTGACCTAGGCTACTTGCGCAACGTGACTTTTATCAGTTGACCATTAAAATTTTGAACACAACTTACGTAAGTGGCGCAGCCAGACTAACATTCAAGAGGAGGCAACTTTGGGAGACGTAGGCCTACATGCATGATCTAAGCGCGACAGAGAATCAATGGCAAAATCTTAAAATTATGGCCAGTGGTCACGTCAGGCGCAACCACCCTAGACTAAACGATTGTTAAACCTTTAATAACTACGATAGGAATAACCTACATTTATAACAAATTAAACACAGATGGAAGCAATGACAAAGACATACAAAGAATAATTGGACGTGCGCAGTGCCTAATCTAGTTTCCCCCGTTTTGGGAGGAAATCCAGGATTCTGGTGGGGAGGGGGGAAATGGCCGTGTGGGGCGGATTGGTGGGCGGATGGCAGCCGCTAAGCCAGACACCAACAACATCTTTTTGACCGGTCATTTTCCTTTTTTTCATGTGAACAAGACCTGTCCGATTTGTCTGAGGGGGGATGTTATGCAGACAATTGTTTGGAGGGAAATATTACCATACGCATGTCAACAAGTTATATAACAACAGCTCAAGATTTTTCTTAGGGGAAATGTCATTCCTGGGAGAGGGAACTTCCCCTCCCCAGAGACAATTAGATGAAACACTGCTTCACAAGCTTTGGAATGATTGAACAGGATATGGTGACGCAAACAATTAACAAAGAAAAAACCAACACAAAAATATATTACTAAAGTAAGTTCTTTCCTATACGAATCAGAATGATGGATAATGCGAAAACAAGATAAGAGAAGACTTTTTACTGCAGAAATGAGTTTGGTACGGAAGATTACAGGAATATCAAGACTACAGAAAATAAGAAATGATAACATTAGACAGACATTAGTTATCGAAACAAACCTGCTAGATATTAAAAGTCATTCAACGAAGACTTCGATGTTTAGAGATGTGGAAAGAATGCCAAACGACTGAAGTCCACACTGAATGCACTACATGCAAGATTCAAATGAAATTTAAGAAATCACGACAGACCTTGACTGTATACTGGATATAAATGAGGACATTACATCACTAAGGAAAGCAAAGGTCATTTATTTGTACCCATCGCCACCAAATGGCTGGCGTCAGGAAATGATGATGATGATAACAATTAAAAACCTTAACGATCAAGATCAACTCGAAAAAATTAAACTATATAAAATTATAATTAAATACACAATTATGACAACAACAAAAAACACACTCACTGATGATGATAACAAATTAAAAACTGTAACGATTGAGATCAACTCCAAAAAATTAAACTTTAAATATACAATTATGACAAAAAAAAAACACACTCGAGACAAAAACCTAAATAAATCAAATTTAAGCAATGAAATCAAGAAGAGTATAATATCCGAAACAATCAAGAGACGACTAAAACAAAATAAAACTTTAAACAGGTCAGTTAAAAACAAAACAATCAACACTTAAAGTCACTTTAACAATTGAAAGAAATGCTGCAATACAAAACCAAAAAGTAGAGATTCTAAAAAATACATCCAACAATTTTGAGTTGACTTATCCTGTATGAAAATTCCATACAAGTCTAAAACACACTTAATGTCATGGGTTTAATTCCACAAAAATGCTGCCCAGATGAGTTATGAGTAAAAAAATTCTCAAACAGAATTATGCTCCTCAAGCGGAAACACGTGGGCTTTTGACTAGAATGCAATTCCCTCATTTGAAAGAAGACCAAAATTTTTAAAAAATTCAAACCAAGATTATTTGAAGAGTATTACAAAACCCCAAGATAACAAATGAAAGCCAGCCAGAAGACAACACTGCTAATAATGTAATGACAACATACAAATAACAAAAGATAACAACACAGATGATCAAAATCTGCCCGAAACAATCGTAAACAATTCCTTGACTAAAATCACAGAACCATGCTGTCAACAGGAATACTCAGAATTTACCACTTTAAAAAAGATTTCAAACAAGCTCATGACAAGTTTAAAGTTGGCTGGTTTCGAGATCTTCAGAAAACTAAATCCTACATGTTATGCACTGTTAGACAAAAGTCATCACATCTAAGACTGCCAACAATGCATTCATACACTGACTAGGGACTGCATCAATTGGCAGAATCACGATTTCAAGCAAAAAGTCTCAAACCTCCTCAAGCACCTCAAAATAAGACATCTCTGACAACATTTTACACAAAAACATGAACACATAATTTATTCAACCAGAACTGTTATGAAAAAAAAATATATCAAAGCGGACCAAAAATCTAAAATCAAAAATACACTTTACAATCGAAACCTCGGTTCTACATGAACCACATTGTGCTCTTTTCTACCATGATTTAGAGTTACAAAGATTTGCATAATCAGTACTACCTGGTACTTTCAAAGTAGCTGAACATTCATTTATTACTTCGTAATCATTGCACATTTATACAGGAAGACAGAGTTAATCAACACTATATAATCAGCCTACATTCAAAATTAGGATCAATTGATTAAAAGTAACATACACTTAACATTACTCAGCTTGGTAATCATAACTCCACATTTGCATAGTTACTCTTTAAGAAATCTCCTCCAAGTGAAACAGAAACGGTCATCAAATACATGTGTGTTTCTGAAGATTAATGAAGGTACCAATTAAGGCAGATTTACAGCAATCAATAACAAATAATATGCAATAAATAATAAATAATATCATTCCTCATCTTAGACAGAATGATTCGCATTAATTAGGCCTCAGTGGTTTCCTGAGGATTGTTCAATCAACAGCAACGATAACAGGAACCAAATATATAAAGCAGAATCTTCTAGCAAAACAGTTAGAAATAGAAATCTAATCAATTAGCTAATCACCGTTGATGGATAACTTAACCAACTTTGAATTACGTTAACTTGCATACTGATTAATGACGAATTGAACACCGAAGGCCACTGCTGTTTCTCCCAGGTCATCAATACAGATCAGTCTAATATCACAGAAGCAACAAATTCGGACAGGCTAAGCGGAAGGCCAAGACGCACGAGATGGTCGCCGAGAGGCTTCCGACAGTACTGACGAATTGCCAGCTTGCAGAGTTGCATCAGAGAGCGTGGATTCAGACAGAGCATGTGCAGTGAGCTCAGCAAACTCACGGTCTGCTGAGGCAGGTTTTTCATCGCGTAATCAACGTCATCCTCAGCAACCGGGCAACCGGCTGAAGCCAACAGATGAAGACAATGGCAGAGACGACTCTGCAGCTTGGCCAGAATGGTGCTTTGAATGGCATAGAACTGCCTCAGCAGAAGGTGCACCGGACTCGTATCATCCGAATCAAGGCTGAAGTCACATCCGCAGCGGATGAGCATCTCAGTTATGTCGAAGAACGTCCTTACCTCTTTGATCCTCTGCTCGATCGGGATGTTCCAAACGGCCAGTCTGCTGATCCCGCTGATTGTACGCTGAAGCGGCGTCTCGCCATGCCTGTTCCTCCTGTTCATGTCGCATCCGACCTCAAGCAGGCATTTGACGACGTGTGTGTTGCCCGCAATCCCCAAGCGTGTCACCCGAGGACTGGTGGCGATTTTCGACTCCGAGCGACAGGCGATGTGCAGAGCCGTGTTGCCGGTCTTGTTGGTGATCTGCAGGTCGCAGCCACGGTGGATCAACTCTTGAACAACCGGGTAGTGATGTTCACGGACCGCCTGCAATAGCGGCCCGTTGCCACGATACGCATCGCATATCTCGTCAATCTCGTACTCGGTTCTAAACGGACTTCTCAGCAGCTCGCATATCGTATGGGGCAGGTCGTCCTCCTTGTACGTGTGGTTGACGTCGGCACCGTTGTCAAGCAGAAGTCGAACCAACTCGAGACAGCCAAGCTCGCAGGCGACGATCAACGGTGTCATGCCGACATGGTCGGACTTGTTGATGTCTGCGCCGTGTCGCAGCAGCTCGGCAACCATGCTGACGTCTGTGCGGAAAAAGCGACATGCAAACATCAGCGGAGTGGCCATGTCGAAGGGGGTCAGAGAGTTCACGTCACAGTCCTGCTGCAGGAGTTCCCTCACGACCTCCATCTGACCTTCCTTCGTTGCATAGTGCACGGCGGACATCTTTTCCATTCCGCAATCAAAACGAAACAGCACGTTCACGTCAAACTCCTTCTTGAAGATCTTGTGAAGTGCCTTGACATCGCCTGTCTGTATTGCCAATATGAACTTCCGGGCAAGCTTAGGATCAGCGTGATTCTCCACGAAAATGAACTGAGCGCGTGAACCAAGACTAAATTGAAACATCAAACACATTTTCAGACCGTCTTATGATGCACCTTTTTAGATCTGTATGAAAGTCATGCTTTAGTACATGTATACACGCGATCTTTAAAATGCACTATACACGGTAAGGCAATATATATTCAACGAAATTGTGTTTAACCCATTAACGCATAGCGTCCCATATATGGGACGCTCCATTAAACAGCCTAACAGACAGCTAACTGTTAATATTTCGTCACTTGTGTTACATCACAAAGCTCCTATTACACACTTCTACACAATGGACTTGTTCAAGAAACCGGAAGTTGAAAAATTTGATGTGTTTTGTTGATGTCAACTGCAAAAGAGTTTTCAATAATTTACTGCTAATAAGCCGCCTGCAAAGAGGTATGTAAAAATTTTAATTCGCTTTTTTCTTTCTACATTCGCTTTCTTACATGTGTTTTCTGCATATATATTGAATTATTTAAGTTTCTGCTGTTTTTATTTTCTGACACTGGTCCACGTTCTTGGCGTCCCATATATGGGACGCTATGCATGAAAGGCTACATGAACTTTTGTTGTTCTGTTGTTGCATGTTTATAGATATACCGTTCACGAGGTTGTGTCTATGCTTGAGAATGATGAAGATTCCATGAGTGCTGACGTTTACATTGATCTTCCTACCGACTATTGCAACAGTGATCAAGATAGCCCTGCGGAAGATTGTGGTGGAATAGGCCTATTTGAAGATTTGCCGTGCAACGTTTTGCAGGCTGAGGCATACATTGTTGTTCATCGTGGTGATGGTGATGAAGAAGTTGGATGTGAAGAAGGTGCTAGCAGGGAAGCTGACGGTTCAGCAACTGCAGTTAGTGACACTGATCGCAAGCAATGCAGTAAACTGAAGCATCTGCCTGCCAACATCCGAACTCCATTCAAGCTGTCCGTCCAAAGAATAGTCAAAATACCGGTACATCCAGAAACACAAGACACTTTTGACAACAATGTTGCAGAAGACACAGGATATGCAGCAGCTTGTCCAGTAGCTGTTTCTTCAGTGCAAAGAAAAATGGGCAAGAAAGGAGGTCACATCTGTACAGCCAGAATGGAATGGTACTAAGCCAGATTTTCTACGGAAAGACATGACTCCATGCTACATTTTCACTGCTTTTAGGATGATGAAGTATTTGAACATACTGCCAACATGTTGAAACTGTATGCTGCTCAGAAAGGCAAGGCAAACATCTAGGTATAACATCAGCTGATGTCGCTTCTTCAGTTCCGAAGATCAGTCGTATACAGGCACAAGTCACAGTCGACCATTGGTCGCCCGGTTGAACGAGTACCAGCTGAGGCTAGATTTGATGGACATAATCAATTCATCCAACGAATTGCCACTCAGCGCAGATGTGCCCACTGCGGTACGAAAGCAAAGACCGTCTGCCTGAAGTGTACCGTTGCCTAAAATCAGACTTTCCCAAAATTTGGGGGCATTTTCCTCTCTGGACCCTGTCTCCTATGCCTATGATGTAATGACACGACACTCGCATTGACAAAGAGTTAACGACTGGTCCAATGGTTCATGGATTATTCTGCCTGTTCTACTATAGCGTTTGTAGATAGCATGCAATAAAACAATAAAACTTTGTCGTATAATGTTCATTACTCACAGTGCTATATTTCAAAGTCATTTTTATTGTAATTTTGTGTTATTCTGCAGATAACTTCCAATAATTTAGATTAAAAAATTGCTGTTGACTTATCCAGAATTAACAGTAACAGATCATATGCATCCTCTAACCACTATTATACTGTTTATGCAGTTACCAGAAACGTTTCTGAGTGATTCGCCCATATAAGATTTCATGTAGCCATTCGTGCATAGCGTCCCATATATGGGACGCGTTTAAAAACATGCAAAAATGGCAAAACTTTTATTTTTTGAGCAAAAACCTTTCAGATATCTTGTACAAATACCATAAGGTCCTGAATTTCCAAATTTGGAACAATTTTGAAAGTCATGCAGTAATGGGTTAAGATCAGATATAATAGTTATAATAATAACAAAAAAACTTATATGGCGCTGTAACACAGCGCGAAGGGACCCTGATCAAGGGCACCTCACATAAAATTAACAATTTAACAGCAGGATAGGCCTTACAAAATAAATAAGCCTTCAGTCCTGATTTGGGTAAACATGTATTTTAGCGTAATTAATTATTTTAACGTTTTTAACGACACAAAAAGCGCCGTAAATTATTCCTAATGACTTGCAAAGGTCTAACTCATCTAACAACACACTGAAAATTTCGTAAGAATACGAATATTCACAGAAAAGACGTTTTTAAAATGTCGCATTTCCCATGCGATATCGACGTTCGAATCGCCATTGAACCACAACATCTAACCGGAAGTTGGGGTACGCGCCAAACCATCGACGTATATGCGACTATAAATAACGTGTACGTAGGCCTACGTCAAGACTTCTGTCCTAAGTTACAAATGAGAAATGGAAGCTGGATGAAGGTATTTGTAGATGTGAAATAGAAGCCGGATTGATGGGAAAAAAAGCTTAAGAAATCGAAGCTGGATGAGGGTATTTCTATATCTGAAAGAGAAGCTGGGTTGACGAAAATAACGGGCAGAAATGGAAGCTGGGGTAATAAAAATAATCAAGCTGAAATTGGAGCTGGATTGATAAAAATAGTTATTATTGCAACAGAAGTTGGATTCATAAAACAACTGAAGCAATTGAAAAAGGTGGACTTTTACTTACTTATTTATTACGGTAATTTTTGCTTGCCGCGCGCCACTTCCGGAAAGGGTTGCAATTGAACAACAACTTGGATCGGCGGTTTGTTACGACAAAATATTAAAAAATTTCGGTGGAAATCCTTCTTTTTAAGATATTCGAAGTATAATAATACATCACTTTGGCAATAGCACGTTGACAGAAATATTTTAAGACGCTTTTTGTGCCATTATAAGCGTTAAAATAATTAATTACGCTAAAATACATGTTTACCCTGATTTGAAGGATACAACTGTCAGATGCTTGCAGGGTGGGAGGTTCAAGACTGTTCCATCATTTTGGACTGGTCACTGAGAAAGCGCGGTCACCGAATCGGGTTCTCATCTGCCATACGCTGCGCAGTTTCGAGATAAGCAGATGCACAACTATCACTAGCTAGGTGGAATAAAAAAAGCACCGTTTAGACATCGTTGTTATTAAAATTCTAACCTTCCAGACAAAAACATTTAAATGCATAGAAATTTACTAAATAAAGCGAAAATGTTTAAAGATATTTTCAATTCCGATATCCACGGTACGCACGCATGAAATTGTTTATTGCCTAAAGATGACTATTTATAGCGCAATAAATTCGCCCAAAATGAGGAGGTCGGATCGAGGTCGTAACGGATGTAATAAAATTAAGGGAGCGGAAAAGAGCAGATAATATTCATTCCTCTCTCGCGTCTTGGAAATTAATTGTCGTACTATTATTATATATTATTGCTATCAACAGATCCGCAACAACCAAAGCTAAATTGAGACGTGTCAATTGATTGTGGATCAGGGCCGGTGGATTTGCTTTCATCAGATGCGAGCGCTCTATATTGATGTCACATATCATAGACCTACAAAATTTATATTTAGTTGGTTTTCTTAGTGTAGAATTGTTCAAATTTGATGTACAAGCAAAAGAAATACATATTTGGAATCAGGAAACAATTCTGATCAAAACCTGATATACGAACACCTTGAGAAATGGAAAAAATAAATCCACTTTTTCCAGCTCAGAGGTCACTCCAGCTCATAGTCGGGTCAATCAACGAAATAACTTCGGTGAATCCCAACAAATTGCAAGAAAACGTTTTATGATGAATTTCTGGTGCCTTAGGTCTGTTGAAGTACATACTAAAAGTTGCACGAAATTGGAAAACGGCAAGTAGTCTACTTTTGGCGGGAAAAAAGATGGCCGCCAATTGGACCAGGCTTGGAATATGAAAATTACACTATTAGAAGCTAATCATAAAACAATATGCTAACATATTGTTTCTAGACTAATTTGACCCTTCTGAAAACGAAAATCGCGGTTAGAAAGCTAAATTGTTAGCGATAGCAAGAGAAAAACAAGATGGCGGACAAATGGCGACCAATTACTCAAATGGCTTTAAGTAAACTACTGTATGCGATAGTAACACGATTTCACACTCATAAATGAGATTTTAGGGTTATAGGCATGCAATGGAATTAAAGACACATGTATATGTGGCACTGCCAGAAAACCAAAATGGTGGACAAAATGGCCGCCATAATGTTGAAATAGATATAAGTGAAATCAAGCCTGCAGTGGAAACATGAGTCTATAATAATATCATTTTCGAGGTTAAGGAATGCGACAGAAATAAAGTCACAAATGTGGCACTACCAGAAAACCATAATGGCGAACAAAATGGCGGCCAGAATGTACTTGAAATGGCTATAAGGGAAGTCAAGCCTCGCAATGTAAACATTATTTCAGAGTCTAAAATAACATTTTCGGGGGCAAGGAATATGATGGAACTAAAGACACATATGCGGCATTGCAAGAAAACCCAATTGGTGGACAAAATGGCCGCCAGATTTTTGAAATGGCTATAAGTATGCAATGGAGACATGATTTCAGAGTATAAATGAAAAAATGTTGGACTATAGAATATGATGAAACTATAGATACACGTGTGACACCGTGGCCACGTGTGACACTGCCAGAAAGCCATAGGCCTAAGCCAAAATGGAGGGACAAAGCATCAAATGGCTAAAAAATGATGTCATGTAGGCCTATGTCAAAGACATGATTTCAAATAATCCCAAGAAAGCAACATTCCATGTGCAGCGTTGAACATAATGAAGTGAAATCTTTGCATTAAGAGGAATGTTTAGTAGAGACTATCACTGCAGTTTAAACATTGCTTGCGTTATGCATACAGTATTTGTGCCTCAAAGTTGCTTTGACTTGAACTATAGGCCCCTATAGAGACCCATCGCTTCAATCTTGACTGATATATAATTATAGACAAAGCTAATTCAGGCCATCAATAATTAAATGCTATACTTCTGCTAGAGAAATGCTGACTGTACAAGTTCCTTTTTCAGAGAATGTCCTCATTAAATGATGCTTAATGACACTTTCTCATCATCCACCAATGCCATTGCTTTTGAAAGAAGTTCATGTCACAATGGGACAGTCAGCTTCATTTGCTTTGTAATATCAGAAATAGACAAGCTCAGATACCAAATTTCTACTGCAAATTTATCTCTTAATTGAATGGCCCAACCTTATTCATTCAGGCTTTGGACTGACACTGTTAGCTAATACATTAGTGTTATAGTTAGCAGTGGCTAAATTAACCATCCTTTCCCCTTTCAGATTTTTATATTTGTTACACTTCAACCTATATTTGATTTATTATTATTAGCATTTAATTTTTTGAAAGTGGTTCTTTTGCAATGTTGAATGGAAGCATCTGATGCTGGTGGTAATAATTCGAGTGTCCGTGATTTCTTGGTAAAGACTAGAGTTGTTCACATACTGTGTTCAGTTCAGTGCAATCACTAGTCCTATCATACATGTTAATGGCAAACCATTCTAGAACTGATATCTATGACAAATTATGCACTGCGTTATCGATATCATCTTTGACTTCACATAGGTTCATCAATGCTTCAGTGACCATTGGATACCAATCAATGCTTTGTAGGCTGCAACTGCCTTTTCTGGCAAACTTGATACTGTGTCCCCTCGTTTAAAACAGCAGATTTGCAGCAATAACCACTTTAAAATCAGGATTTACGACTAAGGGAATTTAACAAAATTTGTTAAATTCCCTTAGTCGTAAATCATGAACTTCAATCAGGCAACTACATTAATTGACATCATAGTTTATTTGTTCCGAGTGCTACAACTAAATTTTTATGAAGAGTTAAACGAGAATTTTGACCATCACTGACAGCAAACATAGCCTATCTGGAAAATTTTTCTAGCAAATGATTATTAAGCTGAGTAGTGTTAAGGTTTACTTGTCATTAAATACATGTACACTATGTTGCTACAGTTGATCTGCATGAAGTTGGCTACATGTAAGTTCTGCAAGTTTGCATACTGGAGGCAAAATATTGTTGGCTTTGGCTTCTTCCAAGTAGGCCTACATTCTTCTTCGCGTATGCTACTGCTCCAGGTCTTGTCGGAGCGTCGACCGGGATTCGGATGAATTCGGTCAGCTGGTGGCATCCTTAGTTTCCCCGAAGGTACTCACAGGGAGGGCGCGCCCGGATTGACCAGGCTTCGTGAACGCGGATGCCATCCTCCCCCTACATTCAGCTACTGCGATTTAGTCTGCATTTAACCCGGTTGTACACTTCGCATTGTCTTCACATGGCTTTAGAAGTTTAGCTGATCAAATTTAACAGGCTGGTTTATTAGCCTCAATTGCTATCATATCACCACATAACAACTTTAATAGCATCAAGTTATCTTTAATTATATCTGCACATGAGTGACCTTTGCATCAACATCGATAGTTATGACTTTTCAGAATCAATTTTGACCCACTTTAAACAATAACACAAACCCATTGTTCTTGTATGTGTACTGCAGAAAACAAACATGTAGGTGCAATGCCATGGCAAACGGACATTATCCCCTGGACATAACAAATCTATATGAATATGTTTAAATGTATAATATTAGTAGGCCTATGCTTGTAAAAAAATCCATAAAGAATATATTATTAATTTAGTACGCAAGTGTTGTCCACAGTTCCTGACAGCTGTTGTTCATGGGAAATACTTTTTGTCTGGGGTTGGAAGGAGAGGTAATGTCGTACAATCCAGTGCCATCACCCTCATCCAGGTGGTTCCAAACTGTCCAGACGGTAACTCGTATATTTCAAGATCTATCAAAGGTACCTTGGGCAAGTCCTTCATTCGCAATTGCTCAGCGTTTCGGCATGAAATCCGATTTAGCGTCCGCGCTGTAGTCGGGAGCGCGTCTGAGTAGTAACTTTGAAGGGGCGCTATAACAAGTGCACATAAATAGTTAAATACATACAGTCATACTAACCCTAACCGACCTTCACGACGGCTAGTCTGAAGCTAACCGACCCTCACGACGTCTACACCTGACCCTATAACATACCCTCACAACGCCTAAAAACTGACCCTAACGACATTCGCGGTCCCCGATACTGCAATTACGCCGTCATTAGAAGCCGTTGTCTAAGAATAGGACTACCGTGCAGGGGAGAGTTGAACTGCGGAGTTCGTATATAGCACACTTCGATACAGTGTTACGATATTGACGAGAGTTAGCAGACATCGCCGCTAATTGAACGATCTACTCACAAATGGTAATATCATTAATATATCATTAATAAAATTTAAAATAATTATATTACAACAATTATTATTATTATTAACAAAATAATAACGCGCAAACGGAACTAGAAAACAGCCGCCGCCGGTAACCCGTATCAACGATTTGCTCGCGAAAACACGCTAATTTGTACCACATTTAGCCCAGTTGTGAACAATGTAGCCCAAAAGGCGGCGTTGTGGTCTTTTACAAAGTTAGCCAAATTTAACCATTTGTAAATATATTTATAGGTGTTCGTATACCCAGTTATTTTTAAAATTGCTCAACCTTTAAAATTGGAAAGTTTGTTGCTTGTACATATAATTTGAACAATCCGGGAGCTTTCTGTGTTTTATTGCTCGCACTAATTATAAATATTCTCAGAAGCAACGTGCGCTCTTGCAATATGTTATCTGTGGTGTTGCTGACCTTCAGCTTCCGGCGTTCGACCGTGGTTTTGAATGGAGTTTAATACTTCATGCTTCGAGTATTCTTTTAACTGATTGGAGATGGAATTACAGATTTGGGAAGGCGATTGGGGTTTGCCTTCTGTGGATCACAACTGCCTAGCTGTTTTGGTAATTGTCAAGCCAGCGCCACTGCACAGATTCATTGAGAGACGCGGTGGTGTAGGCGTATGTTCGGTGCCTTGGTATGGAACCGGAAGGTTGCAGTGTCGAATCCACCTCAACCCGCCGCGTAGGGACCCTGAGCAATTCGTTCAGTCGCAATTACTCATGCGCTTCGGCGTGAAGCTCCAATTCACTATGTCCGCGCGGGATCGTCTCTGGGGAAATTTTTTGAAGAAGCGCTAGAACAAGTGTTCATATATATGTTACTGTATACATAGGCTACATCCATTCGTACATACATACTTGCATCTATGCGTACATTCATACATGCATACATAAATGCATACTTTTTTAAAATTTGATTATTTCTTGCATTTGCTATAGCACCCATTCAAGCTCCTAATCTTTTTTCTCTGGTTGCAGGCTTATTGCAAGTTTGCAAACGTAGCTGTAGAGATCAAAGAGTTTGGAAACCCATGGAAATCACCCTCAGGTGAGGAGTCATTGCATTTAACACTGAAATAGAAAATTGTGGAATGTATGTGTGAAGAATACTCCCACAGGCTATCCCAGTTATTAAGCCTCTGACCCTATTTCACATTCCACATTAGTATCTGCGTGATTACTGTATTGCGACGCACTCCTCTGCTTCAGGGTTGCGACTTGGGATTACTCGACAAAAGCGATCTTCGCATACGGAGATGAAATCCCGTTTCAGTCCGTTTTCTCAGTGGCCGGCCCCAGATACTGAACCAGTCTTTCTTCCACCCTGCGAGTGGCTGATTCATTTGACTCCTTCGAATCCGGACTCAATACTTATTTATTTGTAAGGCCTCTTCTGCTGTTAGTTGTATGTGAGGGCCCTTGTAACGGCATGGCTGTTACAGTGCCATTGTTATTATTATTATTCCTTATAATAGCACATTATCCATTCATTCTTCACATGGACAACCAATGCAGCTCATCTCTGCCCATCTCAGGGAGTTTTGCCACTCCGTATAGGTTATCCTAGCTCACTGTTCACTTCGCTCCTCTGCACACTTCTTGTCCCTTATGCAAGTACTTCTATCAATCAGCAACACACTTTCTTTCTCTGTTGCTGACCAGTCCTGTGATCTGGAATGGGCTACCTGCATACCTGTGCCTGCTGCCAAAAGTCCCCTCTGACACATTCTATCGCAATCTTTTAAAACTGTCGTATTTAGCTGAGGGTGGGTTGGGAGCACTTCTGAGTAGTAACCGTGAAGGGGCGCTCTATATGTAAAGCCTCGCAATGAATGAATGAATCTCACACGTTGCTAGATTATACATGTATGTTCATACTTCTGTGGGCATCCGACCGATGGGTGCCACTTGGACCCAGGTGGAATATTTCGTACCTGGTTCATGCACAGTTGCTTAATGTCGGACTGATGGCTGGAGGCTGTTGGATGCGACCATGATTCACAAAGAACTTCGGGTGCCTTAACCGATTTCTGAGGGGAATCAGAGAAGAAGTGTTGCAGCTTTGCTATGAATATATTATATTGCAATATTGATAGCATTGTGATGAGCAACAACCATCCAGAGAGAAGTGAAGATGGCGTGGGCGAGTGTTATGAAGAATATAAAGAAATGGTCCTAAGGGCATGCTAGAGTGATAGACATTGTGTGATTTATATACCTTTCTATTTTTAGGGGAATTTCCCGTTCTCAGTCACCCTGGTGGAGTTGAAACTAAAGTCCGAGACATTTTCAACTTCCTACAAGTCCAGGTATGATGGTTGGATTTATAAATAGCATTAACCAACCTTTTTTAAATGGTTGTGCAATCTATTGTCTCTATCAATTGTTTTATACCTAGAAGTTTGGCTTGCCTAACGATGACTGTTTTTTTGTTATGCCTGTCATTTAAAAATTAAGTTCATAAAAATGTAAAAGGCAGATGTTGTGAAAAAATAATACTGTTACAAATTTTAAACTGGGTTGGGCAATAGGCCTGTTGAGGGGTGGGGGCAGTGTAGAAAATAGTCAATGGCCCAGCATCTTTCAGGGACCTAGCGGCTGGGTAATTATACAAAATTTATGCTTTGTTCTATTTTGAACAAATAATTTATTTTATAAAGTTCTGATAACTAAATAAAACCATAAATGTGCATATTAATATAACATCGTACTAGTAGAACTCGCACATTCATTAATACCTGGTACTTACGTTTGGTTTTTCTTAAATTACCGAATGAAGCCTAAATATAGTTTTGAAGGTCCATCACTGCTCTGCCTAGGGGTCCAAACTTTTTTGCTGGCAAATTACCGTACATGAGAGTTCTTTTTTTATAATATTAATGGAAACACCCTAAAGGTTTTGTTTGTTTTTGACAATTGTAAAAAAAAGGTTATTGCTGCTGCTGTTGTAGACTATAGGCAGTGATCACGACCTGACAGCAAGAGAGAAAGCTGATAATGTTGCATTTGCTTCTCTGCTGGAGGAGAAACTTCACCCTGCACTTGTGAGTCAGAGAATAATGTTACAAGTCCGAGACTTAATTCATACTGATAGTTGATACAAGCCACTTTGTATTTACTTTTATTTTATTCTATTGCGCTTACTTTTTGCTAGGTCAGTAAATCTGAACAAGTGTGTGCATGCAAACAGGTGCTTATATTTAACAACTTCTGAAGTGCCACTTGCAGTACAATCTAATCAGAGGTATGTTCGGTGTACAGGCCCCGTGAGAAAGGTCCTAAGACGACGAGTAAAGGCAGTCATATCACCTGGAACTTTGCAACTGTGCTGCAAATTGCACAAGTGGTCATTCCAGAGTGAAGGACCAACAGAAACATAAGCACAATGTTGGGCAGTAGTGGCCCAAGATTGGGGAACTAGGTCATGATGGTCCAGCAAACGAAGACAGAGAGCTCTGTGACAGGAGGCGAATAAAGTCACAGAGGTACGAGAGTTAGGTAGGCCAACGAGTTGCAATATGAATCAATACAGGTCCAAACGAAAGCCTTGCCATGGTTATGCCTGAGATCTGCTTAGTTGATGGGATTCCTGCAATCTTTGTTTTACAGACTTGGCATACTATCAAATAGTCCATGGTGCCATTCCATCCATTGTGGGGGCGCAGTGATGTAGGGTTACACTTGGTGCCTTGGAGCCGGAAGGTTGCGGGTTTGAATCCACCTCAAGCCACCGCGTAGGGACCTTGAGCAAGTCCTTCACTCGCATTTGTTCATGAGCTTTGGCGTGAAACTCGGATTCAGTGTCCGCGCCTTAGTCAGGAGCGCCTCTGAGTATAAATCTTGAAGGGACACTATAATAAGTGCTCATACATTCTATTTAGAACTGTCTTATTTATCTGTTGACTTTGGCAGTCACTGTTCTATTCTGTGTGTTCCGTTAGCTTCTTGATATCATTCAGATCTAAACTTAAAACATCTCTGCTTCATCGTGCGTTCCCACCATGGCAGAACCTCTCATTTCCTTGACTTGTTTTGATATCCTGTTTTAGATCTATCTGTGGTGGGTTGACACTAAGTCCTACGTTGAATTTACGCGGCCTTGGCACGCCAATAGACTTCCGATTCCACTGAGCTGGTACTTTCCGCTGCACAAAAGAAACGAAGCGGTTACTCGGATGGAGGCAATGCGCGGCCGGGAATACCTCACGGAAGCGGAACATGAGGTGAAGGTACGTCGGGATGGTCAATGGTCTTCTTCGTTTGCTTATGTTTATTGCTATTTTTAATATTGCTGGCGTTCAGCTTCCGGCTTTGATTTTGATTGGAGTTTAATATTTTGTGTTTGATCAGTTTTTCAAATGTACCTCAGGTCATTAATTAATGGAAATGTTAGCGATGAATGAAACTTGCTCATCCACTATTGTCTGCGAGGAAGGCAGTGGGTAACAACCTTGCTCATCTCATACCCTTGTGGCATGATTCAAGCAATTTGGGGATGATCTGCTTTTGGGGCAGAGAACTTAAATCATAATCGATCAGTTGCATAAGTCAATAAGTTAATCTGTAATGAATTTGTATTGCGCACCCCCTTTAGGATACCTGCTCTGAGGTGCTCCTGGCCCAGCCGGGACGTGTCCATTCATAATCTAATTTTAAATGGATTGCAAATTTTGTAAGGCAATTTGGTTTTTGCCTTCTGTGGATCCATCTGCCTGACTGTTTTGGTAATTATCAACTTCCATGATAATAGATGAGTGGGTGTGCGTGTGTGCACGCAATACGCATACAATGCAGACATTGGTGGTTCTGTTTTGGGGCTGCTTTTGGCATGGTTTTTCATGGACTGTGACCTGCTTAAACCTCTTAGTATTATGAGCTCTGTCTTTATAAACATACCACAGTCAGCACAAGTAGTTTATGCTGATTTAATTTTTACTAAAGGTAGGTAAGATGATGCCAATTTTGATCGTTACAATGTTACATTGTATATATTTGTTGTTTGCAGCTGATGAAAGATGCTAAAGAATGTTTAAACCTTTTGTCTGCAAAACTTGGAGAAAAACAGTATTTTCATGGTGACAAGTAGGCACATTCTCTTCCGTTTTTGTTCTGCACTCTAAAAACAAATGTGCCTAAATGTTGTATTGGGAGAATTTTTTTTACAAATATTGCTTGTTAATATTATAAGTGTTGTAGATGAAATACCATTCAAAGAATAAATCCCAGAATCGTAAAACTGGATGACATTTATTTTAAGATCTATATTGCAAACCAAACTAACCTGATTGCCGTTACTAACCTGATTGCCGTTTTAGTGCCAATATTGCAACCATTGATTGATGCACAATTGTCAGTTGCCTTATGTGAAACTACAGTCAGTTATGGTTGCTTAGAGAAGCAAGGTCAAAAATCTATCCAGTCTGACAGCAAGAAGTAAAGCTATGGAGGGTAATGCAGCTGAAAATGAATTAGTTTGGATGCTGATCTTAACTCATTTTTTCCTATTTGTTGCAATTGACTTGCAACAGTACATGATTGATTTTGAACTTATGCATGCAGACATTTCAAATGATGAATTTTCAAGGATATATTTGCTTAGCCATACAGCTGTCCATAATTATGATCTGAATTTTTAAATTTAATATTATGTAAATTTTTCTATGGAGTATGAACTGTGAAGATGACATCATGTGGTAGTTCAATGTGTAATTTTCATATTTTTGACATTTAAGTGCTGTCAAGTAATTAAGTTGATTGTTTGCTGTGTCTGTGTAGGGCAACACTGCTCGATGCTCAGGCGTTTGGCTATCTAGCTTTGCTGCTCAATGCTCCGTTGTTGAATGTCGGACTTCAGAATCATCTGAAGGCTTGTCGTAATCTAGTTCAGTTCTGCCAGAGGATACTCGACGCACATTTTCCTCTCTCACCAGAAGGTATGCAAATCACGATTCCTAAAACATTTGCTACGTATCAGTTCTTTCTATGAAATTTACAAAGTATCTTCTACTAAAATCGATTTGTAACACTAGTACTGAGATCAGAAATAATGATCTATATCAAGTTTGTGCCATAAACTGAAGTTACGTTGTATAATAAAATTTATGATCTGGATCCTGAGCCAACGAGCCGTGATGGGAGGGACTTTGTTGGTTAGTTTCTGCTTGCGTATAAGAGCCCACTAACTGTGACTTTTCCGGTTGTGTGAACATTGGATTACTTATAGACAAACATCGGTTGGCTAATATATAATCTGTTGGCTCTAATTTGAAACGTGCTTAAAAGGTACTGTATTTGTGTATAGAATCTAGATTGTGTCAATCCTCATACATTACAGTTGTCATCAGAATGTTATAAATTTTAAATTATGAATTTTAAACTTGCTACCTGGTGTACATTAATTCCCTGACATTTCAGAACAAGAAAAGCAACGAAAATCAGCCGAGGAAGCACGCCAGAAGTTGGCCGAGGACACGGAATTCCCCAACAAGCGACGCAACATGGTAATTGCGGCCGCTGTTGTCATTGGGGCGATGGTGGGGTATGCCATTCTCAACGGTCTCATTCAACTGGAGTTTGTAGATGTCGATCAGAAAACGCAGAATCACTCTTCACCCAATGTTACACACGTAATAGATGAGAAGCAGGAAGGGAGTGAAAGTCCGGAATAATATATATGCCATAATGGTCTCTCTCGAAGAATTGAACAATACTGCTCTGTTTCAGTTCTTATGTTCATTGGCTGATTGAAGATGTAAAAGTAATTGAACTGCTACAATAATTTATGTATGTTTGTGTTCCATTTGTAAAAATTGTGCAAATTTCTAACAAATTTCTGAGTACATTAAACATAGACTCTCGGTGAGAAAATCAAACGTAGAAAAGGTCCTAATGTGCAAAGACTAAGAAATGACGTTACTTCATACTTGTGGCTGTGATCAGAGTTTGGTTACTGGATCTCTTCTAAGTGCATGTGTCGTAAAACTGAGATTGCATAACATGAGTGATTCTTACAGCAATTATGTTGCACTAAGTTTTTGCGTAATAACGGGGCTGTGATTCGAGTGCCATGCCAACGAATGCCTGTTCTGCACAGACATGGTGGCTCGAATAATATTCGATGATCAATCACGTGGGACTGGTGGAATCAGCTGTGTGCTCTATCGATGACTACATCGTCGGATCTTCATCCACAGTGCACTCGAAGATCTCTCAACACTGTGTCATCTGCCAACTCTGTAATCTGGATCTATTGATAGTGCTTTGCAGATCTATACAAATTTTGTACGAGCCTACCACCACTCCTCACATCTAGCATGTCTTGGAACTGCTTGTGTACTGGTGATCTCTGTTCTTTATAGCATTTAATATTGTCATGAGTGCCTCTGGTTAGCTAGTGTTGAAATAGTTCTCAGTAGCTGTACAATAATTACAGTCAGACAATTTAAAAACATAGTTGTGCTAGGTTTGTAGATTGATTGAGTCAGTTACTTATGATTTCAGTAACTATAAACCTATAAACAGAGCCTCCTTTTTATTCTTATTTAAAATAGATTCATTGTTTTGAACTATTCTATTGTATTTGAGCATTGTAGAGTGCCCATAGTGGGGCGTACCTTTCAGCAGTGCTCCTGGTGTTCAAGGCCCTGCAAGAAAACCCAGGTTTTGAGGAGAGAGAGAGACAGACAGACAGAGAGAGAGAGAGAGAGAGAGAGAGAGAGAGAGAGAGAGAGAGAGAGAGAGAGAGAGACAAACAGACAGAGACAGACAGACAGACATACAGACAGACAGAGAGAGACGGAAGAAGAAAAGACGGCCAGACAGAGCTGTAGAGCGAATGGAATGAGAAAGTGCATTCCAAAGAGAAGGACCTATTGAGGCAAATGAGCTAGTCTGAGCACTGAAGTACGGTACATGATTGTGCTTTTGAGTTGAATACGTAATTATCATGATATAGGTATCTGATTATCAATAATATAAAATTATGAGTTCCTGGGCACATGTACTAATTTGTATTTAGATGAAAACGGAATTATGTACTATGTAGCTAAGTAATTAATAATATTAGTAACTATTAGTAACTAGGAAAATGGATGCATGTTATGTTATTATTATTATTGAGCTTTATATAACACACCTTCAAGGTAATCTATATACTTAGAAGTGCTCCCAGTGCAACCACAGCAGTTTTTAGGTTCGAAAGGAACAAAGTGGTGTGACGGTGACCTTTTAATCACCAGACGTAGTGCATGTTCAGAGAACTCATTCCAAGTTCTAGGCCATCTACCAAGAAAGAGTGCTGCTGCATTGTACGGTAGTAGTCTGTGAATGAGGGACCAAGAGTTCAGCTTTATCAGCCGATCGGATATATATTTTTATATTATATCTATATATATAAAAATGAACTTTCCAAATGTTCGTCGCATTTTCACGCTGAAAGTGACCCACCGATTGTTTTGAAAATTTTACAACACCTTCCATTCCCATTCAACCGCATGTTAAGATGTTTTCACCCGAAAAAAACCAACCGTTTCCACAAAAAGTGAACTTTGCAATCCCTTCGTCCGCCATTTGCAAACTAAACACGTCCCACACGGCTGCAGAGATTTCATAAACGCCGTCTCCAAACACAGCAACGAAACATCAATGAGGTGCGGTGCTATGACGTCATAAGCGAGTCGCGATTAATTTTCCAAAGAGGCCGCTTTTAGGCCTTTTCACAAAGCGGCCTTTGGGCTGGGAATGGACGCTGCGACGAAAGAAAGGAGCGGAGGGAGCGGGACAAAGACGGTGGGGAGGGAGCGGAGGGGAGGGGAGGTGGAGGTCAAGGGGAGGGGGAAGGGGAGGGGGACGGAGGGGAAGGGAGAGGGAAAGAGGAGGGAGAGGGAGAGGGAGGAGGGGGAGGGGAAAGGGAAGGGAGGGGGAGAGGGAGGGGAGAGGGAGGGGGAGGGGGAGGGGGAGGGGGAGGGGGAGGGGGAGGGGGAGGGAGAGGGGGAGGGGGAGGGGAGGGGAGGGGGAGGGGAGAAGAAAAAAGGAGGGGGGAGGGGGAGAAAAAAGGGGAGGGGAGGGGAGGAGGAGGGGAGGGGGAAGGGGAAGGGGGAGCCTCTTTTCAGCCACAGCAACGCGTGGCCGGGTTCAGCTAGTATATATATATATTCGTTTTATTGAGCTCTTACTGACATACTGCAACCAGTTTAAAAAAAGGAAAATAACGATATAAATAAAATAATTCACTCAGTCCAAGTCTGATAATTATATGGATCATGGTCAGTGTCTACATTTCCATGTACGTTATGTAAAATTCCAGGTCAGGTGGCACATTTAAGCAAAGGTGAAATTTGGTCAATTATATGACTAAAGTCTAAATGAATAAAATGGAATATGCCCTGTACATTACTCTAATTATAATATAGCATTTAATGTAGGCTAAATCCGACAAGAATTTATTTGAGCCACTCAGTAGGCTGAGCATGGATTCCCTGATAACTGTATTAAATCGCACCTACGTTAAATGGATTGCTATTGTGAACAATCCTTCTGCCTCAGCGCAGCGCTCGTAAATGAGCTGGTGCTCACAGGCTTGGCTTCTCGCATACTACACTGTGTCCGGAAAAAAAGCGACCCATTTTGTAAATATGAAAATAAATAGTAAATATTCACCGATTTTTACAAATCAAACACCAATTTAATCCTAACATATTTGTCTAACATTGGTGAAAATATGAAAGTTCCAGTCACAATAATGACGTCATGATGACGTCAGTTGCATCAAACTGCATATAGCCGGCCATTCATGCATGGTTCGGTTGGTATTATTGGCTTTTGGTAAAACGGAAATCCATTTAATAGAACCAGAAGTAAAAATAAATGCAGCCTATTAGAGGGATTGTCTGCTCTATAAAAAGGGGTGCCTGATATCCGGGAATATTCGGAACAATAGCCTACACATTTCAGCAAAATAGCGCTTCAGCTCACTGAGTTCGTGAATCTGTTGAACTGTTGACTAAGGAGACTCGGATTTCATTCCTCTTAATCTTTGGCCGCTAAACGGCCGCCCGCATAAATCCCGCTGATAATAAGAGTTGGAGACTGATGGAGGAGAAGGTGCAGGCTACAAGACAAGGATAAGAGACATTGAAGAACTCCGTCAGCGAATTGTTAACGCCTGGGAGGATTTTGATAAGCTGGTTATCGATGCTGCTGATGGCTATTAGCTATTAGATCGACCCTTTTGAAGCTTACGTTGAAGCCAAAGGTGTACTCTATGACCACAAATTGCAGTCTGACATAATTCAGATATAAAAATAAAATAAAACTTACATTTATTATTGATAAGTGACATCATAAAATATTGAAATTTTGGATGATTTTGCGCATTTAGTTCTTAAATTTGACTTTTCGTGCAAATGACGTCATTATGACGTCATTATTTGGATTTGAACTTTTATATTTTCACAATTGTTAGAGAAATATGTTAGGATAAGAACGGTTTTTGAATTGAGAAAATCGAGTAATATTTACTATTTATTTTCATATTTACAAAATGGGTCGCTTTTTTCCGGACACAGTGTATATAGTTTCGCAGTTTCCACGTGACGTCATGTTCCAAGAATTCTATGCAGCAATTGATGGCTTAGATAAATACAATGAGTATCTCAAACAAACTAGTTAACTGTCCTTAAAACTTCAGAGATTTATTTCTTTTGGATGAAATTGCTGATCTATGAAAATCGGTATAAAAAGAGATGAGCTACTAGAAGATATGAGCGCGCTATATGAACTATGTATTATTTACCTCCGTCTGTGACAGATGGCGTACTCGTTGTTTTAGAGACCGGTTTAAACGATGGTTGGCAAGAATCGTTCTATTCAGTCTGAGTAAAAATTCCTTCAACTAGGTCTGTTTCACGTTTATTTCTCTGCAAATGGTAGCCTTTCTGTATATTTCGGCAGTTGAAAAACGCCAATTTGCTATCTGTTTGCTTACGTTTTAAGCTGATAATGCTTTTGTTTTGGTCTGGTCATGATCATAATTTCTCGGAGGATGACGAATGCATATTGCCGTGTGCTCCTCTAGATAATGATAGAATACTATTATACTATGAAACTCGTTATTATTTGTATTATTGATGATGACAATGATGATGTTGTTGACGGCGGTGTGTTGGTAATCTTCTCGTTTAGCGTCGGAAATTATTTCAATGTAGCATCATATAATACATACTCCGTCTTTTCAGCTCCGTCTTTCACGCGTTTTGCCACGCGTCTAGCCGTTTAAAATTTATAAATTCGATGAAAAATATTTCCTGACGAAATAGAAGCGGGATTTAGCGCGTGAGGGCATATCTATGCGTGAGGGTCGTTTAGGGCTCAGGTTAGGCGTCGTGAGAGTCGTTTAGGGTTAGTTTTAGGGTTAGTGCAGTCATTCTGCTGAGATTGAAGCTGGATTAATGAAAATGTTCTTGCCTAACTGGAGCTGGATTGACAAAAAATAATTGTTATCTAAACAGAAGTTGGATATTTTCGGACGCTGAGGTGAAACGATCATTTAAATCCAGAGTATATATTATCGGATGCTACCATTGAAACCATTGAAATAATTTCCGACGCTAAACGAGAAGATTACCGGTGTGTTTATTATGAGTCATTACTGTTTAGGCCAAAAAAAAATATGTTGTGTTTCCGGTAACAGAGCTAAAAAAAATTGGGTAGGTAGGTCGGAAAATATTTTTATTTTGTAAAATATTTTTATGCAGTGACTATCCGAAAAAGTATACCCCACTAGTCTTTTTTGCACGCTGAAACAAAGTACGTGTTCTAAGCAAGTATAAACTGCCTATTTCCCGACTGTCTGCACCTAAAACTGCTCTAGAAACAGTCCTATTAATTTCATTTTGTTGACGTCTCTTATGTTATGTCAGTACAAATGTGAAAAAAAAAAATTTTTAATAAAAAATTTTTACAAAAATATTTGGGTCGCGGCCCTAAAAATGGGTAGGTCGCGTTACCGGAAACACAACAATTTTTTTTACGCCTTACCAAAAGGTGTGTAGCTGCTATTCTGCGTTTTTCCAGAGCGGCAACCTGCCCAAAATTGTAATAATTCCAACTTCCATTCAGACAGGAATTATTTTTGACCAATGTAACTTCTATTTAATAAAGAATTATTTTTCGTCAATCCAGGTTCTACTTAGGCAAGATTCTTTTCATCTATCCCACTTCTATTTGGCAAGAATTGTTATCGTCAATTCAACCTATATTCGACCCACATTGAAACTCATGCAGTACTTAGCAAATAATCGCCGAAAGCTCAGCATGGCCTATGGTATTTATAATTCAGGGAATATTATTTATGTTGGTAGATGGCGCAATAGAAGTTTATGATGAAGATTATGTAGTGGTTAAATGGCTGCAGCCCAAAAACGGCGACACAGTGCATCATATTGATAATCTCATTGATAGACGATGATGATGTTACGAAATTACTTAGAACTGCTGAAGATCACATTTCGTTGTTGTAATATCTATCAACAAGTGGCTTTGGCTTTGTTTCAGAAGTTGATTTTGCAGTACTATATCAGCTGTTGAAAATGGAAAATGCTTAATGTTGTGGTAAGTCTCTTGTTGATCCTCATTAATTAATACGACTGTTTTATCAAAGAAAATGGAATTTGTTCGTGGGTGAAATTCATTTAGGCTACTGTACTGTAAGGTGTTAAGGAAAGTGCTCAGCCTTAGCGCAGTTTATGAAGTTTTCACCTGGAGATTCATGTAAATGCAATATTACTGTGCGGGGTGCAAATTGACCAACTGAATAAACTTTGTGCATCACGTATTTGCATTGAATGCCATTTAACCCTTTAATGTCAGAGGGTATAGGATTTCCCATACATTTTACTACACTCTCGGCATCAAAGGGTTAAAAGGTGTGGACACACTTTACACAGTCTTGTGTGGACATAAAGACTCTAGTCATAGCATAGTGGGTAATATAAATACAATGCATAATCTCAATATTTTGTGCTTTTTATTTACTATTATGAACAGTGTTTTATTAACAAGGAAAGGTAGCGACCTATGGTAGGAATGAAGGTTATCTATCAAGTTTGAAGTGCATCATGCATGGAAGGGTGGATTGTTTGAGCCAGTGAAGTTCCAAGGCTTCTACTTATTCCCTCATGCAATGTGAAAGTCGGTTAGTTAGATATCTAGCTACTTGTTACATGACATGATTGAGACAATACTGGCCTAAATGTCTTTAACGAGCCAATGGAATTTATCGGATTAATTAATCAAATTAATGAAGTTCATCAGGGAGCAGGTGATGCTTTGGTAACTGGAGAAGTCACCACTAGTAATTTATTCCACCTACATGTATGTGTGGCCAAGTATCCAGGATTGACGGCTGGCAGGTCTGATCATTGTAAGTGAAGGACTCAGTTGAATCAGAACAGTTGACTTTGATAGAATGGTACATGGGGGCTTTGAAACAGGAACTGCAAATGAATTCATCATAAAAATGCTAATTGGTTCCTGCTATTGTGTTCCGTATGTTCTGCGCCATCATTATTTCTAACTGTGTGTGTACTTAAGGTTAGGTGAGGTAATCGGCTCTTTATAAAATGACTCTGTCAACAATTGACAAACATACAGCGAGACAAAGATAAACAGAAAGACAGAAGTGCAGACAGACAGACAAGTAGGGTGAATGGACAGCGGGTCAGGCACATGCAGAAACCAAGGACAGACAAACAAGACAAAGGCACACAAACGAAAATATAAAGTTTAAAAATATTTGAAGGTCAACTTATTTGTACCTATGTGCCTTTAAGTAAACACCTGTAAACAGGCAGATAAACAGCCAGAGAGACACTGAAACAGCTATGCAGACAGTAATGGAAGCGAGCAAAGAAGCCAAGCACACTGACAGGTTGAAAGGAAAGAGACTTGAGGTAAAGAAATGTGAATACAAAGTCCGTGTTTAATTGATAATTATTATGGAATAGGTAGACCGTTGAGTAAGAGATCTGCTATAATCTAATGTTTGTCTTATGCAATGTCATAATGCATGTACATACATTTTATGATTACTTCAAGTGAAGCCATGCATGTAGTAACAAATTTTATGGACATAGACGCTTGGTAAAAATGTGATTACATGCTGTTATGTTCACAAAATCCTTTTTATGGTGTAAATAATAGTTTATTGCAGTTGAATCTCGATTTTGAGTGAATTGAATCAGATGGAAGATGTAGCAGATGTGAGTGTGTGATAACTGTGCATGTGTATGATGAATTGATGATCATGCTATATCACTTTAAAAAGTTGCATGCTGAGCTGATGTGATTTTGTACAATTGACTGTAATTCAAATTAACTGAGCAATATTAGTAAGTGATATTGTTGCAAAAATGACCATGTGGTGGGCTTACATGATGAGTTTATATATTAAATTTTTAGACATAGCAGACGTGATCTGAACTGGTTTTAAAAGCACAATGCTGCATGGCTCTGTAAAAACTTAGTAGAGCTCAATCATGCTGCTAAGCCACGATGGAAATGTTTTCATGTGAGAGCTTAATTGTGTAAAAAAAATTGTGAAAGAAATGTAAATTTGTGATCATAAATTAGTTTAAAAATCCAATAGAAATCTGTTGGTTTCGCATAGGTGTCTGCTTTTTGGCAATAGAGATGACACCCGGATAATGCATGAGGTCATATAACCATGCATTGCATTAGCTGAATTGAAATCATGCCTTCTGTGCTGCATATATAAGTTGGATCCTAATCATGCCCATCTGTGCTGCATAAGTTGTATCTTAATCATATCCATCTGTGCTGCATAAATTGGATCCTAATCATACCCTCTGTGCTGTATAAGTTGGATCCTAATCATACCCTCTGTGCTGCTTAAGTTGGATCCTAATCATGCCCCTCTGTGCTGCATAAGTTGGATCCTAATCATAACCATGTGTACTGCATAGGTTGGGTCCTAATCATGTCCATCTGTGCTGCATAAGTTGGATCCTAATCATGCCCCTCTGTGCTGCATAAGTTGGATCCTAATCATAACCATGTGTACTGCATAAGTTGGATCCTAATCATAACCATCTGTGCTGTATAAGTTGGATCATGTCTTTAGTGTTGCATAATCTTGATCCTAATCATGACCTATACTTTATTAGCTGAATACTAATCATGCCATTTTTTGCTATGGACATAGCAAAGTTGGAACTTATTATCTTACCCTTCTTTACTGCATAAGTTGGATCCTATTCATGCCGTTTTGTGTGCATAAGCTGGACTCTAATCACATAAGTGCATAAGTTGGATCCTACCGTAAATCATATCCTTCTGTACCTCCCATTATCCCCATATTAAAGTTGGATCCTAATCACGCCCTTGCCCTTCTGTGCTGCATTAACTGCTGCTACGTCATCACCACCTTTGGTCTTGGTATATTTCCGATGCAAGTCGCAGCAAGGCGATCTCTCTCCTCCCAGATTGGATTGCAGATTCGATTGCAGCCGCTGGATGGCCATTATTTTCTTTTCTTCAGCCTTTGCAGCCGCTGGGCTGGTCTCTGTCTGTTTGTCTCTCTCTCTGTATGTCTGTCTCTCTCTCTCTCTCTCTCTGGCCATCTGCTGGGATATGCAGGCTAAGAATCTCAGCACAAAAGCCTCAGTGGGACTGGCATGCAGAGATAGGCAGAGGCAGAGAGAGAGAGAGGGGGAGCGATAGAGGGAGCTATACATGGGGTGGGGGTAGAGGGAGCTATACAGAGGGGGATTGGAGGGAGCTATGCAGTGCAGATGAACTGCCTGACGCAGATAGACAAAAAGAGAGCCATGCGGACTAGAAAGGAGGCAGAAAACAGCAGATAAAGAGTCAGATAAACTGACAAAGAGGGTTTGCAAACAGAAATTGGCCTAGGCAGATAAACAGACACACAGAGTGAGACTTGGGACGTGGATTGAGGGATGGAAAGAAGGAGAGAGAGTGAGAGAAAGTAAAAGAGAGAGGGTGAGATAAGTGAGGACCAGCCACAGATAGAGTGTGTGTGTGTGTGTGTGTGTGTGTGTGTATCCTGTGCCCAGAAAGAAACTGATGGGGTCTGACTGGTTATGGGAAGAAGAAGGTGGGTCTTCTGATTGTAGATGCAGCCGCAGGTGTGTGTGTGGAACAAAGAGGAGGCTGTGGATTTTATACAGTGCTTCTGAATATATGTGCTATGCTTATTATGCTTAAGGCCACTTACAATCTTACATAGCTATTCGTATGCTGACTTACATGCATATTCGTACAAATTCAGGCACACACATCTATAGATCTCTACATAATACTGACACATGCACACTTTGAATAACAAGATATCATGATTAGCAAAAGCATCATAAATTTTAATAGCAAATAGGGAAAGGTAATACCCAGTGACATGGTGATTCAGACCATCGTGAAATCACTTACAAGACAGTGTCTCTTGGTTTTGCATACATGTCTCTTTAGTTCATGGGTCACATTCATCTGTGCCTAAGATCTCTTACTTTAATACCCAAGTAAAGAGCTTGTGCTTTAGATAAATAAACTTGTTTATATACCATTAAGAGATTTCTCTGTGGCATGATTTGGAGGTCTAAGTATCAAAGTCTAAGTATCCGAGGTCTAAGTATCCAAGGTCTAAATATCCAAGGTCTAAATATCCGAAGTCTAAGACTGAAGAGCAGACAGGATCACAACAATCCAGCGACGAATGATGCCTTTTAATCTTTCAACTGTCATTTACAATTTTACACAGACTTAATCCCTCTGTCAGTTCAACTCAGCTTCTGGTGTAACCAGCTGTGATGTTGCCAGAAATTGCCACAATTATTCATCTTGAGTTAATACTTTCAAAACTAAGATATGGGCCGCTGATCTTTGACCACAATGCTTGGAGCTGCATGGATAAACAGTTTTCTGGTTTATATCACCTAGGGCAGAGGTGTCAAAAGAGCTGGCC
This sequence comes from Lumbricus rubellus, assembly GCA_945859605.1. Taxonomy (NCBI): domain Eukaryota; kingdom Metazoa; phylum Annelida; class Clitellata; order Crassiclitellata; family Lumbricidae; genus Lumbricus; species Lumbricus rubellus. Next base: position 20,494,178 of record OX243816.1, on the reverse strand, counting down.
TGCCGATGATTTTTTTCTGGCCCACGGAGCCTTCCCTAAAGATTAAAAAATTAGAGGATAAAAGTTCAATTTTTTTTATTTTACAGTCAGCACCAAATAGGCCTACATGGATGTTTTTTCTTACTGACGTCAGTTTTGCTCAGACGCACAGCTTTGTGTAGATTGTGTAGATCTATGGTTTCCGGTTGGTGGTCTGCTAACAAACATTTTGTTAATTTTATATAATTTACATAATTTAGAGTCTAATTATGATAGTTACGAAACACATAATCATTTAAAATGTTCGGGGAATTGGCTGATCACTCCTGGATCGAGCTCCCTCTCCGATCACTAAACAATTTTGCTCAGGAGCTTCGACACCCTGGCCGCCACTTGTTGGAAGATGTTCTCACTGGCCCACCACTAAAAAAGGTTTGACATGGATGTTGACCTAGGGGAATTACATTTGAACTAAGTTCAAGTTGCATCTATAGCAGTTCTGTGTTAGCACATATGCAAGAATCCTTAATGTTTATTTGCAGAAAACTAAGCAATCTTAGCGTGCTTACTTTGAGCTGTTCACTTAAGCAAACCAAGCTTCTAAATTTTTCATTTTAATCAGGATGATGTTGTGAACGAGACATTTTTGAGTGAGCAAAGAGAAACAGCTGATGCTGAGTCATGATGTTTTTTGTCATGTGGCATCTTCAGACTTGCTTGTTACACAGCATTTGACTGTTCACTGTTCAGCGTACTGTTGTGCAAAGCCTCTTACTATAATGTGATGTAGCAAAAAGTCTCATTCAGCAGGCATGATAAGGTGGTTCTCTTTATGATGTAAGTTTATCAAGGTATTATGGCTTGTCTGACCTATGAAACCCTCACAACTAACACTCCTACCTACCTTTAACCTCGTATGTCCCGCCCTACAGTCTGAGATCCTCTGTTATTATGGGACTTTTGGTTGAGTCTCGGTTTCCCCAAGCGATTGAATCAACTACCATTGTGAGATGCGGTGGTGTAGTGGGTATGTTTGTTGCCTTGCAGCCGGAGGGTTGCAGGTTCGAATCCACCTCAAGCCGTCTTGTAGGGACCTTGGGCAAGTCCTTCACTTGCAATTGCTCAACACTTCGGCGTGAAACTTCGATTCAGTGTCCGTGCTGTATTCGGGAGTGGTTCTGAGTAGAAATCTTGAAGGGGCGCTATAGCAGCTGCACATACAGAAACAAAATGCGTATCTGTTGCTCGACTTCCATTCCTTCCATCATGCAATGCCTTGAACTGACTAATTTCTCATCAAGTCTTCAAGCAGCTGGATGTCTCATGATATTTGTAATATTAGTAATTATTTTTATGCTGTGCTGCACAGCGGTTGAAGGATTAGTACGGTAGATCATTTTACTTGCCTGGTCTATGTGTTATCCAAAAAGCAGGATCATGTTTTTAAAGAATAAATGTACTGCACAGCATGACATGTAAATTTTTCGGAAACTATAAAAAGGTTGTATGTACATCAGTTCACTGGTGTCAGATTTATTTGTTTGCTTTTTCATAATATAAACTACACAAATTAATAAAATTATTGCTTGGTATTCCTGCAACATCATGAGCTACAACACTATAATTCTCTGCATTCTCTAAAAAAGTAGAAATATTCCAGAAAATAATATTCTTTCTGTCTTGACAAATTTTGATTGTTGTTGTGCAATGCTGTTATAATTTTAACGAGGGAAAACTTTTATGAGCCTACTAAGGAATTTGCAATGAAATCATGAGCAAGACAATATTTACTTTGTTTCAAGGGTTGACCTGTGTGCCTGTCCGCGCATATGTGGTGGTCTACTGTTTATGTCAAATCCAGCTGATCATCTGCTCGTCAGAATGAACCTCTTATGTGTTTGCAGCTGGCTTAAACTAAACACATAAACAGTTAAACACATGTGCAGTTGTGCACTTTACTTTTATGAACCACAGATGCACGTTATTATATATGGTGGCTAAAATTACTTGGAAAAACAAATTTGGTTTGCGCAAACTAACCGTGTCCAAACTAACCGGGTCCGGGGTTAATAATTAATCCAGGATTGATCAGCTTTTGTGTAGAAATATTATTGATTCTAGATGACATGCCCATTATCCAGGTAGAACAGCTTTCAAATTTATCATCAATTTAACATTGATATTTACCTCAAGTATTTTGTGCTATGCAACTTTATAACCAAGAAGTAGCATTTTGACCCCTGAATTTAGGTCACTGTTTAATGTCTTGGACAAGTGTTGACTCGAAGTTTAGTGTTGTGTACTAAATTGTTTGACATGTTTAGTTACTCTTTTGGTTATCAGGAAAATTGGAGATGGTACAACACTGGGCTGTGTTTAGTTGACAAGGAATGACTCCATAGAAAATGAAAGGCTGTTGGGTGTTTATTGGCTAGATATTTGCAGATATGGCTAATTTGACTATCCATTTGCCACAGATGGCTACCTATTAATTTACTGACTAGACTCAAGAGTTGCTTAACTTCTATATAACATGCTTATCAGCAGATATAAGCCAAAACTTAGAATCCATCTGAGCACTATATAATTGTGTCAGTATACTGTGTCAGGGTGTCATGTATCTGATGACATTACGTCAACATTCTTTGCATTTTATGAAATTTGAATTGCTAATTTGCAACTGCAACAGTTATGCAGCAGGTTTTGGGAAACTGGAATCTGTCACAATTAGGCAGACTACACACAAGTGTCTGTCCACATAAGGGCAATATCTGAGAGGTGCAGACACCAGTCTGCTTCCCCTGTCGAAGTGGATATGACATAGTAATATTTAGCTACAGCTTGGGATACTAGTATTAGAGTCTAAATGTGTTACCTTGGCCGAGAAAGGAACCACTTGACAGGAATGGATTTATTAACATTTTTCGATAAGCTTTTACGTCAAGGAAACCAGGCTAAAAGAATCTTTGGCCCAGAATTTACGCAGTCTCTAATGAAAACATGGGGCATCTCGTTATCTGGCAAAGAAGCTCCTATTAATATTCAACTGTTTCTACCCGGTGCATTATTACCTGATTTTTGCCTTAATGCATCTGACATGCGAATAATATATAGTTGGCTGTACACTGTACAAGGAGTTTAATCTGCAGATGCATAAATTGGACGCAAGAATGAATATGCATTGTATAATAATGACAAAGTCCATTTTCCGGATGACTTAATAAACGACAGATGGTCCATGTGCGTCACTGAGGTCGCATCTATGTATTTAAGATAATGCATTATTATGTATATGTATATATATATATATATATATATATATATATATATATATATATAGCATAGATCTTTTTAAGTGCCTCAAAATAGCATATGTATATACTATATATATAATATATATTATATAATATATATATATGTATTTATGTGTGCATGTGTGGATGCCTAAATTTATATATTGACATGTTTGTTTGTAGACCTGTGCATGTGTGTGTATTTTATATACAAGTTTATTTATTTCAATATAACAGCATATTTATGGAAACAGAAATGTATAAATGCGATGTAGATGAATGTGTCAACTGCTTAAATTATACTGCTGCCTTGATCAGTGATCAATGTTTATGCACATATTCAATGAATCTGTTGGGTGAGAGATCCTTTCGCTCTGCGTCTCAATGTGATGGGGGGAGGACGGGGCCAAGTCAATTTTAGATTCCTCTGCTAATACCATGTAGCATGAACCTACTGACCCCATTCACGAATCAAAGACTTTCTATTTAGATACGAATATATTTGGTTGTTTAAATATGCACCAAGATAGAATATATTTTAATCCATGACTCGACAAAAGCGTGCTGACAAATGCTTGCAGCAACAGAAGCGTGCAGACAATTGCATGCCGATGAAAGCATCCTCTCGTTGTCTCAAGACATTTCTTATTCCCTGGAGGCTTCTGTGCTGAAAGCGCCTCTAAATAGTCTATATACTGCAAGAGGTGCTCTATAAATTTCTCAATGTTCATTTTCCCCTGTGCTTGTGAGGTATTGTATTGCATTGTATTGTATTGTATCTATGCATTTATGTGGCACCTCTTTCTGAACTATTCTGCAAGAAGGAAAACTTGGCTTGAAAAACTCTGAGGGAAAATAAATGTTTTTAAAGAACGAGAGTCTGATAAGGGAATATGCGTCATTAGTCTAGCCTGTGGTGATGGAGAGAGGTAATTCCAAGTGGGAGGGGGGAGACCAGCCACAGCAGACGCCCGATGTTGGGCAAGAGCAAGAGGTGTAAACAATTGTACATTATACAATTGTACATTGTTCAGTTCTATTTTGTATATTTTTTGCTGCAGGTTTGCTGACGTATGCGTTTATTAGTCATCAAAGATAGATGAATTGTTCTGCTGTCTCAATAGCTGCTCCTTGAATGTTGATAGAACTTTGATTTTTTAACCAGCCATTGTTTTGATTTTCTCCGCATTTATCATTGTGCTGAATCTTTTACTTGTTGTGCATCTTTATGTAGTAAAGTCCTGGACACTAATAAACTCAATATCTTTGTTAACTGCCATAATTGTTTATGTGGTGTATTCAGAATATAAAAATTGGACAGTTCTGTTCCGTTTGTAAACTGAGGCGACCAATGTTGTCAGCAAATCGAATTGGAGATTATATTATTTAATTTGTGTGTTGTTAATTTCCGTGTTGCTTAGGCCGAATGATTATAACTGCTTCTAGTGCAGGGTTAAATGAGTACGTGTATGTTGATTGATGATAAGATGCATCCTTGTCATAACTATATAATTGTGTCAGTATACTGTGTCAGGGTGTCATGTATCTGATGACATTACGTCAACATTCTTTGCATTTTATGAAATTTGAATTGCTAATTTGCAACTGCAACAGTTATGCAGCAGGTTTTGGGAAACTGGAATCTGTCACAATTAGGCAGACTACACACAAGTGTCTGTCCACATAAGGGCAATATCTGAGAGGTGCAGACACCAGTCTGCTTCCCCTGTCGAAGTGGATATGACATAGTAATATTTAGCTACAGCTTGGGATACTAGTATTAGAGTCTAAATGTGTTACCTTGGCCGAGAAAGGAACCACTTGACAGGAATGGATTTATTAACATTTTTCGATAAGCTTTTACGTCAAGGAAACCAGGCTAAAAGAATCTTTGGCCCAGAATTTACGCAGTCTCTAATGAAAACATGGGGCATCTCGTTATCTGGCAAAGAAGCTCCTATTAATATTCAACTGTTTCTACCCGGTGCATTATTACCTGATTTTTGCCTTAATGCATCTGACATGCGAATAATATATAGTTGGCTGTACACTGTACAAGGAGTTTAATCTGCAGATGCATAAATTGGACGCAAGAATGAATATGCATTGTATAATAATGACAAAGTCCATTTTCCGGATGACTTAATAAACGACAGATGGTCCATGTGCGTCACTGAGGTCGCATCTATGTATTTAAGATAATGCATTATTATGTATATGTATATATATATATATATATATATATATATATATATATATATATATATATATATAGCATAGATCTTTTTAAGTGCCTCAAAATAGCATATGTATATACTATATATATAATATATATTATATAATATATATATATGTATTTATGTGTGCATGTGTGGATGCCTAAATTTATATATTGACATGTTTGTTTGTAGACCTGTGCATGTGTGTGTATTTTATATACAAGTTTATTTATTTCAATATAACAGCATATTTATGGAAACAGAAATGTATAAATGCGATGTAGATGAATGTGTCAACTGCTTAAATTATACTGCTGCCTTGATCAGTGATCAATGTTTATGCACATATTCAATGAATCTGTTGGGTGAGAGATCCTTTCGCTCTGCGTCTCAATGTGATGGGGGGAGGACGGGGCCAAGTCAATTTTAGATTCCTCTGCTAATACCATGTAGCATGAACCTACTGACCCCATTCACGAATCAAAGACTTTCTATTTAGATACGAATATATTTGGTTGTTTAAATATGCACCAAGATAGAATATATTTTAATCCATGACTCGACAAAAGCGTGCTGACAAATGCTTGCAGCAACAGAAGCGTGCAGACAATTGCATGCCGATGAAAGCATCCTCTCGTTGTCTCAAGACATTTCTTATTCCCTGGAGGCTTCTGTGCTGAAAGCGCCTCTAAATAGTCTATATACTGCAAGAGGTGCTCTATAAATTTCTCAATGTTCATTTTCCCCTGTGCTTGTGAGGTATTGTATTGCATTGTATTGTATTGTATCTATGCATTTATGTGGCACCTCTTTCTGAACTATTCTGCAAGAAGGAAAACTTGGCTTGAAAAACTCTGAGGGAAAATAAATGTTTTTAAAGAACGAGAGTCTGATAAGGGAATATGCGTCATTAGTCTAGCCTGTGGTGATGGAGAGAGGTAATTCCAAGTGGGAGGGGGGAGACCAGCCACAGCAGACGCCCGATGTTGGGCAAGAGCAAGAGGTGTAAACAATTGTACATTATACAATTGTACATTGTTCAGTTCTATTTTGTATATTTTTTGCTGCAGGTTTGCTGACGTATGCGTTTATTAGTCATCAAAGATAGATGAATTGTTCTGCTGTCTCAATAGCTGCTCCTTGAATGTTGATAGAACTTTGATTTTTTAACCAGCCATTGTTTTGATTTTCTCCGCATTTATCATTGTGCTGAATCTTTTACTTGTTGTGCATCTTTATGTAGTAAAGTCCTGGACACTAATAAACTCAATATCTTTGTTAACTGCCATAATTGTTTATGTGGTGTATTCAGAATATAAAAATTGGACAGTTCTGTTCCGTTTGTAAACTGAGGCGACCAATGTTGTCAGCAAATCGAATTGGAGATTATATTATTTAATTTGTGTGTTGTTAATTTCCGTGTTGCTTAGGCCGAATGATTATAACTGCTTCTAGTGCAGGGTTAAATGAGTACGTGTATGTTGATTGATGATAAGATGCATCCTTGTCATAATACAATCGGTTTGTGGGAAAGTGTTAGACTGTGATTTATCTTTTTTATTTCGGTTGTGCCTGGTGATATTTTATGTTTCTCTTTTGCAGCTTTGATTTTGTTTTTTTTCTGGTATTCCTGAATTTTGCGAAGCTCTCCATATTCTCGCAATGTTCAGTGGTTGTGGTATAGATACAGCAAATTATGACTAAGGTATATACACATTACACACTGTGTCTGGAAAAGGGAACCATTTTTGTAAATGTGGCAAAATATAGTAAACAGTGATCGATTTTTAAAATTCAAGCAACTTTTAATCCTGACGTATTTATCTAATACTTGAGAAACTATGAAAGATCCAGTCATGCAATAATGATGTCATAATGACGTCATTTGCATCAAAATTGAATTTTTCTTACAGTTCTCGCTCTGCCAAGCCTCTGAGTAGCGAGCTTGAAGGGGCGCTATAGAAATGGAGAAATAAATAAATAACCAACCGGTAGGAAGATGAGATGGTGAGGGAGAACACCTGACCTCATATGCGGAGACTGAGAAAATTAAGTTGCTAACACATCTGATACCCACAGCAGTCTCAGGTTTGGCTCAAGGGATTGCTCTTCTTCTTCATCTTCTTATCCTCCCTCCTCTCCTCCTTCTAATGCCTCCTTCTTTAGTTCTCTTCCTCTTCCTCCTCCTCCTCCTCCTCCTCCTCCTTTTCATCATCCTCTTCCTCCGCCTCCTCTTTCTCCTCCTCCTCTTTTTCCTCCTCCTCTTCCTCCTCCTCCTTCTCCTCCTCCTCCTCTTCTCCTTCTAACGTTTCCTTCTTTAGTTCTCTTCCTGCTCCTCCTCCTCCGCCTCCTCCTTATCTTCTGATTCTGTACCCTGTGGTCTTTATTGGTGCCATTAACAACACTCAGTTTGTCTTGATTCCTGGGAAATTGTTGGCTTCACTGAATGGCTCGCTGCTTAAGTGTGGTTATCAGATACTACCCTATAATACAGATTGGCATGTAGCTCTATTATCCTATCAACGAAATATTTGGGCTGGTATACAGTGGGCCAAGTAGACATAGATGGAGATGCTTAGACAGAGAGGCAAGTAGAAAGACAGTTATGCATGTGGGTAATGTGCAATTGTGCATACATGGGCACAGGATCTAGACTATACATGGCAGAGACCAACAGAGTTTGAAGTGGACAGAGATATAATTATATTGTCAATTTGAGGGGCACGATGGTGTAGTGGGTATGTTTGTTGCCTTGCAGCCGGATGGTTGCAAGTTCGAATCCACATCAAGTCGCCACATAGGAACCCTGAGCATTGTGAGCAAGTCCTTTAATTGCAACTGTTCAGCTCTTCGACGTGAAACTCAGATGAGTGTCCACGCTGTAGTTGGGAGCGCTTCTGAGTAGAATCTTGAAGGGGTTCTGTAACAATTACTCATACATACATACATATATATTGTACGATTATAACAGTGTGTTAACACATAAAGTCATATGAGTCATTGAGGTTAAAAAGTTAGTGAAAAAGACACAGACAGACAGACTTAAAATCATAGATAGACATAGACAGCCATCAGACATTTGTAAAAACAGACAATATATACGTCCGCCTCCTGTATATTGAGTTTCTTGACCAACTAGAAAGACATTCCTGGAAAGCGTAGACTGGCGCCATCTGCCTTCCACTCAGCTGCCTTTCAACCACACCCAACATCATCATTATCATCTTCATCTTCATCATTATCATCATCATCATCCACGTGGCAAATCATTCAGTTTCTGTCTCTTCTCTTCTTCTTTTTTCTTTCCAGTTGGTGACCTTGTCTTTCCTGTTTGACCTTGAAGACATTTTTATGCATGTATGTATGTATATATGTGTATGTATGTGTGTGTATGCATGTGTATGTATGCAATTATGTGTGTGTTTATATAAATGTATGAAAGCTTTTATAATATGGCACTGAAAGATTTAAGGTTTTATATAATCCAACAGACCAGCTTTGTCATAGGAATGCTTGATAGTTAAGTATGTAAGATTTCATTGTATGTAGGCAGCTCAGAGCTCTGTCAGTTTTATGTTAACCCTATATGGGCCTGAAGTGCATTTTTGCACCATAAGCTTTCATAGCATGCAGTCTCACTTGTAGTGCATTTTTACACTAGTACGCTACTGGGACATGTTATTCAAACTCTAAACATTATTAGTCTTTGCTCAACCGACATTTTGTTTTATGTTGTTGTGAGAGTAAATAAACGAGAAATTGTCTGTTTTGTCGTCGAAATCGGTCAACTTTGGACAAAATCAACACTTTTACTTTTAAACGCAGGTACACTCAAAAATATCTACCCGTCTATCCCAACTTTCATTTATACTATGGTATCATTTATAAAAATTCAAGTGAACTACCGTTTTTCACAGTGAAATGTAAAGTTCGAGTGCATTTTTGCACTAGTGCGCATAATAGAGATGCTGACATGTGATCGCTTGTATTTACTTCTCAAAATTACTTGTTTCTCGCTGCACTTTATTCAGAGTTATTTCGCATTTGTAGCCACTGCCATGTAAAATAGTGGAAATACCCTCACATGAGCAGTAGTGCATTTTTGCACTTTACCTAATTTAGGCCAAATTAGGCCTAAATTATTATTTTGAACAAACATTATAATTTTCCCATGTTCCTACCACTGAGGTGATGCTACTTTTAATTTTTTTATTAAAATAAAAAAATGTTATTGACATTACAAATGAATCCATAACCACTCTGTACTGAATCGCTATTGACTACGAACAAAACATCGGAAATACCCTCACATGAGCAGTAGTGCATTTTTGCACTTTACCTAATTTAGGCCAAATTAGGCCTAAATTATTATTTTGAACAAACATTATAATTTTCCCATGTTCCTACCACTGAGGTGATGCTACTTTAATTTTTTTATTAAAATAAAAAAATGTTATTGACATTACAAATGAATCCATAACCACTCTGTACTGAATCGCTATTGACTACGAACAAAACATCGGAAATACCCTCACATGAGCAGTAGTGCATTTTTGCACTTTACCTAATTTAGGCCAAATTAGGCCTAAATTATTATTTTGAACAAACATTATAATTTTCCCATGTTCCTACCACTGAGGTGATGCTACTTTAATTTTTTTATTAAAATAAAAAAATGTTATTGACATTACAAATGAATCCATAACCACTCTGTACTGAATCGCTATTGACTACGAACAAAACATCGGAAATACCCTCACATGAGCAGTAGTGCATTTTTGCACTTTACCTAATTTAGGCCAAATTAGGCCTAAATTATTATTTTGAACAAACATTATAATTTTCCCATGTTCCTACCACTGAGGTGATGCTACTTTTAATTTTTTTATTAAAATAAAAAAATGTTAAAAAAATAGGCTCCATAGAGGGTTAATGCAATGTTAGCTCTGAAGATTTCAGACTCTTCTATGTCTGCCATTTATGGTGAATTTTTGTGTTGATGGTGTCATACACTCTGCTTCTCTTATGATCAATGAAAGATATGTTGAAAATGAGATTTGCACTTAAAGTTTCAAATTATTTAACAAATCAGTTTACAGTCTAAGAGGACCCATTTATATAACTTGTAAAAAAATTGTGCCCGGTTTAGTAGATTATAAGAGACAAAAAATTTACATTCTTACAAGTGAGAGAAACAATTGTGGTGCTTATAGTACATGTAGCTCGAATGTTGTAAGTTTGTAGACTGAAGAGTGTGGTTTTAGGTGGAACAGCTCATAAGTAGCAGTTGAGTCACTAAATGCATTATTGTTTTAAATGACCATTTAGCCAGGATGTTATCAGTAAGGTGATCATTTACATGATTTAAGTGATCATTTAGCCAGGAAGCTATGAGTAAGGTAAATAAATTAAGCATGCATTATGTGTGTGCATGTTTATTTTGTATGTGTGTGTGTTCTTAATGAATATGTGTGTGTCTGGGTGTTTGAATATGGATATTGAATATCTGCATACACTGCGTATAAAGTTGTAATTATTTTGACTATAGATGTATGTAAAGCCCTAATTATTAATGCATGATTTCATATGTTTTGTATATGTATTTTTTCCTAATATTTAATGTGTTATCACTTAACTTTTCCAAGCAAATCAAATAAAATTTTACAAACATGCATTGCTTGAACTGGGATGCAGTGACAGACCAAGAGATATCCTATCCTTTAGCAGGCTAGATGATGTGTTAAGAATGCGCACATGTGTCAGTGTGTTTGTGTGTGTCAGTGTGTCTGCATGCATGTGTGTGTGTGTGTGTGTGTGTATATCTGTGTATTGCTAGGCCCTATAAATAATTGCTGCCCATTATGGATGTTAGAAATCCTTTGTTTTGGTTATCATTGAGTCTAGTTGGGTCCATTACTTCCACATTTGATTTGAACTAGGTTATCAGTTGGCAAGGCATTTGGCCACTGAATTCCAAGGTATCACCCACCCCAGTGGACCCACCCCACCCTGCCCTTTGTGACTGTGGTATTTGAATCACGTGCCCTGGAGAATGAAGAAGTGCCTGGATGCTAATGGAGTTTCTGGAATTTGGGTCGTTGTGAATACAGAATGGATAGGATCCAACCTTGGATACAGAATGGATTGGATCCAATCTTGGATACAGAATGGATTGGATCCAGTTGAGGTCCACTTTATAGAATCTGTAGAGTGGTTGACAGTTCAGATGGAAGGGATTTATCATGGATGAGTGACAACACCATCTTCTGTTTTGGTGTGTCTTGTTTATGTAATGTAAATTGTAATTTAAAATTTATATAGTGCTGCTCACAGTGCAGTGACCATTCAGTAGCATACTTGAATTTAATTTAGCTGGAAACAGGAGAAGCTTGTAAGATCAATATTCAGAGAAAATTAGAGAACTGTCCAAGGTGGCACCGTGCTGATGGTATTTGACCATTTCTGTAGCACTTATATGAGCGTAGCCCGTTCCGAAGCACACCCAGTTAGAGAGGCCCAGCTAAAAAGTCAGGATTTGAAGTGAGAGAAAGAAGAATAAATGCTACCAGAGAAAGAGTGTTAGAGTGGACACTGGACAGATGCACTGTGGAAGACCACTTTAATATGTATCTATATATAATGTCTTCATGTGTTTGTGTTCATGTGTTTGTGTTGGTCTTTCTGTGTTTACATACACTGTCTATATGTGTTGTTGTCTACGTTTGTGTGTGTATGTCATTGCTTGTACTTGTCAGTCATGCTTTGTTTTTGTTTGTTTGCTTCATGTCTTTGAGTGGAGCGAAATGTTTTGTCTGGTTTCTGTATCAATATTGGTTTGTGCCCTCCCCCCTCTTTCTCTACAGTTTCCCCACAATGGGCATCTGTATGAAGCACTAGACTTCTAAGTGTTCACAGTTTTGTTTGACCACAGTCCAGTGTTCATGAGAGAAATGGCAGAGCATACTTGAAGGTGAGAGCATAGCATAATAGATAGATTAGCCTATAAATGGTATACTTGCAGACATGGGATGTGTCATATTCATTAGTTGAATGATAAAAGACACTGGATGAGAAAGACTCTGAAACTGGTTTCAGTTGCGTTCATTTCCTTGTTTTTGAAGATTAGTACTTGGTCATTAATTAACATTAAGTATTTTGATTTCCATGCTCACTTGTCTGCATCTCTCTACGTGCCTGCCTGTCTGTCTATCTGTCTCTGTCTCTGTCTGCATGCCGGATCAAAGTATATAATATGCAGCATCTGTTTGTTTAAGAACCTGTCCAAAGCATGATGGCATTGATGCAAATTATGGTCTGTGCTACATTTTCATGCCCAACCCTACAATAATTATTGTCTAACTTTCCTAACATGCATGTGCATGTATGTCTGAATGTTTGTCTGCCTGCCATCCAGTATGCATTGCCTGTCTCTCTGTGTATCTGCCTTCCTCTAAGTATGTCTGGCTCTCTGAACCACCTGAGCCACTGGACGTACTTTGATACATTCATATGCTGTGGACATGCCTGTCAGAGTTCCTTTGTTGTTACATCACAGGCTTTTCTGAGTGCTTGAAGGGTGTTCTCACTGTTCTGCTCCTATGGCATGAATTCTGCTCAGTTCTGCCTTTCATGCTAGGCTTATTATTTGTTCACTTCTCAGTTGAATGTACGTCACATATCTGAGCATATCTATGACCAACTGGTGTTTTTAGAACCTGTCAAGATCAGAAGCAAAAATTGATTCATGATGTGACTCATCAGGAACTGTTCAATTGTGTAGACATAACTGTTCATATTATCATCATCACCATCACCACCACCACCACCACTACCACCACCATCAACAACATCATCATTACCAACAACTGCACAAACAAGAACAAAATAATCATCAGATAATTGTTGTCAACGGGTGCAAATGAATTATCTTTATTTCTTAGGTTATTGGTCAGGTCTCCATTTTTTACTTTAAGGGCAGGTTTTGACATGTATGTCCTTGTTTTTATTGTCCATCTACATGTAGCTTGCCTGCACTCATGGACTTCTATATATGTTAGGGGTCGTGCGTAAGAGTTTATGACGCGTTACACCAAGGTTCAGATCTATCATTACCATTTGATGACATTGATGGACGGGAGAAAACTATCTCCGGTTTCCACTATTGTTTGTTAAGTCGAGAGCTGTTGTCATGTTTAGCCAAGTGTTAATATCATGATGTCGTCATTTCTATTGGCTGTCCACTGTCCAGTGCAGACTTCTTGGTCTTGTTTCTCGTACCCTTCAATCTTTCTTGTTTGCGATTTGATCAGCTGTCATTAAGTGATTCAGTCCAACAGAATTGTTTGAACATCTAAGAAATCTCATACGATTTCGTTAAAATTATATTTCTTCCAGTTCTTGTTTTCAACTGGTTTGCTCTTGTTTTTCAGTGTTCAGCATTTTGATGCTTGGATCAAAATTGGTTGTGTCATCATTATATAGAATTTTAGTGAATTGTGAACGGGTTACTGTGTTAATTTTGAGCATGTACGATCGTACGTACCCAAATACTAATTAATCCATCATTGGATGTGTTGGCCTCTTATGCACATATTTTGGTTTGGAACATGAGTAAACATAATTTATCATAATCACTGGCATAATCCTTAATAACGATTAGTTAGTTTGCCTCGTGTGCACATTTAACTGAGCTTTTGTTCTGTAGAAACTTTTCTCTGTATTCATACCTAGGCTTTCACTTATATCCCCAAATGTTCCCTTCTTATTCACTGTTCCATTCAATGTTTATTCTGTGGTTATGGTTTGTTAGCGGGACTTAGGCTCTTTCAGGACTCTCTCTTTGAGCTAACATTGTATAGCTTTTAAACTGTTTTGCTGTTTTGTTTCAATAAAAAGTGGTTGGTTAGTTACCTCTACATAAAAGTCTGTTAAAATCGCAAATAATGTAATATTTGCACCACTTGATTTTGATGATTTGATATTTTAATGGTGACGTTGTACTATTATGAATAATAATCCATTTTCATTGTCATTTTCATTTATATTTCCTGCACAACTGTAACTCTTGCATCCAAAATCACTGTAGTCAAGAATTTATCTGGAGCAGCATAATGGTGCGGATGGTGTGGGTGAAGGGGGTGGATCAGAATACTCTGTTAACCGAGTAAGTGAAGATCGAGTACATAGGTGTTGGATGATACAGACCTGTGGCTGTGGCTGCTGTCCATCCGTCTTTGTTTACACTTGTGGCTGAGCTAGAAATTAAAATATCATGTGGTTTTGGGGCTCATCAGCCAGCCAGAGAGGCCAGTGCTCAGAGGAATGAGTGAGGGCGGTTTTTCTGGCAGCAGGCTGTAACCAGTAGTAGACCAGGTCGAATCGAGAGGCGGGAGGCGTTGCTCGTGTCGTCGCAGTGTTGTAGGTGGGATGTATTCATTGCTTGGCAACGAATTATTATTACTCTGATTCTTTCGTTTATCGGTGGCTTCTGGATTATTATTGTGTTGGTTGGAATTAAGAGGATCTTCTGTTGCGAAAGTACTTTGGTAAGTTTTGTAAATCGTTACGTACTGAGATGTATGCATGTCTGTAGGTTTTACGGTTATGCGTCGTCAAGTTTCCCAGAAAATTGCTGGACACAGCTCTGTTTGACTGATAGACATGTGTAGATTATAACGCAGTTTAAAATGTATGCCGAACAGAATCAAATGAACACATATATATAAAATTATATATATTATATATGTATATTTATATTTGTTTGCATGAGGGTATGCACTTATCTAGTTATGTGCATATGCTTGTGTGTATAATGTATATGAGTTTTCTGTAGTGCATGACTGCATGTGTTGTGGTGCATGGACAGTATTACCTTGTCTAGTGGTGGACTGTCAGGTGAGAGGTCAGAGGTTAAATTCCTAAAGAGGTTAAACTCCCAACTGAGCGTAGATATATTATTTGGCATTTGTTTGGAGACTTTGCTTCACTTGTGCATGTAAGCAAAAGATCAGGCAGCCATGGAGATTACTGAAGTACCCTCCATACCATAATCCTAGCCATAGCCATGAACTTCTAAGCCTGTCTAAAGTGTACTTAAGAGCCAAGCTCTGGGCATCAACTTATTTGCAGAAGAGTCGTCCAGAAATTTTCTTCTGTTGCCTTCAACCACCTTCCTTTCATCTTTCCATCTATAGATGGTCTTCAACAGGAACAATTTCTTCCACTTGCTTCTCTTTTCTTCTCTTTTCTTCTCCTTAGTGACTGATAGAATGAAAACTTGGTCATAACTTTTGTAGGACACTGAGGGGCCTGAGGGCATTAAAGTAAGGTTGCCAGATGACAAAGGAGAGAGGCAGGTAGAGGAAGGCAGCTTTTGAGAGAGACAGACAGACAGATAGAGAAGGTTGGTGGAGTGGATGGGTCAGGATAGGAACTCTTGAAGAGGTGAGGCTTTAATTTGGAGTAAAAGACCTGAGGGATGATAGCTAATGGAGCTTGAGGCAGGTGTAGGTATAGATGAGGCGTAAAAAAAAAATTGTTGTGTTTCCGGTCACCCGACCGACCCATTTTTACGGCCGCGACCCAAATATTTTTGTAAAAAATTTTTATAAAAAAAAAAAAAATTCAAAAATTTTTTTTTTTTTTTTTTTTAAATTTAAATTTTTTCCCCAAAATTTTTTTTTTAACATTTGTATTGACATAACATAAGAGACGTCAACAAAATGAAATTAATAGGACTGTTTCTAGAGCAGTTTTAGGTGCAAACAGTCGGGAAATAGGCAGTTTATACTTGCTTAGAACACGTACTTTGTTTCAGCGTGCAAAAAAGACTAGTGGGGTATACTTTTTCGGATAGTCACTGCATAAAAATATTTTACAAAATAAAAATATTTTCCGACCTACCTACCCAATTTTTTTTAGCTCTGTTACCGGAAACACAACATTTTTTTTTTTAGGCCTGAGCAATTGATGATATAGGTGGAAGATCTGGGAATTCCTGGAATTCAGGATCGAGATCTGTCCATCCAGATGCAGATGTTGATTGGTGGATTGGTTGGAGAACTTGAGATGATTAGTGATGGGGGAGGAGGGAGGGAGGTAGGGGGAAGAATGAGATGTGGGGGAGGGGAGAATCTGGCAGATTGAGAGGCTGGATGTTGATGTACTGAGACTAAGGAAAATAAATTCACTATGGCTAAGATATTCGTGGCTGGACATCTCTAATGCTCTTCAAGTAAATGCTTTTCTTCTTTCACTTATGCTGTTTAGCGTGGCTGGGCTGGAAGCGCCTCTGATTAGACAGTATGTAAATGTTTGAAATGAATAAATGAATTAAATGAATGAAACAGGTCTTGTGATAAATTTAGATGTAAAATGGTCAGAACTCAATTAACTAGTTTTGGAATATGACACCAGCATACTGTATATAATAACCACCTGGTTCTAACAATGTTCTCAATAATCTGGTTCTGCAAACCTGTAGCATTATTATCCTGTGCAAGTCTTCCTTCCCACGAACAGATAATTTATGTGCATGTGTTGTATACACCCAAGCTATTCAGTATGCGTTGATGTATTGTTTTTTTGTGTATTGTTAAGCTGATAAAGGCTGAAGGGTTGTTTTATCTGTGCATGTAAATATCTCTGTTGCACTAAAGCGCTGGAGATATCGAGTTAGACTGTGCAGAACCAGATTCTCCCAGCTGAAGCAGAATTGCACTTGAACGAAACCCAAGAAGTCTCTTAAAGTAATGACTAGAAAGAACAGACACTCATAATAATAGACTTCAGCTGGTGGATAAGAAGGTTTGGAGCTTTGAGAGATACTGTACTTAAAGAGCACCCACCATGTATGACTGAAACCATCATCAAGTTGGTTTTAAAGTTATTTTGTGTATTTAACATATACACCTGCTGATGGTAAGAAGGCATAAATGTATAAACTGTTGTGAAAATGATTGTTTACAGAATGTTCGTGCTGTAATAATTGCAATTATTGCAGACTGTGTATAAATACTTTGGATGGATGCATGTGGTGGATGTATGCGGGATGGATGCATGTGGTAGATGTATGCGTGATGATGAGTTCTCTATTTGAAATCAGGTTCATTGTCTTTGATGCCACCCAAGGGATGAGATGAGTTAGGTTTTTTCTCATTGCATTCCTCACAGACAATTGTGGGTGAGTAACCTGTTCAGGGTTGCTATACAGTTACTTGAGGTAGATTCGAACCTGTGACTCTCCAGTTATAAGGCACATAACATCTACTACAACATGTCTCGTAGCATACACACAGATATGTGTGCGTTATGCATTTTCGGTTTTTAGTGTAATAGACATGCTTAATGCTTATGTGCCCTGTGCAACGAAGCAAAGTAGCTATGAAAATTGTAGGTAGATTGATTATGAAATTTGGGAATACATCGGAGGAGACTGAGTGCGTGAAAGTGAGTAAGGGCAAACGATCATGTGATGAGCGAGTTTTAAGTGAGTGAGCAAGTGCACAGAGATGGATACGAGTGAGTGAATTAGTTTTTAGAGTAAACTATCTAATGAGTCAGTAAGTTGATCTGAATGAATGAATGATTTAGTGTGTGAGGAATTAAGTGGCAGATCTGTGAATGAGTAATTGGCAGAAAGGCAATGGAGCAGGTGGGTGAGCTGGTAAGAGCAATTGTGAAAAACTAATTTAATGAACATGAAATTATTTGTTGTTGTTGAGTTGATAATAGGCAGATGAGTGGAAATGCTGACTCAGGTGATTGAACGTTGTGAGCAACAGAACAGGCGATGAGAATGCAAATGAGCATGCAAATAAGCATGCAAATGAGAATGCAAGTGAGCATGCAAATGAGCATGCAAATAAGCATGCAAATAAGCATGCAAATGAGCATGCAAATAAGCTGGCGATTGGGTAGACATTTTGTAATTGTGAATTTTTGGGGGGTCAATTCAAGTGTGCAGAATGGCAATCGAACGTAATAGTTTTCATGCTCAAATGATACAGACATGTCCAGAAACTCCTACCGAACTAACTAACTCACCTACTGAGTATTATGAACCAGTTAGCAGACCTGTGTGAGTTAGTTAGCAGGTGCGTGGGATTGGTGAGCTTTAGGTATAGGTGATGACGTGTATGGCTGTCTGGCCATGCTGTCTGAATCAGCCCAATCGTTCGTTGGCAGTTTTCATTCAAGAGCCTTTGTTTCCACTTGCCTAATAAAAACATCGTGCTCCTAGTGCCGGTTCTCTGACATCTTTTTCCAGAGTATTGGGATGCTTCCTCCTTCTTCTCTGTCTAATATCCCCCACTCATCGTGGGAAGAGGCATTTTTAGGTCTGGTGACGTCATTGCAAACCACAATGCCCTTGACCTTGTAGCTTTGATAGAGAGGGGTTAAGAGAGCATCTCAAGAGAGGTCTATTTTACTGAACAGTTAAGTATTGTGGCTTCATTTAATGTTTGCGTGTTGACTGTTTGTCTGTGTATTTGTGTATGTATGATGTATTTGTGTATGCATGTAATTATGTAGGCATCTAGATGTCTGGCCATTCATGTAGTGCCTTCTGTGAACCTGCAAAAGTGCTAAGAACTGTAATGTGTTTCAGCTAGAGGCTATATGTGTGTACTTACCTACTTTAATACTTTTATATTAGAATATTTGGAAAGTCATTATAAATGATAGTTCGCCATTTACCATTTGTAGCCAGTGTTTTAAGCTTGACCTGTTTTATGAAATTAGTTGTGCCCAAACAGCAGTCCGCACAAAACGGTAATTGGATTTCCAAGATCTGTGTAATGGCATGTTAAAAGTAGGTGGAGTCTGAAGTGGGTGCAAATTCTCCTGAAACAAGTTGATCCTGCCAGGGTTAATTGTGAGACATTTGTTTTTATGTGTCAGAGATTTTCTGAGAACATATTTCTGATAATTGTATCTAATTTAATCTGATGTAAGCATTTGCAAAGCACTTCTCCCGGCAGAGCTATGCATTCTCAGTGGGAGTGAGACAGGCTCATGAAAAAAAGGTCTTCAACTAGCGAAGAGATGCAAGTGATATTCGCTGTTTTATCCTGCTACAGCTCGAATACGGAAGGTCATTCCACGTTGAAAGATCCACAATAGCAAAAGCCTGATGCTGGGTTAATGAGGCTCATGACCGAGGTACAAATAGGTCAAGGCAGTCAGCAGAACGAAGACGGTGTGAAGATCGTGCATTAGCTACGATATTCTATGCTATTGTGTGTGCTCTGTTGAGTTTTGATAGTTGATCAGTTGATATTATCATATGATTTACTGAATTCTGGATATTGCATATATGTGTTTAGAAATTGATCTGTGACTGCATTGTCTTGTAGTGCTATGATTCGCTATATTTTCGAATATTGTATTTAATGTATTAATCATTTATTTATCAATCAATCAGAATTGTGCTATTCATTGCATTATAAAGTGTCTCTATGTACTGAGCAATGACGAGTCTCATATCTATTGCTTTTTGAGCATTGATTTTTTCTATGGCATTCATTTGCTAAAATAGCTCTATTATATGCTGTGCTATTTCATGATTTGCTATGCTATCTTTTGCTGTCAAACCATTTCTTGTGCTATTCATTGCTGTGTTCAGCTATGATAGCTATGCTGTCATATGCAATGTTGAACTGTCGTTTCCTTTGCTGTTATATGCGATGCGATACGGAGATACGGTTTCCTTGCTACTGCATGCTGCATTAAGTTTTCATATGGTATCGTGGTGTCTAGTTACATTTGCCTGATCAAGTATGTGATTTATGTCTGGTGAGTCTAGTGTTTTCAATGTGAACATGATTTTGTTGTAAAAAAGGATCCTGCCAATGCAATATGCTTACATGATCAATGGTGAGGTGATACATTTGATTGTATTTAATGTATTAGTCTCCAGAGTGTTTGGCATAAAAAGGTTGGCTGTTCATAGCAGGTGAAGTCTAGGACTCAAGGGGCTACACCTCCAAGTTAATAAGGTCATATGCTTTAGGGACTTGAAAAGATGTTTAGAGATTATCAAGCCTTTTGATTGGAGGATGGAGATGTTGGGTAAGTGGGTGATGGTCAGGTAGGTGGGTATTGGGTAAAGGTAAGTTTGTGTGGCAAAGGATGGTGTGTATCATTTAGTATTCTTAGTACAGCATGTTAGGGCGTCCCTAAGTAGGGGATCCCTTCTGGGCCCTTCCTTTTTGTATTCATAAAACTAGGTTGTCATTACTTGAACATTCTTGTACTGGTCAACAGTTGGCCACAATAAAAGAATTGATGTTTTCAATTCCCGTCAGGGCAGCAAATTTTTTCCCAGTTTCTGTCCCGCTGGGTGGGACCCATAGTTAACTCAGCTGTGATGAAAGTATGCTGGCTGTATTTTAACCACTCTGCCATTTCCAGGATGAACACTGATCTCTGGAGTTTCCAGTTCTTACTTTCTTCCACTTGTGCTTCTTAATGTATAGCAGTTTTCACAAATGCTCGATATCCAGTGGTGCTCGGATGTATTTCGTCCAAGCTTGGATTTTGAGTGTGAAACAATTCTTAAAAATGGATATTCTCAATGCTGTATACCTCTTTTCCATTTCCAGTTCATCCAGGGTGAGACAGTTCTTCCAAAGCATTCCCCCCACGCTGTTCTCATTTTCCATCGTGCATGCGGTCGTTTCCGCAAAGAATTTTGCGTTGTATGCTTTTTCTGTCAATTCTCAGCTTTCAACGGTGGAACAGCTTGCACTGTACGCTTATATCTGAAATCCCGATAGGAGGTGGGGCCGATTTCCCGGGTCGTTTGTAGCTATCGAGCTTTTGTTATTATTTTTGGTTACTCGGCATGCGTACACGGCGGCAGCGGCGGTGGTGGTGGCGGCGGCCTCCTTTCTGAATACATTCCCTGAGGCTGGAGGCAGAGCTCTCCTACTCGGCTGGGCGTTGCTTTGCTCTTCCGTTCGTCCGCTATAGACCCATGGCCTGTCATAATTAAACTGGTCCATCCATCGAAACTGTATCCCTGGCACGCAGGTATGAATCATTTCGAGTGTCTGCCGGTGTGCCTCTGTGGGTATGTGTCATCTTACGTGTTAATGTACTTGTGTATATTCTGTATGCACTAAACCTATATGTGTTTGCATCATTGAGAGCTTTTAACTGTGCTCTAAAGACCCAGAAACGTACGTACGTTTATGTTGATATATATCAGGTGGTTGCATTTTATTGTTTGTATCTTCATGCTTGTAGTTTTTTCCCATGTGTTTGTGTGCACTGGATAGTTGTATGCTGTGCCTGTAAATGTGTCTCTGTGCTTGCATGTATTACTTCGTATGTTTGGGTGTGTGTTTGTGTTTGTATGCTTGGGTGTGTGTTTGTGAGTAACCCGTAGTTGTAGGCTATTGTCAGCGTTTCAGTGTTCAACTGTTCATCTGTGTTTGTTCTATCTCTGATGCAGCTTTGTTTGTGTATCCTCTTGCCAACTGTTATCAGAGCCAATTGTGTGACTACAGGCCACAGGAACAGTCCGTTTAATTGGCCTTTTGATGGCAGTACTTCTCAAATTGTTGTTTTTGAAAACTGTTCATTGTTTGAATCTGCTGATACCGTTTGATCAATTTTCTGCTAGATCTACCATTTGTTTATCTTCGTAGGGACCTTGAGCAAGTCCTTCACTCGCAGTTGCTCATGCGCTTCGGTGTGAAATTCAGATTCAGTGTCCGCGCTGTAGTCGGGAGCGCCTCTGAGTATAAATCTTGAAAGGGCGTTCTGACAAGTGCTCATGCGTACATACATGCATACATGCATACATACATACATACATACATACATATATAAACACATACACACACACATACATAAATACATACATACATTCATTACATTCATATACACATTTGAATAAATATCTTATCTAATGAATTTTTGTGTAATTATCATAATGCATAATAATTGCATATGACAGCACGCTATTAATGCTGTTGCTTCAAGTGAAACTGCACTAGGCAATTAAGATCATAGTCAGTCGTTGACATCTGATTGAAATTAACGAAATATGATTGGAACTTGAAGTCATGTTAAGATGGATAAACAATTTCTGGGAGTCAAGTCTTAAATTTAGGTTTAGATAAGTGATTAGTGATGTGAGAATGCTGGATGGTGATTGGTGAATAACAACGTTGTGGATAATGGCCGTGAAATGCTCAACGCTGTCTGGATGCAAGACAGAACAAGAGTTCAGCCATGTCTTTCTTACGATGTGTCTCATGTAATCTGATTAGAAGAGTTCTTCTTCCTTTACGTATAAGGACATGTTAGACCTTTTCTGACATTGCCTTGCTCATTGTAAGTATGGGCTATGCTTGTGTGCTTTGACTGGAGCAGACCAGCTTCTGTTAAAGGATTTTTCAGTGAACGGATACTTTTGATCAGTTGAGCAATTGTTTGGAATTTCAGCACTGTATTATGGGTTCATTTTCTGTATAATTTTAATTTCTGATGCTGTGTTTTTCCATTATTTTATGTGTAATATTGTACATGCTATGCATCTAGAAGAAATGAAGAACTCTTGATCATTTTCTGCAGGTTTTGATCCGGTCGAAATGAAAGAGTTGATCATGCGAGTTCAGTCAGCAGCTGCTGTCATCGGACAGTGATCAAGGCACAGATCAAGCGCCGCCGCCTCGTCTGCCTCCGAAACCATTGTTCACCCGTCTGGGGAGATGCTCGACAAAGAACCGGACGCTGGCGCCATCTCAAGCCGACGTGAGATGGTGAACCTGCTGGACGCCGAACCTCTCCTCGCCTACCTCGTTCAAAATGGTGTGCTGACGAGCGACGAAACGAACGATATCGTGAATGAGGAAGACACGATCAAACAGAATACGCTTCTTCTGAGGTTCGTTGAGACGCGACCGAACGGAGTGAAGCTGTTCACGAACGTCCTGCGCCAGACTGGACAGCATTACCTGGCGAATCTCGTCGATGATGGCATTCGAATCAAAGCTCTTAGCAGTTCAGGTGAGTTTTCACGTGTGTGTGGAGTAAGTGGCTGTATGTGTGTGTGTTTGTATGTGCACTTGTTATAGTGCCCCTTCAAGGATTTTACTCAGAAGTGCTCCAAACTACAGCGCGGACGCTAAATTGGAGTTTCACGTCGAAGCACTGAGCAATTGCAAGTGAAGGACTTGCCCAAGGTCCCTACAAGGCGGCTTGAGGTGGATTCGAACCTGGAACCCTCCGGCTGCAAGGCAGCAACGAACATACACACTACACCACCGCACCCCATGTTTGTGTGTGATTGTCAAAGGTGGGTAACTGATCGATTAGATTCATATTGATTAGGAAATCGATTTTGACAACAGCTCGTTCTAATCAATCGGCAACAAGATTTTGCTAATTCTTATCAATTTGAGATTTAGCTATTCATGCCCATCTTTAGTATGTGTGTATACGGAAGGTTAGATGATGGATATTTGGGGTAGAGGTGTGCAGTAGCTAATTTATTTTTTCTGATCTAATTTAATCACTTCTGCAGTGATGCATTATTGTAATGCATTAGGCATCGACTGGTAATAGTTCTAATGAATGTGCGATCAAAGTTTTAATCTGCTGAAGAAGGCCAGTCAGAATTCGATTAAACATATCAGAAGGCATGTGTAAATAGGTTGAAATAGATATGTCTGTTAGACCTCATTTGAAATGGTATTGGATTCATAGTGCTTGCTGTTGGAGTAAGACACCCAGCACTATGCTATTTGGTAGTTGGCTGTTGTTTTATGCTTTTTTTACATGATTCTTATTGCGGTTATTATGTACTCCTGACTGCTGTTATTTTCGTTTTAGGCTACTTAAGTAAAACACGGAAAAAAGGTAATTCTTTCATATTTTACTAAGAAGCTTTCTCAACAAGAGTATTATGACCATCAGTGGAAGGCATTGTAATTTTCTTATGCTGTTATTGAAATGTATAACAATGTAGGTTTATTTAAGATTTGTCTATGAATATTTGACTAGATCAGCCTAAGCATTGGAATTAAATAAGCCGTTTCAATTCACCATTGCAGCACTTATATTAAGACTTGCAGGGTTTAATTATGAAAACTAGATGATGATTATGAAATCCAGATTATTATAATGCGAATTCTGCTATACTGGTGATGTTGAATGGTGGGATATTGGTGATGTCAGAGTTTTAACATTGTGGCTGCACAGACTACTGAATAATGAATGTTAAATAGCACTAAATTAAAGTGATCAATTTGCTGGGTGTTTCTCATCCAATTCTAGGTCAAGTCGGTCTGAAAATTCGTGTCAAGTCGATGAAGCTTCAGCAGGCGGCGTTTCGGACGGTGTCCGAGCTTCTGCACAAGGACTGGATCAGTCTCGGTGACATTCAGATGAAACTCTCGTCCATCAAGAAGCTCCAGTCTCAGTCGCAGCGCTCGAGCATGGCCGACCCGCCTCAGCAATACGGCTGCGTGGAACCGACAGTGGCACCACCGCAAGAAACCGATGATGCAGCGGACGATGTCGGCTGCTGCTTCTGCTGCTGCGGCAGCTCAAAAAAATCGAAGGACTCGACGAAAAAGTCGAAGTCAGAATCAACGACAAACGGCCACGAATTGGTTCACGCCCTCGACACGAGCAACACCAACTGTAACGCGTACATGGTTGCAGAGAAGGAGGTTGCCGATCCGGCCGTTATCGTCGTCACTTGTCAGCCGGTGAACAAGTTCTCCGGCAGCCAGGACCTGAGAATCGACTGCATCCGTAACGGAAGCATGAAGCGCCGAGAGAACAGCGTCGAGAACCTGCGAAACGTGGCGAACATCATCCAGGAGAAATGTCTGGAGCTGTACTCTGTGATGTCGAATCGCACGTCGGTCGCTTGCATCGCGCTGCTACGGTGAGTAACAGATGGGAAGGAAATGATGGTGTTTCTCTTTGCTTCGACCTCATCAGTTTAGTAGGCGTGATCTTTATATAAACTTACAGAAGAACGACATTTTTTAGGAATGTAAAAAGACCTAAATGAATCATGACGTTGTTTGGGATATAAATTGAGGTAGCTAGAAATGTATATAGTGCTCACAGGCTCTTAAATATTTGAGCATTGATAATTCACCCTCTAAGTATCATATATCTAAGTAATTCTTCAGTTGAAAGGTAATGTCTTTCCTTCATTCTCTTATGCTTTTTCTGTGACTGCCTGTGCCTCTCATTCAAAGTTTGATCGCTAGCAGGTTAATCTTATTGTTGTTATCACTATTTTTAGCATTGGTTTCATTTCTTACAAAACGTATGAGGAAATATATGACAAATTTTCTGCAGTGGAAGATGGAAAACTGAATTGGCTAATCAGATCACCTTTGTGTCGGTGTTGACAGGTATTTTGAGCAGGACCGTGCCATTCTCGTACTTGACACGGACGACTCAAACGACGCTCTCAACATCTATTGTGTTTGCACAAAACTCGATCAGATCGGCCAACTGCATGCGGATCTTTCATCCGGCAAGCTCAAGTCGGACCTTGACCAGATCCTCACGACTCGAGAAATCCTCCAGCCGCTTGGAATCGCCGGGGTCATGCTCGACATCGAGGTGAACCAGGACGACCTGGATGCTGCTGGTAAAGAGCTTCCTTGAGGATGCGGTCATGCGAGGGATGCGACGGAGTCAGGGCAAAATTTCAGAACAAAAATCCTCGGCCAACTGATGCCTTAAACGGCGGAAGATGGGTGTAGTGGTAGTTTATAAAATAAAAATTAAACTTGGTAATTGTGTGAAATATTTTGGTTTCCGGGCATCAAGGGATTGCACGTGTATCTGGTTCAGCTGTGAAATACTGTGTGTGTGTGTGTGTGTGTTGTGTGGTTTTCCTTGCTATGGGTTAGTGGTTCTGGCTGAGTGTAGTGTGCAGATGTTCATGTAAACATCTTTGATGATACACAAGATCTGGCTTATGGTGGAAACATCAATTTAAGATGAGAGCTTTCAAATAATTTCTGCAGAGATGCAGTATGTATGTATGTATATTATTGTATATGTGTGCATATATCATATATATATATATTACATACAATCAGATATTTCATATACAACATCAGTTATTCAGCCTGAACTTTAACATAGCCGATATTTTCTTTAATATCCATCTGACAATTAAAATTGGCAAGTATTGAATGAGGTTACCTACATGATAATAGTTGCAACAGATACAGATGACAGCTAACTGTATGGCAGTCTGCAAGGTGCTTATCTGTTCTGCTGCTCATTTGAAACTAGGTTGCTAGGGTCATCTAACCCAAGTCCTTCTACTCTACGTGCCAGCATGTTTCCACTCGACCATCTCCCAACCACTTTCTGTTGCTCGTAAAAATGATCAATAGCTGCAGGAAATTCTACCAAATTTAATTCTTGACTTTTCGTACTATTTGCACAGTGTGGCATGTATGTTGAAACAAACTTCTTGTTTCTATTAATTATGGACATTTTTTATGAAGGTATATTGTTTTCTGTGCCCGTTTGTCATTTTCGCCATTGCTTGCTGCCTATTTTAAGATGTTTCTGCCCTAGGCCAGGTTTGCTCGTTCATGGTCACAAATAGCCTGCTTTGCAAGTTTCTTGAAATAAGTTCTTTTTCAGCTGTAAAAATGTGACAACTGATCAAAGTTTGCTGCATTATTTGATTCAAGATTACTTACTAATTTAATTTCATTGAATACTGCAAATAAAATTGTTTCTATTAATTATGGACATTTTTTATGAAGGTATTTTGTTTTCTGTGCCCGTAATTTGTCTGTTGCCAAAGCCAAATCATATCTACTGATGTAAAAGACATGCTTGTTAGATTATTTTTTTCTGTTATGTCGGATTGTATGATTATTATTCAGCATCATATCCATTATGATAATATTTTCCTTAGAAATTTGCTTTGCAATTTTTACAGTATAAACCAATGTCTTATTTAGACTAGTGACTCACTTAATGCTGTTTAGGGTATATGTTAAAAGTAAACATTGTGTTTACAATGTCTCCATCTGTTTTTGTGATAACTTTGTTCAAGTCATTATTAGTAAATTTGCGAAAGTGGAAAAGAGCTTCTGCAGCTCAGGGGTTAGATTGATAGTTGTCTGCCATTTACTGGTATCTCATGTCTGGTGTGAAAAATAATCTCACTGCTCTGTTTCCTGTGATTTTGTAACCGTTATCTGCCAAATATTTTGTTATATCCTAGCTGTTCTCGTTTAGTAGGGACCGTATAATTTTATAAGAATATCCTCTTTGGCACACCTTGTTATTTGCAACATCTTCTCTTGCTAGGTACATGAAATGATTTCAATATCTTCTCTTGCTAATTGTTAAGTAATTTGCCAGATCTGTATCTTCTTTTTTGATTAGTGTTCTGAAATGTGCTTTATAATTATATATTCTCCTGTGTGAAGCATCTTTTTAAATTTCAAATATTAGCTTTTCTTTTCCTTGGTTATCTTCTGTTTTACTTGGTATCTTTTAATAATTTCACTAGATGCCTTCTCTTTTCTTTTCTAGGTTAACATGTGTTTTTTCTGCTGGGAATCTACTAATTTACAAGATATCTTTTCCTTTGCAGAGTTCCTAGTAATGTGCTGGACATCTTTTTGCTGCGTATCTTGCATTAAGACTAGAGATCTTCTGTACTGAATATCTGCTCATTTCATAGGTTTCTTCTCTTCTGCTATCTTTTCATTTGCTGGAGGTTTCATATTTTTGCTAGGTATCTTGTCATTGGCAACATATCTTGTAATTTCCTGTGGCATAGTGGCCAATTGGTTAGAGGAGTTGTAACGTGCAGAGTATGGGTTCGATTCTCATGGTAGTTGCTCTTGCAACGACCATGGGCTAGTTCATTGCACACAATTGCTCTGCAATGTTTTTTTTATCTGTATCTGCGTGCACTGCTGCAAATACAACTTTACTATATTCCTAAATTTCTCGTAGATTTGCTGATAGGAAATACCAGCTTTTTGATCAGTTTCCATGTTGGGAATTGAAGTCAGATTGTGCACAATCATTATGTGATCTTCAGTTTGTTTGCAGTTATTTCTATACCAAATGTTTGAGTCATAGGGTATGTTTATTCTGAGCAAATGTGAGTTCTTTTTCGATTACGTAGATCTGCAGTTTCATTTTTAAAACTTTGACCGTTTTGTTCAGA
The DNA here is from genome assembly GCA_945859605.1 of Lumbricus rubellus. Taxonomy (NCBI): domain Eukaryota; kingdom Metazoa; phylum Annelida; class Clitellata; order Crassiclitellata; family Lumbricidae; genus Lumbricus; species Lumbricus rubellus. The sequence continues at coordinate 20,465,487 of OX243816.1, read as the reverse complement.
ATTTTTGTTCGGGTTTTTATTGACCAAGATGTGCAGTTGCACATTGATAATATAGCTTCAAACAGCCATGAATTGATTGCTTCCAATCTGTAAGGCTTTACGACTAGTGTTGACCAACATTTGCTTGTAAGCAGATCGTTATTGTTGAATATTTATTCTTTTGTTAATTTTATTTCTATGGGTATCAACTTATTTATCCTTTTCAGGACCACTGAGATTTTGTAAGTACTACTGTGCTTATAAGTATACTTGTGGGATACTGTATCACCAGTAAGTGTCTTGAAGTACACATACATACATGTGTACATGCGTGAGTACAGGTAAGGCTGCTTTCTGGCTAAAGCTTAAATTCCCACTGGTTCCTTGTATAATGCCACTGGTTGAAGTAACATTATGGCCGCATTATTTTCTTAAATTGCATTTAATGAAGGCACTTAAAATGTGCACAGAGCCAGTAGAACTGAGCGTGTGATATAAAAATATAACAATGTTGTAATATAGTGCAGTCATTGTTTAAAGCTGGATTAAATTTTAATCATTAGACCCATCTGCATTTATAACAGCATTTGCAATACACATGCATGTGAGGCCAGCTCTAAACAGGTTTCATTGTACTGTGTTTGCACCAAACATCACGCAGTTCATATGTTGGTTCAAACCCCTGAAAGTAGCTTATTCCACTTTATCCCTGCCATCATCTGCCTTTTTGGCCTCCCATCAGACCGCCAAAGACTTTTGATTTCCGTGCCAAGTTGTTCAATGGTTCGCGTCATTAAAGCATTACACAGAGAGATTAGCTAAACACTTGTCTTGTTCTTTTGTCTCATTTCACCGGCCATTGAAGACTTATCTGTCTCCATGTACCTGCCATTTGCAGATGAGCACTTTATAAATATCTTCATAATAATAATATTATTACTACTTGGATAACATTTTGTCTGTACAGGTGTTGCCTGCTATAACATTATAGCGATTACTGTATTTCGAGGTTTTAAAGCGACAAACTATTTTTTGCAACTGGAAACATTTTTTGCTGGTTGATTGATTGATTGATTGATTGATTGATTGATTGATTGATTGATTGTCCTGCTGTTCAATTGCCATGTCATTTGATTGTGTATTTGTTGTTTTGTTGCCATGTCATCTGGTGGCCTCGTTGTTTTGTTTACACCTGTCTTATTGTTTGGTGGCACTTTTCTACTGTTGCACAGTTTTACCCTTTCTTTTTTTGTTTGCTATGCTTGAACCAAATCTGCTGTCAAGTTCAGTCTTGCCCGTGACTTTGAACTTTGCCCTACCTCCATCTATTTCCCTCTAAGCAGTTACCTTACTTTCTGTGCTGGGGTAAATGGTGTTGAAGTGGTATTTTAGATATCATATTACATTAATTTAATGTGATAATACTTGTATACAATTAGTCACTAGTTTACGTTACTTGTTAGTCATGTAGTTATTGAAATTGTTAAATTTAATGAAGTATGTCACAGTTGTGATGTAATGATGTGTTACTTGTGTGAGGTACTGTTTGATAGTGCAAAGTATTTCATTTGAACAGCTATACAATTACAGCTACCAGTCATCTCTAGGTTTCTGCTATGAAGGATGGCGTATCACCAGAGAGCCGGTTAATGTCATAGTATTAATCGTTGCGGCATTTTAAGTAAGTAACAGTAGGCATTACTGCGTAAATTTGTGTTTTTTGTTTTACTTTCAAATTTTGGCGTGTTGAAGAAAATTAATGTTAGCTGTGTTCTTCATCAGTATATGATTTTACCTGTGCTATGCATTGAAGTGATTACTGTTAGCTGCACTTAACTGAAATTATTTCTAAGTCTGTTATGCACGTGGCCAGTGTTTTAGCATTGTTGTGCATTTGTTTTGGTTGCATTGTCCATGAAAACGATACATGGAGGTAAATTAGTTTTGTTGCAATTAGCGTCGAAATGATTTTAATCTCTGTTGCAAAACTTACGAGACTTTTATGCCTTGTGGCCGAAAGAAGACAATAGTGTAGAAGAGTTTTTTGTGTTGAGCTGGGTTTTTTTTCGTTGTTAGCTATGCAGCTTGGATGTTGAACACTAGATCCTAGAGTCAGCTTGTTTTCTAGTTATACTTGTTTTAATGTTTTTCACAAGTGCTTCTTTTTTGTGGTGTACAGTATACGTGAATGCAATTTGTTCTATGCGTAATGAAAGGTTTTGTAACTACGTTGGAGTTGAGGTTTAAGTTATGCAAGCTCGCATCGTATAGTTGTCAGCTTGAAACTTACACACGCAGCAGCAGTTTTGAGAAGCTGCTGAAAGGTGTTATATAAATTTTTAGATTGCTTTAAGGCAATTGAAACTCTGGAGATCAGGAGCATTGCCAGCCAAGGTTATTTTCAAATTAATTCACACCCGATAGAAATGTCTTGGGAGGTTCTGTTTCTACCTGAAACTTATTTAGAAATGCACTGCAAAGAACAAAGATCAACAACGATCGAAGGTTGGATGATCCACTGTTTCAGCTTCGAAAATCAATGCAAAGAACAAAGAGCTGGTGTAGAAAAGTGTGCTGCTCCAAGTATTTATCTGAAATTCAGATGGGAAACATGGTTCTCTTGATCTTTTAACCCTTTCCCGCCGGATCGAGTCACGGGTGACCCGATTAACCCAATAGGTATTGGAACAATTTCGGCGGGAATGGGTTAAAGACCAGAATTATAACTCCATTGCTCTGATTATTAGCTGTGAACTCAGCTGATGCTACCCTGATCACGGTATGATTGGATTGATATTATGGAACCAACTGGAATTTAATTGCTTACGTCTTGGAATCGTAGAAACTGCGATGCTTCTCTGTAAATACATCGATGGTCCTGTGTGTAAATCTGTTAGATTTCTGCTGCACACGTGTGCTTTTGTGACTTTATCTTGTGTGCTGTTGCTTTTAACATTCTGCTCTTGTGTGAAGAAGTAGTTTATCATGTGCTGATGTACAACAGCAGAGAATGAAGTCCTGATTAATTAAATAAGTAAGTAAGTAGGTACTGCATTTGTTTGGATACCGTTTGTACCTTGCCTAAGAAAGAATCTTAGGTGTGAGTGTGTGAGTCAAAGCAAAATGTGTGGTCCAAACAGGCACATGCATAAGGCATGATTTTGACATGAATAGTCGGGATTCTGCCACAAGTAAGTTATAAGAAAAGGTTGATATATTCATGGACATGATTAACACAGATTACCATAGATTACAACAGATTAAGAAATGATTAAACCATGACGTTGGAAACTAAACGTGCAGAACAATCTAAAGAGAGATTGAAGAAGAGCTGAGATCAGGTAAAGTTCTGAAGGGCAGTCAGTTAGATTTGTGACTTCAACTTTGCTTTACATTTAGTCTGACGAGGGTTTGCTTGGTGATAATCAGACTGCTTTGGTTTTATTCTTGTGGCGTTTTGTGTGTGTGCGTGTGTGTGAAGTGTGTAAAAATGGTATTTTTATAATATCTGTTTTGCCGTAGCGATAACATCTTTTGCTGTATCCGTTGTGTGTCAATGTGGAAGTAATTCTTTTCTTAGTTTTTCTACGAGGAAATGACGCTTTGCCAGAGTGTTGGATTTAGGTATTACGACGATGTTGCTTGTCCATGCTTGCCGTTTATCAGTCATCATTGGTGGTGTAGTGACTGTACTAACATTGTCACCATTGTCAAAATCACCATTATAATTAACATAATTTAGTGATCACCATTTTCATAATCACCATGTCATTACTAGTATCATTATAATCATTATGACCATCCCAATAGTCATCATTGAATCATCATAGCATTGTCATAGTCAATATTATCAGCTTCGTTATCACCATGTCATACTGTCATCATCACCAGTAAATTTATCATCATCATCATTTTAGCCATCATCAGTGAATCATTAACCATTATTTCTGTCAACTTCAAAATAATGATCACAGCTATTGTCATCACAATTCAATTTTTATGTGCAAAATAATTTCTAAGCCAGTTTTTGCCTTCATTGACTTTCATATCAGTAGATTTATTTTCATCATCATTATTATCATAATTATGATAACGTCTGGTTTATCGTCAGCGACAACACAGCAGTGTTATTTTAGTTCCTGAGAATAGAATAAGAATAATAATTATTTTAATTTCGTTCCATGGAACGAAAACTGGAATAAAAAATAATTCTGGAACTGGAACTAAAATTATTTCTAAATAGGAGGTGGAACTAGAATAAGAACGAAATTTATTTAGAAAGAAGAACTAAAACTAGAATAAAAATTACAACAATGGAATAGAATAAGAATAGGAATAAAAATTAATGCTGGAACTAAAATAACACTGCAACACAGTTTATTTTCTATCTTGCGTTATGAACCGGCCTTCAGATTCATATCGAAATGCCATCTTTTGTCTTGTGCTGGCTGAGCTTTGGCTTCTGGAGTTGTGATGTCACAGGTTGGTGCCATTGTGGGCTGCTTACAATTGTCACATGCTGCAATGTATGGTCACTGGCAGATCCAGAAGTTTGCAAATGGGGGAGCCAAATGTGAAGGCTTGTTTAACTTGGCAGAAAAAAATGTGTTGACCTCTTTTAAGTGTTAACCGGCTTTAGATGACCATTAATTTTGGTGTTTTGACTTTTTCACAATCTCCCCTAAGCACAATTACTTTCATCCATTCTTCACCATTGTCTCTCTTTCTTTATCTGAATTTCCAGATATCCATAGCATTTTTATTGCTACTGCTTTATTTTCAAATTTTGGTATTAGGGTTAGGTTTCCTTGGGGGCAACTCAGTGTAGTTCTACATAATCAAATATGAGTGATGTGGTTTGCTTGGTTAACTCTGGATCCGCCCGTGATACGAATGTGCTTTTTCATGTTGCAGAATGATGTTGCGATGTGCTGATGACAATAATTGTCATGTATGTGTCATAAGGTGTCATGTATGTGTCATAAGTTTTTGTCATAATGTGCTGAGTTGCGGCGCGCTCTACTGCAGTCTCTTGTTGCAGTTTGATGTTGCAACGTACTGTGCTGTGATTTTCTTCATCTACACGTGACAAACATCATTCTGCGATAACATGTTAGAGTTTGCTGTTGCTTTGTGCTGTGTCATGGCCTGATATCTTGCTTAATAATTTCTGCTGTTGCATAAGTGTTATGTTGCAACATGTTGTGGTGCAAGATCTTGTCACAATATGCTGTTGCAATGCTGTATCACACTGCGGTGTGTTGTTACAGTTTGCTGTTGCATTGTACTGCATTGCGGCAGTACTGTGCCACGTATGTGCCTGCGTTGCAATTTGCCATGCTGCGATATTGTGCCACAATTTCGTGTTTCAATGTGTCATTTAGCAATGTGTTGTGACACATGTGAGTGTGCTTCCAGTGTGTTATGAGATGTTCTGGCAGAGATAGAAAGCATGCAATCGGTGATCGATATTCTTATGAATGGCATTCGAGTTCTGTTGGGTCTTGCATCGCTTGCGTCCGATGGTTTTGTATGTGTGTGTGTGTATGTTTGTGCTTGCGCCTCTTGCTAAAGTTATACTGTACAGTGTTTATCCTCTTTGTGTCTTTGTACATAGTTGTCGCTATTTATATACACCACTATTGTATGGCTTTGTGTATTTGCATGTTTGCTAGCACCACCATTGGGACCTTGTTGTTATGGTACCTTTGGAAGCCCTATGAGTTACCCTGTTATTGTGAGGTGTGTGCAGTTTACCGTAATCATCCCTGTTTAGCACTGAATGTGTGTTATGAGATCAACGTCCGCAATCTCGTTTTATCAGAATCTGCAGTTTATGGCGTGCAAGTATAATGATGTCTCAGTGTAGCTATTATATGTGGCGCCACGGCTCTTGCTTCCTGTACATTGTGCTAGAAGCTGCAGTATATACAAAACATATAGACTACTGTTTTATGGAAATATTTTTGCCCAAAAATATGTCTATTTTCAATATCTGCAATTGAATATGTTAAATTCAAATATTTAGTCGACAAAATTTACTTGCATGATGACAATGGCTAAGTAAGCAGGTTTTCAAAGTTATAATCTGCCATGAAAAACCGAGTTTTCATACGCTGACCTGACTATTTCTTGCAGTGCTGTGTAGTAATTTCTAGATAATAGCTTCAATATATTATTAGAAATATATTATTAGATGGTTCTGTTGAACAGTGTATATGAGACCTACTTTTTATCATATAAACATTGGCAACATGAATATTCTGAAACTTTTTATCCTAATGAAGCAATCAAGGAAGGAAAACTAATAAAGATATTTTATTCTGTAAAATTTGTTTGAAACAGATTAATTGTAAAATATGACTAAATAAGAAGTTCAAAGACACGACATGTTACGGGTTTTGAGAAGCGTGTCATCGCATATGTACTGCTGTGGATTGCTTGTGTTTGAGTCTGCTGTAGTGTCATGCCACATATGCTGTGTAAAAGAACCGCTGCTGTTGGTAATGCATTTGTTGAGCACATGCTGTGCATTATGCATTAACTGACTGGCCAAGAGTCTCGCCTTAATAAAACTTATTTTGTGTAATTTGTTTGAACTAAATATGCTTCAATGCAGTCAATTGGTTGGCAGCAATGGTTGATTCTCTGCCTCTAAACAGTACTGCTCTACCAATGGCGGAGAAATGGAGTTTTCGGTTGTCATCGCTGTGGTAGAGTAGAGGCTGTTTAGGCAATGTGAGATGAAACAAGTGCGGGACTGGAATGCTTTGAACTTAACTACGTCAGATTTGCGTTGGGGTCGGAAGTTCAACATGTATTTTGTGTGAATTGGATGAAGCCATGTCGTGAGTGATGGTGCTACCATAGGTTGTGGCAGGTCATTTAACCTACTGCGTATTGTACTCTTGACCTGCCTTATGACCTGCCAAAAATTCTTTGGAATTTTTCATATCTTCTTTACATTTTGATTTTTCGTTACCTGCTGAACAACTCCCATGACCCTGATTAATGCAACCTGGTGAAATTGGATGGTTTCGCGCCGCCACTGCTTGGTTTACAAATCGAGAGTTGATGTGGATGCGGCCAAAAGGTGTTGTGTTCATGTCTGACGTGTTCTTACAGGGTTTGGGATCTAACGTGTCATGTGAAATTGACAATCAGTTGCATTGTTGCTCTCCCAACCCTATACAAGTCATGTATAGATGACGTCCAGTTGCCGAATGCTAGTGTTTAGGTGCAAAACCCAATCGTCTGAATTCTGGATTATAATTATTTATGATAATAGTTAGTAGTGTATGTATTAATTAATTAATTGCTTTACAGCCAGATTCCTTTTTAGGACTTCACAGTCGATAAACCTTCTGTAACCTGTAATTACCGCTTGTGTGACATTTTAAAAGATGAAAGTTTTACAGAAATTCGTATGATGGTTTCTGTTGATTTACCTTATTAGCAAGAGCATGCTTGTTCTGTTTTAGACTTCCCAGGTCGTTCTTTCTGCATTTTAAGCAGCTTTGCTTGCTGAATTTTGTTTGTCATCTTGATTTCACATGAGATTGTGATTACACACAGGGTCAGAAAATTATGATTTTATGGCAAAATGCGATTTTGTTGCTTACTAATAGACACAGGTGTTGTAACCAAACGCTAAGACTTAAAAAAAGGTAAATATTGCCAAGGTCATGAACTCTTGACTTATAAATTCAAGAACTCCCGTCAGGCACAATGGTCTTGTTGGTAATGTCCTTGGTCTGTCATCCATGTTGAGTGCTGAGCAGATGTTGTGTAACAAGTTGCTCGTGCAGACATGCACACTGTTTTGTCCAGCACCAAACAGCAGCAGTATTAGGTTTGAAAGCTCTGGCCCCATATCAGGATCCTGGAATTCATCCAGTGCAATGGCATAATATTATAGGAGAAATAAATAAGTCACTCCTTCTACATCCAGTCATTCAGAGCACTTACCGAGAAGTGCGTCCAGACCACAAGATACAGAACAAAGATTTCCCCAGCCAGCCAAACAGAGTTCTCACAAATATTCTGTAAGTAGCATTGCCAGACTACACTGAAATGCTAAACTCAATACACTCGAAATAGGCAGACGATGGAGAATTTCATGAACATAATGTGAGACATGATCATATTTAGAAATACCAAGGACCCCCAGCAACAGCATGTGCTCATGGGCGTCCGCAGCGGGGCGCAAGGGGGCGCAAGTGCGTCCCTCTGGATTTTTCGCATAGTTGCACATAAATTTAGATTATTGGGTTGTGATTGTTACAGTGCGATTTTCAATGTGATTATCGATTCGTTCTACAAGTTGAACCTATATATCTTTCTTTGGGCACATAACGTATAGGTAGGCTATAGGATTTTCTCGTGGTAATATGGAAACTCAAAATGTCACCCATTAAATTTAGACCCTATAATTATTTGAAAGTTTGCGCCCCCCTAGAAAAATTCCTGCGGACGCCCATGCATGTGCTCAAGCTGTCCAGTTCACCCAACAGGGTGCGGGGTCACTATACATGTAGAATCTACATTGTAGATGGCACTGCAATGGTCCGTCCTACTAGAAACGAATGCATGAACAAGGGCACGTGTGGAAATAGGTCGGCAGTTATCAATCTGGGTTGCCTAACTTTATGGCTCACCAATGCTTGAGATATATTATCAAGGTGTTGTAGCAGTAAAAAGGTTGAGAACTGCTGCAACAGATGAAAGTGAACAGGAGATGACCTTACTTATCTTCTTTATAATACTCCATAATTATGTCCGATCAAGGTCATGAACTGTAAGTTGTTAAAGTATTCTCCTTATTCGAATGTGTCCTACACGTTTAGCAAAGCTTGTCCTGCCAGCCTTAATAAAAGCTCCTCAATTGCATTGTTTCGTCTACACAGCTATTATAATTATAGCTCAGAGCATAAGTTTATAAAATTATGCTATATACAAATTTAAAAATTACTTTCCATTCCAACGTAACAGACACGCATTTGGATTTTATTTTATTATACGAAACAGAAGCTAAACGGACGACAAGAGAGGATCGTAGTTGATCTCATACAAAACATCAAGCGACGAATAAAGCAGAAAAAACAAACAATGACTAGAAATATATCGGCTTCAGAACCAAAAGTCGTTCAGTTCATCAACATAACTCTAATTATTTATCTATGATTATTTAATGCAGGTCTTTACATCTCTTCCTCAGTTAGTGCTAAGTTTCGGGAATATATTTTCCCAAGGTATTGAACAATCTGACCTTGGTTTCACAGACATTCTAAGTGGTGAGGTGTGCAGCAGTCTAATGGTTCGAGTGCGGGACTTTTAAACACGTGTTGGGGGTTCTAATAATTATCGTGGATCAAAATTCTGCAATGATCATTATACTGTACACCAGAAGCTGCTTACAACGTGCGTTTTAATGTTAAATTCTGATATGTTGTGGACATCGGTCCCAACTTCGCTTCAGCTTTAGAAGTGAACCTAAAATAACGTGAAATTTATTGTTCTAAATGGAGATACATGGTATCACTCCAAAATGTAGCGTAACAAGCAGGTTCCGGTGTATTGCTAAATACAATATAAGTAGTGTAAAAAATCAATAAAAATTCACATGCAATTAAAAACGATGCTTTGAAAAACAAAATTTTGCAGTGCTTGAACACACGGCTAATGCAAAACAGTAAGGGGCTCCCATATTTTACGTACACACAGAGAGGAGAAGGGGTCATGGGATTTAGGCGATTTGCATATGGGGGAAAATGCAAAATGTACATCAGCAAAATAAATTTCTAATTATGACGTCCTCAATAGCCTACTTATAACTCTGCAATATCTTATAGTCATTTGATGGCATTGGACTACATTAAAATTATATTATGTTCAGATCTAAACCATAACAGTTAACACATTTTAGCTAGCAAATATACTTAACAAAAATAAATAGTAGCCTATGGTAAACTACATTTCATATATGACCTTTGCTAAATATCCCTTTGTAAGGGGGGGATAGAGAGGCTTGTTCATAAAGAGGAGGGTGGAGAAGCTTGTTTGTACGTACTTTGTACATACGCATGGGGTCAACAAAATGTACAGGTGCGTATGGGGGGGGGGGGGTACATAATGTATGGATGACCCCCAATACATATATGCATCTTAGCAAGCATTATCCAAAAGCTGAAACTAATAATAATAAATTAACATGTTTAGCTTAAACTAATAATAACAAATTAACATGTTTAGCTGAAACTGATAATAAATTAACATGTCTTAACAGCAATATATTCAAACTTAAATTACCAATACATATTTACAATAGTGTTGGTAATGGCTAAAAACTGAAAGCAAACTACATAGATCTACGCATAGCAGTTCGTCAACGACAGCTTTGTAATATTTACACGTCCTTCTACAGTAAGTACATTATTTGATTCGTGCAGTGGCAACTAAATACAGGTTTGACTGTAGCTGTAACAGGAATGTAATACAACTAATACATATTCTATGGGCTTGGCACTTAACAGTTTGGCCATGTGAAAACAGTGTAAGTAGAGCGGGTTTTAAATTTGATAAAATTCATTGCCAGAAGAGAGTTAACGAGTTGACTGAATACATCGTAAAGTGATGATTTGAAAAATTCAAATGATCAAGCTGGTAGAAGAAAGAAAAATTGAATAACTTTACAAAGACGAAATAAATGAGTCATTTAAACGATGAACCTGAGCACAAGATCAATATTGATCCTGCACTTCAAGGTAAAAATCAAATTATAAGTCAAGTCATCTGCCTAAAGTTAGAAACACCCTGAATATTCAATTCCAAAAAACATTTTCACACACAATTAGCATGCAGTAATCCCTGTTAAATACAGATTATTAAATGGAAGTATACAAATCGGAATGCAGTCATGGCCAGTCATGTCTTTCAAACGTACAAGACCCGTCTTTTGAAATCAAGATCCAGTTGTGATTTAGTATAGCTCAGACTTTACAAATTTGTACCCATCTACGAAAAGTTTACTGCAAACGTTAAAGGCTTCTCAGCTGAATTTATCTGGAAAAGATTATAATCCAACAGTGTTAACACTGTTAAGTCTGGACTTGACAAGACAACATTTTAAGCTAAATTACAGAAAGCTTCAAAACCAGTCTTTGAATAGTTTTAACACGATCAGGTTGGACTCACTCGCGTGCCTTAAAACAATAAACGAAAGGCTTTCAAATTCAACATTCAGAAGAGTGCTGAACGAAGCCGTCCAAAGTTTAAACCACGTCTTTGCTAGACCCAGGCCGAGCAAACACACACACAACAAAGTTCTCTGACAAGTTCCACCCTCGTCTAATACTGTTACACACACACACACACATTCAACATGTCAGATGATTCTAACTTCCCGACGCGCTCAGGCAGTTGGGTGACACGGCTGCAGGTACGTCATCAATCCCAGGTCGTTCAGCTGCTTCAGCACGATCTCGCGCCAAGCCTTGTTCGCCTGAGGATTGGCCGGACTCGGATGCATGATGTCCATCACGCGCACGTGTCCGATCCCGTGCTCCTGGAGCGCCGTTCGTGCTCGACCGCACGCGTACTTTCCCACGCCGATGACGATGCTGGAGCCAAGCAGCTTCACGATCTCGCAAAGCGCTGCATCGCACGAACGGTTGAGGGCCGAGCGCTCGGCGACGTGCAGCTTGTCTGGAGTGATGTTCTTTCCGACCTCGGAGAGGAACATGAGCGGACACATGTTGTAGACGAAGCAGCAGCGGAAGAAGTTCTCTGGACGACCGCATAGCTCCTGGAAGAGGTTCCAGAACCGCTTTCCACTCACCTGTAGAGAAGAAGGATATATAGTCTCAATCACTCCATGTATTTATCTGTCTGAATTGGAACGGCAAAGCAGTATAACATATACAGTTATACACTTAACGTCATTCAAAGCATAATCGAAGTTAATTAGCTGTTGATGAGTACCCAGCCAGATCAATTCAGTCTTGGAAGAATTGAGGAAAAGACGATTTGAGGACATTAAACAACTGAGATCGACAGAAAGACATTCAATATTTAAACTGGCAAAGAACAAGTTGTTGGAAAGAGAAGACAATGACAATGAGAAAACAGTTACATCAGCTGTAAGTATGATATAAGCTTGATAAATAAACCGTCTTCAAAAGCTTGTTACAGCTGAAAATCGTGAAACCTATCGAAGCAGGCTATTAAACCCTCTGCAGTTTCTATGTTATGAAAAAATCATGCAGAGCTACGAGTCACCAGAGTATGATTAGTAAGACACCAAAGCAATAATATTACAAGGCTGAAGACAGTAGTGATGGTGATGATGATGATGGTCCATCTATGACCATCACTCACCTCGCTACGTCTGCATCGAAATCCTTGAACCCGTCTCTTCGGATGTTCTAGCTTCGGTTTGTCCACCGTTCCAGAGATCTTCAACCAGTCGCGAACCATCGAAATTTCACCAAACGGCACCTGTAATATTACACCAAGTGGTTGGGAAAACTACGTACGCAAAGTATTTATTACACTTACTAAGCACTCGTGGTCAATAAATCTTAATCTGAAGTGCAAGACAACTGGACAAAACCTTTTGACCTGGGTCATCATAAGGTCAGTCGATCAGATTTTGGTATACGATTACTGTATTATATATACTGTGGCAATGTGGCATGCTACCAAAAAAGACGACCATATACCAAACAAACAACAGTGTAATTTAATTGACATAATTTTTATAACTAGTTAAATAGACCAGAGAATGCATGACTGCAAAATTGATAAAAAATCACTGCTACAAAAAATACCTAGACAATCTACGCTGAAAATTGCTGCTAAATTACGATTGCATAGCCCTACAGTATAACAGACATACAAGACAACTTAAAATCATGCCAACTTCAATATTTTGATTACTTAAATAAAATGCATGATAAAATATGCAATAACATTGCACTGCACTATGGCATTATAGAGGTAAATGAGAGGTCATAATTACACCAGTCTGTGCCATTCCAAATGGTCCCGGATTCATTCCCACAAACAGGACATCCTTCTGCGTTGTGCAGAAACGTCGAATGAACTGCGAGTGTGGCCGGATGGCATACTCCAACGGACTGTAGACATGCGACACCGGCACCTTGAATTCAATCTGTGTCAGTTCCCGACACAACTTCAACTCTACATCAAGGAACGTCTCCGCTATGTTGGGCTGAATCGGTTTCGGCATCTCTCGCAGAACTCCCGGAGGCTGCAGCTGGTATGGATCGGCACCTCGTCTTGGAAATGGGAAGTCAAAGAAACCATGCATGCAGTTGCTTGAATTGCAGCTGCACCGACTGGGTCCATCGGAACGGAAGACGCTTGCCGCCGTGGCACTCCCATACTGGTGCAGTGAGTTCCGACTATCACCCGCCTGCATGGAGGAACTTGCACCTCGGTACGACTGTAGTGCACTCATATTATCGTACGGTTGCAGAGAACCAACGGCATCATACGGATGCAGAGGGTTTGCTGTTGCTCTGTACGATGCTGGGGTGGAATCTGTTCCCGGAACATACAGCCCAGGTGAGTAGTAGTGATGGGGGTCGGTTGACGGAAAGAAAGAAAAACCATCATAACAGACTTGGTTCCACATCGGATGCCAGAAATTTGAGGCCTGCATGATTGTTGAAGTTTAACTTATGGCGCCTAGACAAGCAGTGACAGTGTATGCGCAAATATGTACCGTGGTCTATAACTTTAGGAAATCCATGACAACTGTCAAGTATCTACAATATACATTCAAAATGTTGAATAAAAAAAGTATTTTAGGAAATATGTCCTGATCCGCGCTTCGCAGCACTGAAGTGAGCTAATGCACAGACGACAGATTTTGTTGTCTAAGCACAGATCAGTCGGTGGCTCTATGTCCTTAATAAAATGCCATCTTCACTGCTAAATTGCACCAACAGACTGGTTTCAAAGATAGTGCGCATTTCTTTTAAGCCACCTGCGCGCATTTTCCTTAAATTTTCTTTATATTTTCAGTATTCTTTCACAAATTCTTCCAGTGTATTAAATCGCCGGAAGAGAGGATTTAAACAACGTCATGCGATACGAAGGTTGCTACACAAACAAAATGGTGGCACTAGTCGCATCGGCCGCAATACCAGTGCAACTTATAAATTTCGAGGAAATTCCATTAAAACTTATATTGCTTGCTATTCGTGGTGGAAAGAGGGTTGCATATTGCTTAAGAAGATGCACTTTAAAGAGAAATTGGTCATCATGTAGGCCTAACTGCTGTCACAAATGCGCGGAGCCACTAGAAATGCTGTGAAAAATTAGGCTAGGCCGGACAGCGCACATTGTCCAGGTAACACGCTGGCGTAGAGAGCGAGTCTGATGCAATGAGTTTGCGCCCCGTGGGGCGGACCGCGGACATGCTTTGTAAGCTGCTATTAGCGCCGTTTATTGAAGGCTGTCTGTTCTGCTATTAGGCCCAAGCTTATAGTTAGCATTAACTCTACGGCAGGTCTAGGCTACTGTAGGCTAGCCGCTAGTTTACGTTCTTGTCAATTATTGTTTATTTCATAGGCAGCATAAAATGTAGGCCTACACTGTAATCGGTTGCGATCTGTCATTTACTGTCAACCGGATTGTTTCAATAAAGAAAATTGTTATTAGTAATACAATAGGCGTATTGTAGTCTACGAAGGATCGAAGTCGTAGGTCTGGTTAGCAATGAATCAGAGGCTGGCCGAGCAGAGTTAGGGCCTAAGTAGCCTGGGCCCATCTATTATTAAGATTAGCCTATTAAGTGACACTACCCGGATTTAGACCGTTTAATGGATGAAACAGACTTAAGACTCTGGTCTTGTTTTTTGAAGGAGTTATCTGGCACTTAAATCATGTATCGCACTCTAGGACCTGTTTCTAACTATTGTTCAAAGGCCGTATAGGCCTATGCTTTGCGCTCCAGACCACATGAGTGCAATGACTTTGAGCTGCCCATAACAAGACACAAACAATTTCTCCAAAGTTATTAGATATTCTGGAGAGCTTTTAGCCTACTGGTTCATAGAGCTAACGCTGCGAACAATTCTAAAGAGCATAATAATTATAAACTTACCCTTTAGTTAATAGCCTACACTCCAGACCACGTGAGTGACGTGACTTTGAGCTGCTCATAAAAAGATGACTCGAAAATTTCCTCCCTAGACTAGAGTAAGCTTATAGTCTAGGGATGAATAACTAACTTTTGAACACTTCACCAGTATCTTATTACTATAGTCTGCTTCTAAAGAACCATATCTTTAGGTATTGCAGCATTGCATGGTTACTAGGTCTACATGTTTAATTGTACTGCAGGCTGTCTGTTCTGTTAGTAGTCAAGAATTATGTCTTCTTAATTTGCATTCTTGTGAATTGTTTCAATTGCACAAATCATATAAATGTACACTGTAACCGGTTGCAGTCTGTCAACCGGATTGTTTCAATAAAGAAAATATTATTATGTGTCAGTGGCCACTGCCTATATTATATCAAAAAGCTGCTCAAGCCCTCCCATAGGCACATAATGTATATTTTGATCATTACACTAAATTGGAAATCCTAATTGTGGCCCCTCCTTTCGCCAACAAACTGCAAACAAAATAACATAGAACCATAACACAAAAAAACATAAATAGCATAACATAAAAACATAAATAGCATAACATAAAAATTAATAGCATTTAAAGAAGCAACATAAGTAAGTACGTGTGCTGTTTATTAAACACAAGCAAATACTCAGCGCCTTTGCTCACAGTCACAAAAAGTTGCGGTAACGAAACGAAAATCAGTAAACAAAAAAAGTAACTAGAAAACAGAAGACTAACTGTACAGCATCCCAACCAAGAAACTGCGCTTGGTAGGGAATCAAACGTAACACAAAAACGAACATAAAATTACACAAAATAACGTAATGTAACGAAATGAAAATACAAGTGCTGCAGTGCAGAGTATTCTGTGCCGTGTCCGCCTCTTTCTCGAAAGCGTCTTTTTCAGATTATGCTGTCAATCATGAACGAGTCAAAGGTGAATCTATATCAGAGAGCGTAATATCCTCAGGCTGGTTATGCGCGATTGTTTATCTTGTTCTCTTCGGGTATCCTTCAATAAAAACAACAGAAACTTTGCAAATTTTCTTCACACAGTTTATTTTAATTGCAAAAACCTGAAATTGCAACACATTTATATAGCACCCTGTAGGATTCTCTCATAAACTATCGATGGTCGGTTGAGAACAATACACATTTCAGTGATTCCTCTTTGTTCGCCTCCTCCTCCTCCGCTTTCTTTTGTTCATTCACCTCTTTCATCCAAGTTCTAACCATCTTCCTCCTTCTCTTCCCCCCTCTACCTTCCCTCTATAATCCTTCAATTCGTAATTCCCAACATCGACTTTCCCTCCTCCTTCATTAACAACCCCTTCCGTCCATCTTCGTCAACTTCGACATCTTATCGTGAGATCATCATCATCATCATCATCATCATCATCGTCGTCGTCGTCATCATCATCATCATCGTCGTCATTACTATATGACTATATGAAATTTTCGATGGTATGCCATCTATACCTCCATGTAAGCATATCCCCACAACACACCCACCCATGGTACTTGAATTCGTTGATCGCGTACACCTCAACCACTCCATTGTCCAGTCCAACGAGCAGCTGACCCGTTTCCTGGTTGAATGAGACGCGATTCGGACATCCACCGCCTTCCACGATCAAAAGCACCCTCGGAACCTGGAGCTCAGCGTCGAACAGAAGCACCCTCCGGTTCTTCTGGTCCGCCACGTAGATCTGTCCCTCGTCGTCCATCGTCATGTGGCAAGGCGTATCCATCAGAGGATGGCCCAGCCTAGTACGACATCCAGTGTAGCTGTTGCAGAGCGTCCCAGACCCACCCTGAACCTTCGACAGCTGGTGAGCCTCGCCACGTCGGTGGCTAACGACGAAGTCCCCCTGGACCGTCGCCAGTCCGTGCCACAGGACGCCCATTCCGCCAGGAAGGGTAATATCGCGGATGGCCGTACCGTCCGATGTCCGGCAGATGACCAGAGAACTGGGAGGACCGCGAACGGTCAGCATAAGGTGTCCATCCGATGTAAGTGACATCCCATGTGCCATGATCCCCTCAAAACGCACCACCTCTGGGGTTGCGGTCGAGGCTTCGGAGGCTGACACCTTATAGATGCATTCATTCTCGCGCTCAAGGATGTAGATCCAGTCTGCACCGGCGCACATGTCCACTGGATTGTGAAGACCGCGAGCGTGTATTGCCGGTAGGGAGTCAAAGCCTGGAGTGCCGGACTGGAAAACCTGGATTGAACTGGATCCGCTGGACACGACATATGCGCGGTCATTCAAGAAGGCGACTCCTGTGATGGCTGACCTTTGTCCGTTCTCTGGAGTGTGTCGTTCCACCTTTCGGACAATGTGTCCATGGGGAAGGTATGGACCTGACCATCAATGCACAAACAATAATTATAATTCAGTTGTTTACTTGCTTCATCTTATTCACTTATGTAGTTATTTAATTGTGAATTTATGATGCATGCAACAAACTAATTTATTAATTCATTTAGTTATATTATTTATGCTGATCAATTTATTAAGTAACCACTTAAAAATAAATCAATTACTATATTAATTGTGCAAATCATACGGAAAGTGTGAGGCTTTAATATGAATGGCGTTATTGTTTCTCTTCATGACATAATTATATTTTATGATCCTTTCGATGATAGAGAGTTTGGATTCTTATATCAGGTGCAGCATCTAGTTGACTTCTATACATCATTGTTGTTGCAGTAGCCTATACAATGTATACATGTAATGGTTGGAAAAGATTGTCGATAAGAGGGTTGGGCAGGGAGGAGATCAAGGGGACAGGGTGAAGTTGGGAGCAACAATTAAGACACTTTGTCAAATGTGGGAAGCAAGCTTAAGCTACTGCTTGTTTACAACAATGGCAATTATAGTTGTTGCTATAGTCTAAATGGCTGACTTCATAACGATTTTCTTGGCATATTGACAGGGGTGGTTTGCCATTGCCTTCCCCTGGCTATGACGATCGCTAGAGTTCAACGAACTGACAGCACAAGGTGACAAGGTGATAGTCTAAATAAAGAACAAGCACTTACAGAACGTTCCTGTAAACTGTCTCTGGTCAGCGGTCACAGAAACTGGTTTGCCCGATGACAAAAACATCCCGACCAGACCACTCTGCACGATTCCCATGACTTCAAAGGCAGTGACGAGCTGCTTAAGAAGGTCCTTGGGAGACGTCAGTGCACCATTCAACACCCTCAGACTGTTCTCCGTTTGGCACCAGACCCACATCTCGATCGACATTTCCTCGGTTGGACTAGCGAGTCGCGCACGGATGAACTTCACTTTGCAACATGCGAACGCTTTGTTGATCGTTTCTCTGTTCGACAGATCGTTCAGTCGAGCGATTGGGTTCCTTCGCTTCGCGTCTTCGTCCAATTTCTTCACACCAACATTTAATTTAATCGCAACTGAAATAAAAATCAACAAGGTTGTGTTAGATCAATCATCTATTTTAAATATCATAGTATTTCATTTTATACATAACTTCACTCTGTAATCCTCTCTGGTAGTCTTTCCTTATCTTTCTCATGTCTTAAAATCTACCTCTTCTCTTGAGCTTGAGCGCACTGGGAGCGCTTCTGAACGGCTGTTGCTGTGAGAAGCGCTTTATAAATGGTCAGGTACAAAATAACACAATATAATAACTTATACAATTAATTGTCACAATTTTCTTAATTACTTTTCGTGCCTTACAACTACCCTGTAATAGTCCACATAAGCTTATCTTGCATCATCTTACTGAATAAAATTTGCAAGATACAATAGAATTTAAACAAAGATGAGAAAATAGAAACAATACAAAGCAATCCAATACAATCATGTTTGCCGAGAGGATGCCTGCTACTTTTAGAAGGGGAGAGGCCTATAGGTATAACTATAGGCCTATGGGTAGGCCTATAGTTATACAAAGTTGGTGAATTATGTCTTTGCAAATATATATGGGAATCAGTTCAAAATTCAAACATCTGAAGTTAAATATGTCATTCTGCTAAATTATGCATTGTATAAATTCAATTTTTAAAATTTACAATTCAATAACAACGTAGTTGCACAGGGCCTACTGCATAGCCTATAGTAAACACAATATCATATGGTCGAATGATTCGAACCAGCACTATTATTAAATTTTAATTTGTTTATTAGAAGAAAATTCTTTCATAAAGCCTTAAGACAATTTACACTTCACATTATGTGATTGCTCTGCCTATAATGCCCCCCAATTTCTGTTGCCAGTATTATGATATACATGTAAGGTCCCTGAAACAAAGTCTCCTCCAAAAAAAAACAGTTTCCCCTGGCTAAAATCTTGTATTGGAAGAAATTTTCTGATGTAAAGGTATATATGTCTTCGTTAAATAATTTAGCAACATAAACTAATGGTTTAGCCTGCTCATCTATAAATTTTATGCAACACTAGCCCATTTCACACTGAACAGGGAGACTTTATTTCATCGACAGAATATGCTCTCCGGAGGCGAATTTATTCTGGAACAAATCCGTCGGGGGGAGGGAATCTGTTTCGAAATAAAGTCTCCGCGGAAGATTCTATGGCGCGACATTAGCCCTGAATATCAGAATACAAGTAGGCTACCTCCACCATAGTCGAGCAGATCAGCGATGTGGACGTGGTCCAGCTTCCTCAGACAGACAAGAAACGAGTCGTAGTTGGCAGGACTGAAGGACCGGATTGTGTTGAGGAGAAGCTGGACGTCCTCGCTCAGGTCGAGGGTTTTACGCTGCACCCGCGTGATGCAGTTCAACGATGCCAACATCGGAAGTAGCTCTCGCTGATTCATGTCACCGCACGCCTCCGTCACGAACGACTGATTCCTGTCGAGGCGCTCCAGGTCCTGAGGCGGAAGAAGGGACAGGATGGACGAACCGATGGTGCCCTGGAACTCCTCTGTCCGAGAAAATTGAAAGCAACACATCAGTTATGGCAATGGAAGGAATTTATTGGTTCATGAATGAATGGACCAATGAATTATCAAACGAATAAAAAAAAATGATGAAATACAAATATTCATCAAAAAAATTACGAATCAATGTATCATCTTTTGATCATCACAACTACTACTACTTTCACTGCCATTACCATCACCATAGGGCGGCCGTACATTACCTACTGGAATATTGTATGTGTACAGCATATATATAGTTATATTCATTATCAAAAATAGCACACGTATTCCACATGCATATGTTAAGAAAGTAAGTGCAATTGCACTGTTGTGGAACAAGCAAAATACATTTATCTAAAAATAAGTGTACAACTGTACATCTGTGCAAATTATCATCCCTTGGATGGAATGAATTATGTGAATTTTCACAAGACAAAAAGAATTTTTAAAAACTGAACGTATGGAGTGATGAATGAAAAGGATGGATTGATGAATGGATGGAGAGATGAATGAGTAAATGAAAGTTCAATATCCAATAACAAATAAAACGAAGAAAGGAATGAATAAATGAAAGAGATATGGAAGAAAGAAAAGCATGAACACTGGAGAAAATGACTACAAAAGGGTGAATTACACATTAAAAAAATTACGAAAGAGTGAAAGAATGATTGAAACAGCAAATGAATGAACATATTATAAACAAACCAATGAATGAAAGAATGGATGAACGAAAGAATGCATTTATGAACGAAAGAATGAACAAACAAATGACTGATCGAAGATAATGAATGAAATTGCAAACAGTTTCACCTATTTTGTCGGCATTTGTTTTCTTGACTGTCCCCAGTTCTGCTTTGAGGTCAACATTATTTCTCGACAACGTTTCCAGCTCCACTTCGAGTCTTCGAATATCTTCCACAGTCTGATCCAATTCTTTCTCGAGGTCCGTGCGCTCTTGCCTTAGCCTCTCCGTCTCATCCTCTCGCTTCTTCCTGTTTGTCTTGCGTGACGTCAACTCGTAATTGCGAATCTTGTACTTCTTTTGGTTGGTCGCCATCTTGGCCTCGACATCCTTAAGGTTCTGTTCCTCGTGCTTTTCCAGGATCTGGCTGTTTCTGGTGTCCTTCTCCATCCACATTCGCATCTTTGTCACTCGTTCCATTCTCCGACGAAGCTTCTCGTTCTGCCTCTCAAGATTCTCAGCCTGGCGTCGTAATTCTCGGGCGGAAAATGACGAGTCCACAGAAGCAGTTTCATCTCCATCTTGACAAACATACAAAACAGACAGAAAGTCATATATATATAATTATATATATATATATATATATATATATATATATATATATATATATAAACATACGGACAACAGATACACAGACGATCAGCAAACAGACACAGAGAGAATGGAATTCACATGCCATAATATATGGAAAGACATTCAGGAGACTCAAGACAAACCAAAGATACCTCGAGAGACAGCAATTAACGTGCAGCAGATACACATTCAAATAGACAGGCCTGCAAGCAGACACACACACATATATCCAAAGAGAGACAGCAGGTCATAGTACAAACACAAAAGCACATATAGGCATGCAGACAAGGAGGCAGATAGAAAGGCTAGCAGACAGATTCGTACACAACAACAGATACCGTACATGCAAAGTCAGTAGATAAGGAATCCGCAGACAGCATGCAAAAAACACGAACATGCAAGCACATAAGAGACAGACATAAAGACATCCATAAAGACAGACACACATAAAGACATAAACACAGACACACTCGCACACACACAGGATGAACAGACATAAACACAGACATAAAGACAGACACACAGACAGACAGACAGTTACCCGCTTCCTCTTCTTCATTGGCATCTCGTTCAAGGTAGTTTTTGACGAGTTCTGGATTGTTGTGCCGAACTACGTTGCAGAACTTTGCAAAGCAGACGTCATCTCGCTTTTCCAGCGTATCAAGAAGACTCTCGAGCTGTTCGGAAGCGGTTGACATAGACTGAAAATCATCCAACGATAGAAGAAAGCAAGTGACAAACATTGCAATGGAAAATACTACTATGATCATTTTATATTCAAAATATTATAGTACCACAAAATACTACCACATATTTGTTTGTTTGTATACGTGCACTTGTCATAGCGCCCCTTCAAGCTCCCTCACTACTCAGAGGCGCTCCCGAATGCAGAGCGGACACTGCATCGGAGTTTCATGCCGAAGTGCTGAGCAATTGTGAGTGAAGGACTTGCCCAAGGTTCTTACGCGGCGAGGTGGATTCCAACCTCAAACCTTCCGGCTCCAAGGCAACGACGCCACCACTACACCACCGCACCCCGCATATACTTAGCACTTTCAAAAAATCTGTGCATTAAATGTGATGGTTAGAAGGGGACTGTATGAAGATAAGAGATGGGTGTGAGCACATAGATTGTGTGGTCATCTTACCTTGCACATGTCGACGTGGTGCCTGGTGATGACCTCATCCTGGTAGAGAAGAGTCCAGATGCCGAGCGTGTCGATCTCCTTAACCAGTCTGTCGCGATGTATTTGTAGCCTGCGTAGGAATTCCTGCTTCATTTCGACTGTTGGTGGTTGGACAGTTTTGCACGCAATAGCTCACCTGTTATCATCAAAACAAGCGTAAGTAAAATCACAAACAGCAGAACAAGAAGACTGCATGATTATAATCTAATAAGATCTAATAGAGGGAGGGGATCTCTGAGACAGGAACAAGAGCTCCCTTCTCCCTCCCTCCCTCTCTCTCTGTCCATCTGTTTGTCTGTGTGTGTGGTATGTCTGTCTCTCTTTCTCTTTGGCTGTTTCTCTGTGTGTACATGTCTCTCTGTCTGTCTCTCTGTCTGTGTCTGTTTCCCTCTCTCTGTGTCTGTCTGTCTCTCTCTCTCTCTCTCTCTCTCATGCATGCATGCACACGAGCGCGCACACACAGGATGAACAACAAGAAAAAGAAGATAAAAAGAATATTAATGTGCAATTGTGTAATTGTGTATGCATTATTGGTCAATATTGTGAAATGCAGGAGAAGAGAAAAACGTTGAAGAGATAGAAGACTGCAGTGGAAACGAATGTTCACAACTTGATTCTGACAGGGAAAGACTGAGAAGTAGGACATATCCAGTATAGGAAGCATTCAAATGTGCAGTGGACACATATGGGCCCACTGACAGGAACAGATGATGATGGTGGTGGTGTGGATGAAGATGATGACGATGATGATGATGATGACAACAAGACTCTTCAGAAGGTAGTAACGTAATAAAGTATCTCGTTTATTACCGGTACAATGTCATGTCTCATCAACATTATTTTAAAGATAACTTTCAGTAAACCAATTTCAACTGGCATAAATAGCCTATAACAATGCAATCTATAAACTAAATTATTCAAGCTCTTCCAATGTTTTCACAACAGCCACAGACGACTAGACTCCAATATAAGGTAGGCCTACATACAGGGATTAAAGTGTGGCTGGACGGTAATGGACGGCGTCCATGCACTTATTTTAAGGTACATATGAACTTAAGTCCAGAAGGGGAAATACAAACTCAATATAATCGCAGTTAACTGCTAAATTACAGTGACAAAACCCAGCCTGAGAAATCGTGTGACCAAGGAGGAAGAAGAGGTCAGGTATCAGGTTCGGGGTGATATAGAATGCATGTTGTACGTTCCAAACGTACTGCGAGAGAGACTAAGTAGGTACGCACTAACACAAATAGCAGAAGACATAAATCTTAACTACTAACAGAACATACAGCCTGCAAACCAATGCAAGAATTCCTTGTAAGAGAAAATTAATATTAATTCAAGCAAAATATTTATTTATGTTGCATATATAAACTGAACTTATACATGAAACCTTTGTAAAATTAGTTATATGTAACATGCTGCGTTCTGCCAGCCTGAAGTGTTGATTAAACGAAAATTGATTGATTGATTGAAATTAGCTTTCCCTATAGTGTATCACTGATATGCACACATTTAAATTCTGTAGGCCTACCAATTGAAGCAATTCATTCATACAGTGCATATTTATACCCAAACAAACAAAGACACGGTCCATCACTTTTGTCATTAACATAATTGGTCAGACATAGGTCTAGCCTACCACAGATACATCAATAGCTTTAAATCAAGTCTGCATGACAAACAGGTTCAGATTTGCTTTGGTCTCTATGTACATGTACATTGTACAATCAAGTTGAGGAGCACAGTTGAAGGTTCAAAGTGCTAACCAGTAACCATGATGTACACAATTATTGCCAGTCAAAGGCCACAACACCTACTTGACCATATTATCATGCTTATCATACTATATACTATCACTTGATGAACAGAAAGCAATTACGGTAATAAATTTTCTAACGTTTTCAGTTATATGGTTAATTTGCATTAATCTTTACTGTATACTGTCTTCATGGGTCAACTTCTAGCTCAGGTATAGCGTTTACTGTCTCTAGCTATAGCTTAAATTGTTGGAGTCTTTTCAAAAGCGCCATATAAATCATATATATATATATAATTACAGTGAATTGCAATTTATTAGCCTTATATACACGATATTCAAATTCATACTCATAAACATAATACAAAGCAACCTTGCTTGGTGCTTTAGATATACATAGTATTACATAACATGTATAATATACATAATAATTATGTAAACATTAGTCATGTGTAACGTGTAGTGTGTGTGTGTGTGCATTGTTGGTGTTTGTATCTGGCTGTGTATAATTATACGCTGCTAGATTCTAGCAGCCTATAATTATACACAGCCAGATATAAACACCAACAATGCACACACAGGCTTGTACACACACAATCATTGGAGCCAATAATAGCTATTACACAATACAGTGTGTAGATCATTTAAACATCAAATATATTATCACCACATTTTCCATGAATTATAATTATGTGTGTGTCTCTTGCATTTGTGTATAATCTCTCTCTATATATAATTATATATATAAGCTTGTATCTATGTAATTGTCTCATACTAAGATAGCAATTATTAAATACGGCACTCCTGTACAGGATGTTCATTGATATTTCCTCTTCATAACACTTGACAGTTCTAAGAAGATTTATTATCGCCCTCTTGATCCTATTGATGATTTTTTCTTGTTGTGTCCAGGCACATTATATTATAATTATTATGATTATAATGAATGTGCACAACTCTATGGCACACACCAGTGTATACGGTGTACAGCCTTACACTTATGTTTTCATGCAGGTTGGTGTTTGTGTCATAGATGCGTCACTAAGCGAGTAGATAAAAGCAAATTCCAATTCTAATATTTTAGAGCTTTGTTAGCTGAACCTAATTAAAATTCTAATTGATTAGCAATTCTTAGCTAATTCTAATCAATTTTTTTCAAATTATGTTGAGATCGAGCCAACAACAGCTGTGTCAATGTTAAAAATTTATGAAGTACAACTTAAGATTTCACCAATTTAATAAGCATTAGGCCTACAGGTTACAACCCTATGATAACCTAATATGCAAGCAAGGGAACTATGGAAGTTAAACAGCTTACAGTAACTTCCTGCTGTAGCTTGCTGTGCTCTGATTTATAGTTGATAAATTCATAAAGGAAATAATGTGTATGAATAATTGAAATATAATTATAATTGCTAATTGATCAACTGCTGCCTATTCTAATTGGTTAGCTACAAGATTTGATAATTTTAATTCTAATCAATTAGCAATTTAACCAGTCATGCTCATCTCTTGCTCATTATGAATCATAGACATAGAATGTATCAGTAGTAATGTAGCATGACCAGTGTGATGTAGAGAAACAATAATAATTATAAACCAGGACTTCAAGCAGATTATGATGTGGAAGACAACTTATTTTGAAAAGCCCATTATGAACATAAGATTACCAATCATTGACCATTACAAATTGCTTTCAACTAGCATGTTGAAAAATAATTAATCTGTTCACCTTGCTATCTCTCCTATGATAATGGAATTCTCCTTAGCTTGACCAAGTTGACCTCCTGGATTTTGTTCTGGCATCAGAACAAACAGAGCAACCTGGCTATGGTGGAATTGATATGATATAGCACCAGTGAAAAGCTGGTCTCCCTGGTGTGGCTTTGTGTGTGGTGAGAAATTTTCAAAGATTTACTTTGCATAACATTAATTTCTGCTGCTTCTTTCTCAACTGATGGTTCCATTATTTTGTTAATGTGTTATAAGGTTTTGCACACTATCTCAAATGTGCACTACAATCACAGTACAATGAGAGACTGATGCAAGTTCAAGCATGCACACGATACATTAAAATACATTAGGCCTACATTATTATATAACAACACTAGCGGAGCCTTATCTAATGTAAAAAAAGTAGCCTTCCCGATTGCACAATGCAATGTCGTCGAAATTCAGTAATGCACAATAATTCTAAACAGTTCAGAAGCACACACTGAAATCGGCCAGAAAGAAACACTAGCAGCCATGAACACAGTGGAATTGCTTAGAACAAAATAATGACAAACTCAGTAGCAGAGTAACAAAACAGCAGTGGCAGACGGTCAGGGGCGCAACCAGAAAATTTTCCTGGGGGGTGCTCAGAATTATTATTGTAAGCGCCGATGGTGCGAAGTAGCGAGTGCCTAAGGAACTTCCTTGATTGTGTAATCTTAAAGACCAAATGACCCCTACCCCCCCCCCCCCCCCACGCACCAAAAAAACTCATCGGATTTGGAAAAATTGCGTGGGTCACCTTTTTAGCCTGGGGGGGGGGTGCTCAAGCACCCCCCATCACCCCCTAGTTGCGCCACTGCAGACGGTTATAACAACTACAGAAATTGATGCCAAAGTCAAAGACAACATAGACAACATAGACAACAAAAACACGAACCAGAAACATTATTTTACCGGCAAGGACTGTAGGCCTTCGCAACAAAGCGAATCTGTAGACACGTGCGACGGTTGACCCCTCTGTTGACCTACTCTTGTCACGTATTACCTTCTTCAGACCCAACTAATTGGTCCAATCGAACACCACACAGAGGCAAAAACCAGTAGGCCTAGGCCTATAACTTACCTGCAGGCTGCAAGTGTCAAGCAGGATGTAGCCGTACCATGGTGAATTCTTCAGCTAGGCCTACGCTACATTATCCATATTACGATAATCGCAAAATTATCACACAACAGTAGGCCCTACTGTTCGATTGCTGCACGCTTCCGAATGGCATCATGAGACGACCCTCAACACGTCTATTATGCCATGACCTATTTTCCGGAAATCAAGAGTAAACGGCAAGGCTATCGGGCGGACGGGCGGGTTGGCTTGTCAGCCGTAGGCCTACTACGATCAACCTGGATAGAAGGCTGAAGCATGCGATGCACGAGCAACGGGCTCTTGGCCTTCATAGGCTCACAACGCACGCACATCTTACTATACAGGCCAAGTCTTACAAGCCACGCCTTCGAAGGCGTAGGGGAAAAACGCTTGATGGGCACTTCGCAAAGGATCAACAATTTAAAAGGCCATGAAGCGTTTTTTCAGGCAAAAGACCAGATATTGCATTGAATTCTTAGTGAAGGCTTTTTCGGTGTTTAGGGAAGGGAACAACCCGGAACATCATCCTCCCCCCCCCCCAACTCTGCCCTCTGCTCGGCGCTTTGCGCCTCGGCGATCGTCCTTCGGCCGCTCGCTCGATCGTCCTCCCAAATTCTGGACCAAGTCTCCGCCTATGTTAAACCATGTCTTTCATCAATGAAATTATAATCATAAATTCTGTTGAGACGACAGCTTGAAATGTTACCATAACAGCTTGAAAATTCATCAAATTTAAACACTATGAAGGGACACTTTTGAACAGGGCCGTAAATCCGGGGGAGGGAAAGGAGGGAATTGCCTCCCCACTTTTAAACCTTGGAAGGGAACGTGAAGGAATTCCCTCCCCACATTTTTTCTGAGATGTCTCACAAGTGTTAGGGTCGGCAAGCTGTAGGCGACTGCACATTGCACGAACCTCAACCGTGGATACTTGAAAACTTGCTCTGTATACAAAGCTTCAATTAAGAGGCGACAGTGTATCCATTGAATACCAAAATCAATCCACACAAGGAACCTTGATTGAATACTGAAAGATAGAATCTCTTCTTCATTAATACAAAGCGAGAGGAATTTATGATGTGATATATATATATATATATATATATATATATATATATATATATATATATATATACATATGCATATACATATAAGCCTATAGCATAGGCCTACATGCATAACTATAAGCTCAGAATGGACATTGGACAAGCTCTGAAATACCTTTGTGGCTTGATGCACCAACCCCTCGCCGCAGTCTCTTCCTGCCCTCTCGGTCTGCTGATCGACTTGATCTCCTAGTCCCTTGGGCAATGTCTGCCTGGCTCAACACCGAGTCTTTGTCAATGTAGACTCTTCTATGTGGAATGACCTCCCTTCCCTCTATCCGTAGTAGCCTAACTAAGATCTCATTGGGTTGACAGCTTCTAGCACTTCGCTCCTTGAAGTCTTTCTTATTTCCTCGGGGCTTAGAGCGCATCTGATTAGGCTTTTGTGGTGTCGTGAAAGGTGTTATAACGAATCTTGCCAGCTATTGCATTTGCAGAGCTTTAGAATGCTATCCTTTGCTTTTACTTTCGTTTCTTCGGGCTTATTCACCATTGTATTGGCAGAGGGCTTTGTCGAATGCTGAGGTAGGCCCTTAATTATAGTTTGCAAATTTTACGGATCTGACTTCGAGGTCTAGGGCTCTAAGCTACTTGATTTGACGTGAGATAAAATTTAATGCGTTTTATTTCGTGATTTTTAGGTATACCTTTATCCTATAATAAATTACTGCAGATTCGTGAAAGTAATTATTATTGAACTGCGATTTTGATGACATTTCATAATAAAAAAGACAATTATACCCACGTTACCATTGTTGGTATTTAGTTCAGTACAGGTCTGGGCTACTTGAGCCCACGTGTATGGATGCACATGTTTACGGCGCCGGTGTCAAAAAATAAAGTCTCGCCGATACAAAGTCTCCCCCGATACAAAGTCTCCCCCCGAAACAGAGTCTCCCCCTGGCGGAAAATCTGTTTTGGAAGACAATTTTCTGGTGTAAAAGTATATAATATGTTCGTGTTAAATAACGTGTTAACGTGTTAGCAACGTAAACTAACGGTTTGATATGCTTATCGATTAATTTTATGCGACTGTAGCCGATTTCACGATCAACGGCCGGGGAGACTTTGTTTCGTGGGCGGAGGAAATATTCTCTCCCCACGGAGACTTTATTTCAGAATATAGTCTCAGGGGGGCGAATTTATTCTAGAAAAGATCCTCCGAAGGAGAGTCTATTTCGAAATAAAGTCTCCGGGGGGAGACTTTTATGGGGGAGACTTTTATGGGGGAGACTCTGTCACGCGACACCGGCTGCGTTGGACCTCCTCGTTTACTGTAGCCTAGGCATAATTATACGCGTTCTATCTCCACATATTAAACTAGGCTCCACATATTAGGCTAGGCCTACAGTCACAGCAAAAACTGGTCCATTTCGGTCTTGCATGGCGGTGTTTGTCTAGGCATAGGCCTACCCAGTTGAAAGTTGCACGGGCG
Organism: Lumbricus rubellus; assembly: GCA_945859605.1. NCBI lineage: Eukaryota > Metazoa > Annelida > Clitellata > Crassiclitellata > Lumbricidae > Lumbricus > Lumbricus rubellus. The sequence continues at coordinate 20,435,782 of OX243816.1, read as the reverse complement.
CGTTGTCGTAGTCCTAGACTATAATATTATGCTACCATTGCTTCCTTAATTGTAGAGCTCTGCGGATTTGTTCAGTAACGATAATTATTTAAACTGCTGTCTGTTTGTCCGACGGAATCCATGCTTGATAAACTAATGGTGTTGTTTTTCGCGGACTAACATCGAGAAAGAAGGGGGACGTCAATTGTTTTTCTGAAAACCGAAATCGAAACTGAAACACAGAAAGGTCGGTGCGCTGTTCAACGCTTAAGAAATTTTTCGAAATCTGCCGTCTTATATAAAACTGCTGCTTCTTTTTATTCTTTGTCGAAAGGTAGGCCTATAACGAGGTCAAGTCAAACGAGTAGGCCTATAAGTATAAAATTATAGCTGCTGCATAGGCTACGTACAGACCTAGGCCTATAGGAAAATCTTTTTAAAATGTCAGCCGCATAGGCGTACACCCTCCCTCGTGCATGCCGCAGTAGGCTAGTAGCCATTTTGGACGACGTATTCGGCTACCTGGGCGTCATTTTTGCCCATAAGAGTAGGTCTAGCTAGGTGGGAAACGGACATTATCCCCCCGGACATTATCCCCCCCGGACATTATCCCCCCGGACAAAAGCCCCCCCGGACATTATCCCCCCCGGAGTAGGACATAATCCCCCCCGATCTATGATAACATTACCTAAAAATGATGCAAAAAATAAAAGAATACGCCTATGTTAAGGTGCATGCATGCATGCATGCATGAATGTATGTATGCATGCATGCATGTATGCATGTATGTAGGCATGCATGCATGCATGCATGTATGCATGTATGTATGCATGCAAGCATGTATGCGTGTATGTATGTATGTATGTAATACTATGTATATATGTATGTATGTAATACTATGTATATATGTAATATTATGTATGTATGTAATACTATGTATGTATGTATGTAATACTATGTACGTATGTATGTATGTTTGTATGTATGTATGTATGTATGTATGTATGTATGTATGTATGTATGTATGTATGTATGTATGTATGTATGTATGTATGTATGTATGTATGTATGTATGTATGTATGTATGGATGTATGTATGTATGTATGCATGTACGTATGTATGTATGTATGCATGTATGTATGTATGTATGTACGTATTATCAATTAAATGAGGAAACAGACTAATTGCACAGGGGGAATTTTGTCCGGGGGGATAATGTCCTAGTCAAAATCGGAGGGGATAATGTCCGGGGGCTTTTGTCTGGGGGGGATAATGTCCGGGGGATAATGTCCGGGGGGGGATAATGTCCTACAATCTAGCTAGGTATAGGCCTGTCTCGGGGATTAAGCTTGCCACTGATAGATAACAACCTTCAGGCAACGTACATTTGCAACTTGGAGGTTATTTTATAATGATGGGGCTCTAGCTTAATTTTAACGGGAGGGAAACGTATAGGACTGAATGGCTGTAGCAGCAGCGATGAGTATGACGTCCATTTTCTGTTACGATACTCAGTGTGAGATGTGAGAATAGTGAAAAAATAGCTGGCGTTGGACTATATGATCCACTTGAAATTGGGGGGTGTCATCTCGTACTATATATGGGGCTCTAAGAAAGACGGGGTTGAAACCCCCAACCCCCTGGCAATTCTCACCCTGACGATAGTTGGGGTTGACATTCATTCATGTAATTTATAGCAATCCAATTTGTAATGGTAGGCTATTGGTTATGGCTTCGCATCTGCCTGGGTCATCCATCAGCTGGTCTCATGTAGGCCTAGCTGAGAATTCCTCGAGTATTCGTTTATCTCAATATTTTAATCGCGTTAAATATTTTAATCACCTACGATTTTAATGCGTTAATCGCTGGTGTTAGCCTAACGGCGATTAACGTGAAGCCTTAACTTTTAGTCATGGGCGGAAACCTAGGGGGGACAGGGGGGACGGTCCCCCCAAAGAAGGTGTTGGGGGGACGGCCCATGCATTGGTCCCCCCCAAAGTTGAGCGTGAAGACTCTCACGGCGGACGGAAAATTTTTTGTATAGGTAATTTTTGAAAGTTTTTGGCCGGATGACTAAAAAAAAGGTCATCAACTTTTTTGGCGGCGACAATAGAAATTTTTCTTGACTTTGGAATTTTTTTGAACCGGATGACTAAAAACAAAAAAAACAAAAAAAGGTCATCAACTTTTTTGGTGGCGAAAATAAAAAAAAATCTTGACTTGCGAACTTTTTTGGCCGGATGACTAAAAAAAAGGTCATCAACTTTTTTGGCGGCGACAATAGAAATTTTTCTTGACTTTCGAACTTTTTTGGGGCCGGATGACTAAAAAAAAAGGTCATCAACTTTTTGGTGGGCGAAAATAGAAATTTTTTGGACTTTCGAACTTTTTTGGGCCGGATGACTTTTAAAAAAAAGGTCATCAACTTTTTTGGCGGCGAAAATAGACATTTTACTTGACTTTCGAACTTTTTTGGCCGGATGACTAAAAAAAAGGTCATCAACTTTTTTCAATGCAAAAATAAAAATTTTTCTTGACTTTCGGACTCGTTCAAAAATTTTCGTCCGTCAAAAAATCCTTCGCGTCTTCCCTTCGGCCACTCGTTCGTCCCCCCCAAGTCTCCGCCCAGGTTTCCGCCTATGCTTTTAGTAATAGACGAGCAGCTAAATTCAAATATTTTTTTCTCTGTCCAGTGTCTGACCAGACTTTGCTTTTTGCTCCACTGGCCTCAGCTTTGCCTTCATAATTATCCCAAGCATTGTCTTTCCTCTACTTGTAGCATATCCATGGCAGATCAGGTAACGGGTATGGCGAAGGAACTGAGTGCCATTACTGAATGCAGCATTTGTCTTGAGGTTTACAAGGACCCAAGAATTCTACCATGTATTCACACGTTCTGTTTGAAGTGCATTGAATTAACTGGGGATGGCAAAAATCCTGGTGAGCAGATGCCATGTCCAGTGTGTCGAGAAGAATTTGCTATTCCAAAGGAAGGATTCGGCGGCTTGAAGAAGAACTTCTTTATGTCGAAACTCATCGATATCAAATCCATTTCAAGTCCATCATCAAAAGAAAAAGTGTGTGACGCCTGCAAAGAGGACATTGACGACACGGCATGTGAGGTTCCTTTAGCTGATAGCTTTTGCGTGGAATGCCATCAGAACTTATGTCAGGAGTGCAGCAAGCATCACAAGAAGAATAAGCTGACGAAGACGCATAAGGTCATAGCATTGGGAAATCCTATTGACGTATCTGAATTTACCAGGAATTTCCCATTAGATCTGTGTCATCATCATGCGACGAAACCTCTCGAGATGTACTGCGAGGATTGCAGGAATCTTATCTGCATGCTCTGCTATGCGGAGAGTCATCACCATCACAAGTGTTCAGGTGTTGACCGACTGGTCCCAGAGTTTCGAAAGAAGATAAAGGAGAATGCTGATAAAGTGTCGGCTTTGATAGTTGAGAAATTGAAAGAGTCTGAAGAAATGCAAAATGCAAAATCTGATCTTCTCGTGGAGTTTTCGACGGCGGAACATGCCATCGTTGCGAGAGACCAACTACTGAGGCAGCTTCTAGACCAGCACACCAAATCGCTGTTGGAGGAGCTTGCTTCGCTTAAGGCAGAGAAATTAAAAGAAGTTGGCACAGAAATAGACGAAATTGATCGACATATTACCGTAATGAACAGCTACCAAACGTATTGTCTGAATGTGGGAGAAACCGGATCAGCTTTTGACATCTGTCATGCAGTTGACGAGCTGCATAGCAGAGCTGCACGACTTGAAAAAGCGCATGAGTCGCGGATTGTGCGCAACATAAATTCTCAACAGGACTTATTTCAACCAACGATGCTGGAAGACTTTTTAATTAACAACAACAACATTGTTGGAAAACTACAAGGTATAGTGGCATGCTTCTTATGGTCAAATTGGGTATAATTGACCTTTAGCAGTGGTCGGCATAGCAGGGTTTTTTTGGGCCCCAGTGCAGAGCTTCGGTGGTGGACCTTCGAATGCTTGAACCCCAAGTACAAAATTGATCCAAAAAGATTGTTTCATCTGCTGAAGTTTGTTTGTTTGTTTGTATGTGCACTTGTTATAGCGCCACTTCAAGCTCTCGCTACTCAGAGGTGCTTCCGAATGCAGAGCGGACACTGCATCGGAGTCTCATGCTAAAGCGCTGAGCAATTGTGAGTGAAAGACTTGCCCAAGGTCCTTACACGGCGACCTGAGGTAGATTCGAACCTCGAATCTTCCGGTTTCAAGGCAACGGCGCCACCACTACACCACCGCGCCCCACAAGTATGAAGTATTAATCATCAAGCAAGTAAGTAAGTCAGTATTCACTTTAATTCTCGGTTGCAGACCGCAACTTAAATCATCCGAAACAGTTGGGTCAGTAAGGCTACTGTCACGTATCACCGTCGTGACATGTGGACCGATCCTTCCGCCGCTCCTTGGGGACTCTTCGTGCTGACGCACCTTCTGTTGCTGGCGCACCTCTGGTGTTTTCGGATGGTAGCTGGAGGGGCGTCAGCGACTCGTCAGTCGAGTGACCACCGCCGACCTGTCTAGTCGAACTGTACTTTGGTGTCTGGAGGGGGAGAAGGAACCCGGATGAAGAACTATGTCTGGAAGAACTGCGACGACATTTAAACTTCTTGAAAGATGTTAATTTATACGCCTACAGAAAGGCTATTTGTGTTTAATAATAATATGAGTTTATTCTGGAAGAAGTGTTGTCATTGAGAAGTGTAAAAGAACCTGGTCGCATCGACGCAGTAAAAGGGTCGATGTGACAGCTACTTATTTTGCTATTAGGCCTATATTATGAACGAATCTATGTAGCCTAACAAATTGGGCAAGTGTGAAATGTCTGAATTCTATGGTTTCTCCAGTCTGAAATAGGTGACAAGACAATTTGGCGACAGACAATTCGGCGCCGTTAGCGCGGGCCGTTTTATGACGAACATCAAACGGACACAGTTACATGTTACAATCAAAAGAGCTTGGTACCGGTGGCGCAACTAGGGGGATGCTGGGCTAAAAAAGGGACCCACACAATTTTTACAAATCCGTTGAGTTTTTTTGTTGAAGGGGGGGGGGGGTGAAGGGGGTCTTTCGCTCTTTCAGTCTTTCAGATTACACAATCAAGCAAGTTTCTTCATTCTTCTGTATTATAATCTTTACTTTGTCAAATTCATGGGTCATAGAGCAATATAGGTTTCAGTGTTTAGCTGGTCTACCTGAGTTTGTCTGGGTCTCGTGGATTTGCCTAGTGATGAACAGGGCTTAAAGTGTGGCAGGACGGTCATGGACGGCGTCCATGCACTTATTTTAAAATCTGAATCAGCGCAGCCTGAAAATTTAAGGAGCGTCCAGGCACTTATTTTCCGCACTTTAAGCACTGGTGATGAATTAAATGCGTTAGTGATATGCCTATGCCTTTACATTACACTTAGATCTTCTGTCTTTGGATGTGGGTGTGTGTGCGTGGTGACACTGTGTGTGTGTGCGTGTGTGTGTGCGTGTGCACCACTCTGTCTAATGTGTCTATATTTGAACGTATATCTGGTGTACGCTGCTGTCTTTCATGCATGGTATCTTTTGTTTTGTCTGCATGAGTCTCCTAAATGTCTCTCTGTATATGCCAATTCCTGATTGTCTGTGTATCTGTTGCAGGGCCGGATTAAGAAATGTGGGGGCCCTGTTCGAAACATTTTGGGAGGATCTTCGATCGAAAAATCTGATGACCTTTTTTTAGTTGTTTGGTCGAAATTTCTTTAGAATGTACCGATTTCCCCGTCCAAAACAGCCGATGATTTTTTTCGTTTGGTAAAAAATTCGTAAGTATATAAAAAATTCCTCCAAAAATTTCTTTCTCTCATGTGTGGGGGCCCCCTAAAGTGTGGGGCCCCTGTTCGGCTGAACATGTTAAACATGCCTTAATCCGGTCCTGATCTGTTGTCTGTCTGTCTGTATACATGTATAAATATATATATGACTTTCTGTCTGTTTGATACGTTTGGCAAGATGGAGATGAAACTGCTTTCGTGGACTCGTCATTTTCTGCGCAAGAATTGCGACGCCAGGCTGACAACCTTGAGAGGCAGAACGAGAAGCTTCGACGGAGAATGGAACGAGTGACAAAGATGCGAATGTGGATGGAGAAGGACACCAGAAACAGCCAGATCCTGGAAAAGCACGAGGAACAGAACCTTGAGGATGTCGAGGCCAAGTTGGCGACCAACCAGAAGAAGTACATGATTCGCAAATGCCAGCTGGCGTCACGCAGGACAGACAGGAAGAAGCGAGAGGATGAGACGGAGAGGCTAAGGCAAGAGCGCACGGACCTCGAGAAGGAATTGGATCAGACATTGGAGGATATTCGAAGACTCGAAGTGGAGCTGGAAACGTTGTCGAGAAGTAATGTTGACCTCAAAACAGAACTGGGGACAGTCACGAAAACAAATGCCGACAAAATAGGTGAAGCTTTCTGCTTTTCATTCATTTGTTCGATCAGTCATTCTTTCGTTCATCCATTCTTTCATTCGTTGGTTTGTTTATAATATGTTCATTCATTTGCTGTTTCGATCATTCTTTCACTCTTTCGTAATTTTCTTTTTGTTTTATTTTCCTTTTTGTAGTCATTTTCTCCAGTGTTCATGCTTTCCTTTCTTTCATGTCTCTTTCATTTATTCATTCCTTTATTCGTTTTATTTGTTCATTGGATATTGAACTTTCATTTATTCATTCATTCACTTAGCTAGCCATCCCTCTATCCATTCATTAATCCATCCTTTCCATCCATCATTCCATACATTCAGTTTTTTATTCCCTTCGTGTCTCGCAAAAATTCACATAATTCATTCCATCCATTGCTTAGATCAGGGGTCTCAAACACGCGGCCCGCGGGCCGCATGCGGCCCGTGGACCCGAATAATGCGGCCCGCGAGAGCCATCTGGTTTTTTATTTATATTTTTATTTAAAGAAAGAAATTGGTTAAAAACCGAATTCTGCTGTTCTTTTAAGATTTGAGCCAATCTTCAAACTGTTTTCTTCTCATTTTTGTCTTGGATATTCAATTTGCAGCAGCAGATATGCAGATAGAGATATACATGTAGTGGGCCTTCAATACCATGCTGAAGCAGAAGTAAGTCTACAATGAGGTTGATATTCCGATATTCTACACTTTTCTACTACAAGCAGTGGTGGCGACAGGGGTGGGCTAGCGGGGGCTAAGCCCCCCTCTAAACGTGGCTCAGCCCCCCCCCCCCAAAACAAAAAGCTGAAAATGTCTAAAACGGCTTACTTCGTAATAAGGAAACTATAGACAAGGACCAACGGCAGTAAAATCAACTATATCATCATAGAGTGGATGCTTATGCCATTGGCAACACCAGGGGAGGGGCTAGGGGGCTAAGCCCCTAAATGTTACTCAGCCTCATCCCAAAGCAAAAAGCAATGATTGCCCCTGCATCGGCTTAAAAGTTATTATTATTAGGCTATCTTATTTTCGGACCTCAACTGCGGCGGACGGTCAAACATCGACTCACATGTGAGACATCAATTGCGACTGGGCTCGACTCCCGGACATCGACTCTCTATGCGACTCAACACTAGCATGCATACAGTCCTCTTATTTATACCATTATGGAGCGGCAGGGGCTGAGGTCCGAACCGGTCTGGCGGGGGAAAGGGGCAGAGATCCGCGATGGCGGAGCAGGAGATTGAGGTACCGACCGGTCTGAGGTCCGGACGGGTCTGAAAGAGGGAAGAGGACTGGAGGGTTCGAACTGGCGGGGGAAGGGCTTGAGATCCGGACCAGTCTGAGCCCGGGCTAGCGGGGGGGGGGAAGAGCTGGAGGTTCGAGGCGGCGGGGGGAAAGGGGGCTGAGGTCTGCGCGGTGGGCAAGGGGACTGAGGTTTGGCCCGGTGTGGGTCCGCGCTCGCGGAGAAAGGGGGCTGAGGTTTGGCCCGGTGTGAGTCCGGGCTGGCGGAGGAAAAGGGCTGAGGTCCGGTCCGGTGTGAGTCCGGGCTGGCGGAGAAAGGGGGCTGAGGTTTGGCCCGGTGTGAGTCCGGGCTGGCGGAGAAATGGGGCTGAGGTTTGGCCCGGTGTGAGTCCAGGCTGGCGGGAGAAGGGTGTTGAGTCCGGGTTGGCGGAGGAAGGGGCTGAGATTCACAAGGACAGCAATTTTTAATTTCGCTACACTAGCGTGTCGATGCTTAAGCTAATAGAATGCGCCGCAGACCGTGAGGAGGTTATGTGCACCATGTCCGACCCGCCGGCCTTCTGAGGGGCTGCGGCGGTAGTTCTACACAACTATACATTGGGAAATGGGGTGTTCATTTAGCAACAGCAGTCATTGGCGGAGACTTGGGGGCCAGGGGACGGTCCACGAGACCCCGAAGTGTGTGGTTGTGGACGGAGATGCTGTTCCTCCAATATTTCAAAAATATCTAAAAAATGGCATTGTAAATTTCTTGAGTGTTATCTACTGTTTATTCATCATGAACAATTTTGCTAGGACAACAAAACTGGTATACCATTGCGCATAATTTTGTACAACGTTGAGGGAGAAACATTATTGAACTCGTAAACCATTTCTTTCAGCAATGAAATAATTTTGAAATTTTTTTTGAGATGACAGCTTAAAATGTTACCATTAAAGTGCTGATATCCAAAAACTTTAAACAATGGCCTGCAAAGGGACACTTTTGAAGTTATAATCAACGACGTTCAGCATTGAAATTATGAGCTATTTAGTAAAAATGACAGCCCAAAATGCTATCTATTATTGCAATATGGAAATTCAAAAAAAATTCATGACTTTATCGTTCATAAACAGTTAGCAAACAAGAGCCTAAAACGTGCTCCTGTCGATGTCAACAGCGAAAAACGCGCTGGTTTCTGGGGCTCCGCCCCAGACTCCGCTGGAGGAGCTTACGACGCTCCCTCAGGCCCCCTAGTCGGTATGAGCTTCGTGCATTCGGTACTCGCAGCTTCGCGTCTCTAGCGCATGCAAAATTACCGCCCTTAGGAAAAATGTTCTACTTGCGTCCCTGGGAGGAAGGGCTTGGGGTTTCAGCCCCAAAACCTGAAATCCTGTCCAAACCTGAAATCCTGGCGCCGCCACTGGTTGTGCCCGTAAAACCCCCTACATATGACATGCCCCTATAGGGGTTTCTTATATAGTAGGCCTACCCATATGACAGTAGTCTATAGTTATAAACTTGTTAGGCTATAGGCCTAAACTTTCAACTTTTGTGATTATAGTAAAGACTAAGCCCATTTCTTTGACAATAAAATTTTGACATTCTTATACTGGTAGCTAGTCTGCGACTATGCAAAACGACTTCTTATTTAAGTTTTCATGATTTTATCGTTCAGAAATTGCTGGCAAAAAAGAGCCTAAAAATGGCTCTAGTTGGGGTCAACAGAGCTAAAAATGATTTGGCGGCTGGGGCTCCGCCCCAGACCCCGCTGGGGGAGCTTACGACGCTCCCCCAGACCCCCTAGTCGGTATGGGCTTCGTGCCTTCGGCGCTCGCAGCTTCGCGCCTTCGGCGCTTCATAAAAAATTTCTTGTTGGGCTTAGGGCTTCAGCCCCCCCCCCCCCAAACTTGAAATCCTGGCGCCGCCACTGACTACAAGAAAAATTCCAAAATCTGCACCTGCAGTACGGTAACACACTAATGGCGATATTTGGCATTAGGGTCTACCTACATAATAATTATTATGAACAGCTTTTTCATTAATTAATGAAGATTAATAAAGCTCAAATGACACGCCTGATGTTACGGGTGAATATGTGGAAGCTGTAGGCCTATTACTGTGATTCTTTGCATCTCAAAAGACAAAACTAAACAATGATGTTCTCGTAGTTTGGAAACGTTGTCAGATGATGTGTATCGCTAATCACACCTGATCACCTCTGACACTACTCACTAATTCACTATAATACTTTAACATTTAAAGATAAGTTTAGTTGTAGGTAGGGCTATTAGGCTTACTAAATGTGCTATTGATGCTCTTCACAGGCCCTATCTTTGTGACTCTGAGTTTTCAATCGTGTGTGTTGTACCATTATTACACTGAAAGTAGGCCTATAATATTAACTTAGGTGATTTTACATGATTGTATCATTATTAAAGCATTGTAACCCTCACCCCATGCATATAAATAGTTTAACTTGCAAGACATAATTTCATGTTGCGGCCCGCGAGACACTGCAAATTATAAAATTTGGCCCACACGATGACTTGAGTTTGAGACCCCTGACTTAGATGTAGCCTACACTTAATTTTAGATAAATTTATTTTGCTCGTTTCACAACAGTGCAATGGCACTTACTTTCTTAACATATGCATGTGGAATACGTAACTATATATGCTGTCATCATCATCCTCATCACAGTCCATAGGCGAATCACTCGTAGGTGTCCGACGCCACTCTCTGTCTGAGTCTGTCTCGTGTCATCTCCTAGTTTCTACAGGCTAGGCTAGCAGGTCTACTCCATACCATTATATCTTGAAGCAGCTGGAGCCTGGTTCGTCTTGTCTGCTTGAAGAGAATGTTAGGAAAAAGGCATGAAGGACAACCTGGGTCAATGCCCGTATGTGTCCCACACTCTCTCCTTCGACTCTCTCCAACAATCTGTCCTGACCGGCCTGTGCATGTCTGCTCCACATCATGACACCTTGAAGCATCTGGGTCGCTCTGTCACTTGTGTCGTGGTTTTTTCGGATTTCAATCGTCTTGGTATTTTCCTGCCAGTGTATCGCCACCCATTTGGCAAACCTTCCTCCTTTGTTCGGGCTTAGGACCGGCACATGCAGGGACGTGAGGGACGTTGTTGGTTCCCTGTGGCGGAGGATGGATGCAGTCGTCGTGCCCAGGACCAAGTGATAATCCTCCGAACGGCGATCCTAAGTTCAAAATGCATCTGTTGGTCGTTCGCAAGCTGATGAAAACTGATGAAAAGAATGGTCGCTAAATAGAAGTCGAATTGATACAAAATCATCTTAATTAAAAGCTGGATTGATGAAAATTTTCTTTCTTAAATTGGAGCTCGACTGATGAAAATGTTCTTGCCTAAATTGGAGCTGGATTGATGAAAATGGACTTCGACATAGATAACAATTATTTTTCATCAATCCAGCTTCCATTTAGTCAAAAATTCGTTTGATCGGTCCAGTTTCTATTTAAATTGAAACAATTGATTTATCAAGCCAACTTGTATTTTTTAAGCAATTCTTTTTCCTCAATCCAGCTCCAGCTTAAGCAAGAACAGTCCAGACCTCGATCCCGGAACATGTACCGGAGTAGCGCGTGCTTCGTTCCCGTATTCATGACATCGATAACCGTAGGGCGCGTCTGATTGAAGAGTGGCAGCTGTTTGACCAGGCGATCATCGACCGGACCATCAAACAGTATAGCGTCTGCATCTACAGTCGTGTGTTCGTGAACAAAAAGGACATTTTGAACACCATTTATAGCTGAATTTCACTTCCTTTCAGCTTCTGCGTGTTGGAAAGGTCCATTTTCGGTGCTGCATCTCAAACGATCATAAATTTGACAAACTCAGGAATATTTCTAATCGGCTTTAAGATCTCGTGTAAATATGGTCACTGTTATTGTGTTTAAAATTAAATACTAAAAGTTTTGACCGAGTTATGACACTTTATTGCGTGTTCTACTTTATCGTGGACACAGTGTAGATATAATATTTAGGCCTATGTCTTCTGTCATTTTGTGTTCATGTGATTTGTTTCAATTGCATAGGCCTAACTGTACACTGTAACCGTTTGCGGTCTGTCAACTGGATTGTTCAATGAAGGAAATTATATAAAAATGAAAGTAGGGCTATATAATTATAGCACCCATTTAGTGCAGAGCCGCAGCGGGTTGAATGCAATAGTGCATCATTGGAAGCCAATCAGCTATATACATTGGCCCGATCCTCAGTGGTTTATTTGATGGGCAGCGCTTAGTCGTCCAGGCCGTAGGAAAACCATCATTGTGAATCTTTCAGCTTCTTAGGTTTTGTTGTTAAACTTATTCCGACGGAATTTCCAAGATGAAGGTCAAGGGAACTGAAGAGGACCTGGATACCGAAGGTAAGAATGAAAGAAATTTTGTCGATGACAATATTATTGTCATCGACAAAATATCTTATCTTATCTGACAATTTATAAAGCGCTTCTTGCAGCAAGAGCCTTTCAGAAGCGCTCCCAGTGCGTTCATCTCCGAGAAAAAAGGCAAGTTTTTAGACGAGAGAAAGATGAGGATACACTACCAGAGAGGATGGCAGAGCGAACTGATGGGGGAAGCCCATTCCATAGAGAGGGACCAATGCAAGCAAATGATCTGGATTGCGCCATGGCGGTCCTGACTCGCGGGACAAAGAGGTCAAGCCGATCAGAGGACCTAAGAGGACGCAGCGAAGTGGCAGAAGGGGGGGGCGAAGTATCTGATCACACAGATACTTCGGAGCAAGACCCATTTGAGACTTGATGACCAAAATTAGGACCTTAAATTGTATACGGGTCGAGAATGGAAGCCAGTGAAGTTGTTCAGTCATGAATGAAGAAATGTGGGAGAATCGAGGAAGGCGGGCAATGAGCCTAGCGGCAGCATTGAGTACAGATTGCAGAGGAGCTAGGCGAACCTTGGGTAGACCAATAAGAACAGAATTACAATAGTCAAGCCGAGAACAGACAAAAGCATGAACAATTGAGGTAAAGATCGAAGATGTGACAGATTTGCGAATAGCCCTGAGACGCCTTAGCTGGAAGTAGGAAGAGCGAGTAAGATTGGCAATGTGCTCAGTGAAGGTAAGAGAACTATCTAGGGTGACACTTAGGTCACAAACACTGGAGGAGAAGTTGAAGTGAGGAAAAGTTTGAGAGAGCAGTGTGTAGTCAAGTTTTTGAAGCTGTTGAGGAGTGCCAAACCAAATCAACTGGGTTTTGGAAGAGTTCAAAGAAAGACGATTAGATGACATCAAAAGAACATTGCCTGCTTCCGTATCTTCATCAGTCACTTCTCCTTCGTCGGCGCCAGGTGATCCTCCAACGATCTCCTCCAAGTCGCCTCATCCTCCGCTCGTTCATTCTTCCGGATTGCGGGTCGCTTCATGGAATGCCCGTTCCTTAACGGACAAACACGCCTTCGTCTCAAAATCGCTTCTCGAAGGCCAACTCGACGTGCTTGCTGTCACCGAGAGTTGGCATCAAAGCTCTGACGACGTCCCGATCCTGCGAGCAACACCTCCAGGGTATTCTTCACGGGACTGTGCTCGACCGCCTCACCCTGATGGAGAACCAGCGCGTGGAGGCGGTATCGTCATCTTCTTCCGTTCAACTCTTCGCATCACTCAAGTTTCTCTCGACACGCCGTCTTTGTCTTCTCTCGCAGCGCTCTGCTTGAGCATCGCAACTCCACGTGGTTCAGTAACTCTTCTTACAGTATACAGACCTGGATCTACTCCTCCCACTGAACAATTCTTTGAAGAGTTTTCAGCTGTGCTTGAGTGCCTGATTACACGGAATAGCCAGCTTATCATCCTCGGTGACTTCAATATTCACCTTGAGGATCCATCTCTTCCCTCATCTACTCGTTTCCTCTCCCTTTTCTCACAGTTTGGCCTCCGTCAGCACGTCGCCGAGGCCACACACCGAGATGGAGGCTGGCTTGACCTCGTCATTACCTCAGACGATGATCGGGTCGATGATCTTCAGATCCTTCCACCTTCAATCTCCGATCATTCCTATCTCCAATTCACACTCCCTTCCATCCATCTTCAACCTATTCACTCCGTTCGGAAGTTGCGAGGGTGGAAATCGTTCGATGCCAAGGCGTTCAGCGCTGCCATCCGCAACTCAATTCTCTCGTCACCTCAAGAGACGCTCGATGCTTATACAGTCGATCAACTGTTCGACCTCTACATCTCCACTACGACAAACCTGCTCGACAAGATGCTTCCTATTCGCAGCGTTAAGACTCGTGTTCGACCGCTGGCAGTCTGGTACGACGGAGAATGTCATCAGTCACGCCGCCGCGCCCGTTGCGCTGAGAGACAGTACCGCCGTTCCAAAGATCCAAGTGACCATCTTGCTTGGATCAAAAAGCTGCGTGCCCTTCATCATCTCTACCACGACAAAGAGGCCGCCTACTGGGAACAGCTCGTCTCTCGAAATGCCAACAATCCAAAGCGCCTGTGGTCCTCCATCTCAGGACTACTCGGTCGACCATCGCGGCCAGCGGAGACACCTGCTTTTACCGCCAACGACTTCCTTGACGTGCTCAACGCCAAGACCGACCGTCTTCGTGCGTCTACTGCCAACGCTCCTCCTCCTACGTTCTCATCAACGACGTCAGTCTTCGACGGTTTCAGACCCATCGTGGATTCTGATCTTCGTTCAGTTTTTTCATGTGTAAATTTGAAATCATGTGAATTAGACCCTCTACCTCCTTTTATTATTTGTGACATTCTTGATGACATTGCTGTATTCTTTGTGTATCTGTTTAACAGGTCACTTGCTGAGGGCTGCATTCCTGCCTCGCAAAAACGGGCCTTGGTCTTTCCTGCACTCAAGAAGCCCAATCTTGACCCTAGTCTCAGTCAAAACTATCGCCCAATCTCAAACCTATCTTTTCTGTCTAAGACTCTTGAAAGACTTGTATCCATGCAACTTCTTCCCTATCTTGAGAAATCGGGTCTCCTTCCATCCCACCAGTCTGGCTATAGGGCTAATCACTCTACGGAAACAGCCCTCCTTTCCATGCTTTCTGATATTTACTCTGCTGTTGACAAGTCTCAAGTCACTCTTTTGGCTCTCTTCGACGTAAAATATATTATATAGGCCTAGAGCACAGTGAATGATACAGTGAAGAGAGACCATCAAGTGGATAATCAGCAAGGTCATCAAAAGGACACTTTAGTTAAGAAGACACCAAATGCAATATGTTGGAAAACACTAGACATGTAGGACACTGAAGAAATTGTCTTGCTCGAAGACAATTATAAGGAGGAAGCATTGATACCAATAATGAAATCGTTGACTGTATCATGTAGATACGCTTTTCATGCTGTAAAATGTTCGTCTTGTAACAGAGTCGATTAACGGGTTGAATCAGGCAATCTTTTGGAGTTTAGGAGCACGCCACTAAGCTGCATCCAAGGCCCTTGTACTAGCAATGGTTGCAAATTCATAAGCAGGCTTTGCCGAAACTGGGAATCTGAAAAAAAATGGTGATGGACTAAAGAAAAAGCACCATCAGATCCGTGTAGCAAATAAAATTTAAAAACTCTGGGTAGATAAAAATGCAGGAAAATTTTAAAAGCTATCAATCTTTTGATAAAGAAAAAGGACATAAAGATGCTGGTAGTATATAGGCTACCTAAAGAGGGTCAAAGCAAATGCTTCCTGGAAGTCAAACAATACCCTGCTTGCTGAGTGCTGACCCATATCTTTGTACCAAAAAAACTACTGGAAGTGCATACAGTGCTTTGCATGCAATCTCCATGCATTACTTATTTTCAAAACTGTTCCCAATAATTGACCAACTTCTCGTAGTGTCAAAAATTCTCGTTAGTCTTAAATTAAGCGTACTGGAATATTTCTTCGGAAGCCACATACTTTGAGTAGCAGTAGCCTACTACTTTGTGCCTCACAATAGTCCACTCTGCAGTATAGGCTACATGCAATATGGTCTCTTCGGCATGCAATGGTCCGTAATCTAACATTTGCAGTTTCGAGCATGCTGAAGGAGCTGAACGGATGCCGTTCAACGATGTGAACAGATTACACGAGAGCAGATGTCTCACGTCACACAAAAAAATTTGACAATGGCGCGTTATGATCAAGTGCAATAAATAAGATAATTAAATAGAACTTTATTAGAACCAGATAGAATAGATATTGTCTATATATCAGCGTGTTTTGGTTCTTAGTCACCACACAGCCTATACATGTACATATTTACAAACCAACGTAGTCTACATGCACAGCAGACTGTAGGTCTACATGGAAATAATTATATGAGAGAGAAAAACTGTTTTAGAAGTTCGCATCTTCTTTTCCGTATAGGAAGCAAATTAGAACAGTAGAGTTTGGAGAGAGCAGTTCTGTTGTCGACCGATTTTATACTGTTTCTTGTAATTCAAGCAATTCATCAATTTGTCCGGCACAGGGTGGGTCATTTTGTTACCTCGCCAGAAGCACAAGCAGAAGTTGAGACTGGATGACTAAGAAATTCAGTAAGTATTTCGATTCACTCAAAGCACTTTTCCCGCTTTTCTTCGCTCTCAGCTCTGCACCTGATGACTTCTCCATTGAAGTACCTGAAACCGGTTTCAAAACAATAAGTGGCAAAAGTTTACATTAAATAATCATTTTCGTGTTCATTGATTAGCAAATATATTTAATTCTGGCATGATCGCATTAGATCGTGTAGGCATAAACTGTGATCACAATATTATTATTCTGCGCAACAAGAGGACTTCACTATAATGGGTCCTAAGAAAATCTAGAGGAGTGAACCCCTCAGCCCCCGGAAATTCTCGGCCTGCACATTTACTAGGCAACAGGGTCCAGTTATTTACACATGGTATCTACATGTAGCCTAGGCCTAAATAAAATCAAGTAGCCTGATTGCGAGAGATATAAGGAGAGAGAAAGTGAGTGATATTGTTTTGATGTGTAGGCTACTTGTGTAGCCTAAGTTGGGAGGTATACGATGGAACGCCGCGGATTGGAGGGAGCGTGCAGAGTGAGCATCCTGAACAGATAGTGATTTGGTTTAGCATACGGAAAGGCTGAGGCATAGACCTATATACAGGGTGAGAATTGCCAGGGGGTTGGGGGGGTTCAACCCCCCCGTCTTTCTTGGAGCCCCATGTTAAAGTATGTTTTTCATACCCAAATTTCAAGTTTATCATAGGCCAACCCCCCCAGTTATTTTTCGACAATTCTCATACTGCCTATATAGAACTATCAAGATCCGGTTGGCTACTGTAAGAGACCATAGGACAGAAGGAGGCAGAGGAGTTGTTACGAGTGCGTATTAGGTTTAGGTTGATAGAAACTAAACCGGGGGCACACATCAGGTTTAGGTTTTGTAAAAAAATTATAGCCTGCTTCTAACTTGTTTGATAATTAATCTGCTGCATCAGACCAAACACAACCGAACTGCTACCAAATATCGATGTTTTCCGGTAGTGGTTCTCATTCCATTACTTCATCAAAATGGTTTCTACTTCCACGACGATCCACATGCATGGATCCATTCATTTCGATGTCCCGTGATTAGACCAATCTATATAAATCTTTTGCTTCTAAGTTGAAGGCATGCTGTTTGATAATAATCTGCTACATCAGACCAAACACAACCGAACTGCTACTATATAGATCTATACTATCGATGTTTTCCATGCAGTAGTATGGCTCTCATTCCATTACTTCATCAAAATGGTTTCTACTTCCACGATCCACATGCATGGATCCATTCATTTCCATGTCTACTGATTAGACCAATCTATATAAATCTTTATATATATACATATATATACATATATCTATTTATATATATACAGCGCGTCAATGCAAAACGAGTCTGCAGTTAATCGTCCGAACGGAACGTAGGCCAAACGACGCCAATTAGCGACAACAGACAAATTGGATGGATTAATTTAATTAACGACGTGTAGCCTACATGTACATGTACTGCAGGGCCTACCTCGCTTCTCCAGAACCGAAGGAGCTGCAAGAAAAGAACAATCTCCATTCAGGTCAACGACATCCATTCATTAAAATTACATGCATACACACAAATACATACATGCATAGGCCTACATATTACATAAAAATTATAGATCTATGCATACATGCATACGATGCATGCACACCATAGGCATAGGGAGCGGTAATCCAGAGGGGGCAAATCCCCTCCCCCTAATTTCGGGCGACCCCGTTTTTCGGGCAAGTGGGCCCGGGAAATATTAAACAAACCATCTTTGAAGCTCAACACTCATTATCACACCACATTCTCTCCCAGTTCCAATTTGGCCGAATCGTATAGGCCTAGCAGAAAATCGCTGGGCAAAAAATTATGAATTCACGGTAGCATTTTGCAAATATTAGCAAAAAACGTAGCAAATTCACCAACTAAAATTTGTCCCCAAAACGCGACAATTCCTGGCATTTGGAAAATTCAAAGCATTCAAGCTGAGTGCCACGGAACACGGAATTCGCGGTTTGAATTACAGGTGCATGTCGGAGCAACCTACGTACTACTGTATACCTGGCAGGCAACATCAGACGCTATCGGACGATCCTAGTAAAATGCGTCTGCGATCATCAAAGTCTACTATTCTGCATGTCAGTAACTAAAACCAAAACGAGTGGTCACTGGTCGGGTCTTTCTTATCGCCAGTTCACGTGCCCAGAACAGTCTTTCTGTACATATTTAGGAAGTAAAAAGCCTTTTTCTCTTAAAAAAACAGTTTAAAATACACGCGTTTAGGTAACCTAACTCAGAGCATTAGCATCTGCGTTGATGGCAGACATGCAGTATGTCCGCGCAATGCCTCCAAGAAATAGCTTGATACAACGACGCTATACAAACTATCGCATTTACAATAACATTTCCATCTGTGCAATGGGCATAATGTTACATTTATATAGCGCCACCTACCGTTGAGCACATATACGGTTATGGTTCCAGAGTCGAAATTCGACGACCGGCATGTGTAGTTACCGGCGTCGGTGAGTCTGCTGTTGCGGATGACCAGTACACTGACCAGTACCTTCGTCTCGATCTTCTTCGTTATGATGACCCCGTTCTCAGCGTCCGAGTGAATCCTTTCCCGACCCTTGAACCACTCGACGTCGTGAGGTGGATCAGGTTTTCCAGTGGCGTTGCATACCAGCTGAACCTTTCCACCACGCTCGACGTACTCGTCGCCGAATACTTGGATATCTGAACAACGATAGACAAGTATGTTCAAACAAGTAGCCTATATGCCCGGTTGACATGTAAAACATTGCAATGTGATGTGAAGGGTCATAGACTGTAATGCAATGCAATGGTACTCAAGGTGCGCTAAAATTTTCTTCTGCATTTGTATTGTGGTAATGTTATGCATTTAGTGCATCTGCGAATCTATTTCCATCTATCCATATTTATACCCATAATTCATATCCAATTAAATGTAAATGTAATGCATTAAATGCATACAGATATACACGGTGATTCATAAAAAAAACCATCCCCCTGCGTAAGTTCGGATAACTCATGTAGATGACCATCAAATTTAACGAAATTTCACAGTAATGAAGCTTGATGTTCTAGCCAAGTGCTGTATAAATTATTTCACATTCAGAGCTATAATGACGTAACGCGGATGACGAAACTAATGACGTCACGATAATCTCGAGAAACACGCAATATTCCAACGTTCCTGTCAGTCACTCAGGTTGTATCATGCAAACCTGGTCAATTTCATCTGGTTTAGCCTCCAGGTGAGAAATTGTTTACTGTGGCAGCACCCAGTTACAATCAGAATGTTCGCAAACACGTATCTGCCGGTACACAGAAGAGGGACGTTCCAGCAAATCGTCTTTTGCGGAATCGACCAACTTTCAGCAAATCCCTTATGGCATCGGTCGGGTCTCTGACTTGGTCGTACGAACATATCCATTTCACCGAACCAGTTGTCATGAGGTCAATGGACAATATTACAGAGATGTTCCACTAAAACAGGGCCTTTTACCAGACAGTCGTGACATTACCGATGAGGATTTTATCTTCCAGCAGGATAGCGCCCCTGCGCACAGAGCACGGGACACTGTTGCGTTACTGGAAACTGAAACACCTGATTTCATCCCGCCTACTTTGTGGCCACCCAGCAGCCCTGATTTAAATCCAGTGAACTATAAGATATAGAGTGTCATGCAAGAGAAGCTAGGTCTACAGATCTCGAATATGTTATGTCAGTGAGTTGCGAAGTCGAATTGTGGAGGCATGGGACGAGATGGATCAGCGCATCATTGATGAATCAGTCAAACAGTGGCGTACTCGTCTTCGCCCATGCCTCGCTGCCAAAGGGGGGGGGGTCAATTTGAACATAAACTTTAACTTTCCGAATGTTTAGAAATAACTCCTCTGTCTTACTTTAAAATTTCTTTCACATAGCATGACATTTGACGGAGTTACAGTGAAATATGCAGGGGGATGGTTTTTTATGAATCACCGTGTATACAGATCAAAAGATAGATGGGTAAGTAAATTTTATTTACCCATCTATCTTTTGATCTGTCCATCTGTCCGTCTAAATTCGCCAACTAGTAATTTTGTATGTCTGTCTTTGTGTCTGCCTATATTTTTGTCTACATGTCTGCCAACATTCTGTCTTTTTCTTACGAACTTTTAATCCAATGACTTCTAAAGCGCCGTTGTCATCAAGCGATGACTGATTCAAGTGGAATCGCCGTAAAAAGAGGTAATAATCCTTCGTATGAAGCCATGGTCCAAATCCGAAAAGCATATCTGTCTGCCTATTCGTCTGTCTGTCTGCCTGTCTGCCTGTCTGTCTGTCTGCTTACTTCTGACGTTGAGCTTGATGTCGTATGTGTCGTGGTCGTTTTTCGTGCTGATCTGACATTGGTAGATGCCATCATCCATCGGTCGAATGTCCTGAATGATCAGACTCCATTCGTTCGTTCTCTGGTTGTAGTCCACACTGATTCGAGTGTCTGGTGCGAATGGATACATGCCGATCGTCAGCGGATGGATGTCGTCGTATTTTTTCCACGTCACCTGCAATACAGACAATTTCAGGTCACTCCATGTCACTTAAGGTCACTCCCGATCAAATCCACGGTTGTTATTTGAAGCATAGTCATCATTACAGAGTATACGGCAGTGCTAATTTATGAAGCGTCAGATGATTATAATTATGATACATTGGAATTAAAATGTATACACAATCCATTGCGATGCAATGTAGTGCATTATATCGGAATGCTATACATGTAGTCATTGTAGTAAAACGTATTAAGAATGTAGGCCCAAGTAAGTATAATTCCATATTTAACCATCTGACATTTTAGCCAAAACACTGCAGAAAGCTCTTCCTTGGTTACCATAATTAATAATTATACATGTATAACTAATCTCCTATCAATCTTTACTTCGAATTGTCTTATCCTTATTATCATTGACTTTTATCCAGCGCACCTTCAAAGCAATCTACTCAGAAGCGCTCCCAGTCCAACAACGCCTATATTGTCAATGACCTCTGTTGTCAAATTATCAAAGTCAGGAGAGATAAGGTTAAATCGGACAGAATAGCAGGAGTTACAAGGTATAGGCAAGGTGGTGCAAACCTATGATATGATATCTATGATAATTATCAACTCATGCTCTTCCAATGTTCTCGTTTTGACTGATACAATACGTGGCGCCCAGTCAAACGGACAGTGGTGGTGAAGCATCTCACCCGATCATTTCAACGAAAGATGAACAGAATCTGGGTTATAATGTCGATGAGGATAAACGTCTATTAATTATATTATTAGATTTACATTTGCACATGTACATGTAGAGTACACACATTACTAAAGTGAAAGTCCTTTCATATTCCAGAAACAGTTGCCAGGTCGATCATCCATCCGAACGGTTGAAAAAGAGAAATAACATCAGGTGTTCTGGGTAATGATTGGCTTATACATGTAAGACGCAAGCAGAGGACGATAGCATGATACTGGGCGATATTACGCCATTTAATCTTCGACTCGAAAGGAATATCAGTTTCTCAGCCACATCGTATTATTCGTCTGAGACCCGATGCTTTCGACACGAGATTTTTCCAGTTTATATAATTATGATTACACTCTGCTTATTCTCACCATCAATTCAGCATTATTTTCTAGTTTAAAAATTAGTTTAATTAACCGCTAAAGACATCATCAACGTCATTGTCGTTGTCGAATTCGGTGTCGTCGTTGTTGTTGTTGTTGTCATTATCATAATTAATCGCAAGTCGCTCCTTTTGCTAGAGTTGGTCGGTCAGTATATTCTGTATAAGCCCAAAACCTAATAGCATTTGACACAGATCGACAGGTTAAAAGGTAGGCCTAACCAATCTCAAAACAATAAACTATCATCTTTGTCGTCGTCGTCATTTATCATTCGTCATTCATCATTCATCATTGATCGTCATAGTCATCGTCGTCGTCGTCGTCGTCAACATCACCATCATCATATCATCTTCATCGTCACCACCATCACTAACTCACTCACTCGGTTACTCACCCATGGGGTGCACTCACTCACTTTATATTTCTTCAGGTTGTGAGTGAAGACTATTGGTGACAGATTGACTGTAATGGGCTAGTGTGTTAGATCTCGATTGAGGTTAGGTCTAGATTTAAGCACCTACAAACATCACGGCGATTATCGTCTCCGCATGAGCCGTAATTATATGGCAATCAGGCCTAGCAATAAATTATTATTATGATTGTGCTAGCAGCGGCAGCAGCAGCAGTAGTAATAGTACTAGCAGAAGTACATAGTAGTAGTGGTAGTGGCAGTGACAGTGGCAGTGGTAGTGGTAGTGGTAGTAGCAGCAGGAGCAGCAGCATCAGCAAGAGTACTGTAGCACGCAGCGGTGGCATCATTAGTATTAGAATTAGAGTAGAATATAATCATCATTACACCATACACATGATTGCCATTATAAACTCATTAATGATTTGTAATTGCTACTTTCCTTACTGTCCCTTGCAGTGTCATCATCAGTGTTCTCATGGGCGCCGACTCTGCGAGGCCCGTGAGTGCTCAGCACCACCAGAAATTGGCCATGCGAGGCCCTCCTATGCATGGGCACCACCTGAAATCAGCCGGCAAGATGTGCTTTTAAGATATTTTTTCTCTGTTGGGATTACTTATCTATAAAAATCATTCCATCCTTAGTATACTTTTTAAATCTCAGTTAGTTTACCTTACAATTACTCCAGTTTTATCCCATATGGCATCTGGTATATAGTCTGAACTCCATTGGTCCTAAGACGACCGCGAATACGAGGAAACGCCGAAATCCTGCTTATTCGATCCTCTTCCGTAATTTTTTTTAGTACGGACAAAAGCGACGATTTGAATGACATTGTTTCTTTAGGCCTATATTGTATAGGCCTACATGCTCAATAGTGTTCTTCAGTGCTCGAGAGTCACCTCCCAGCATCATAAAAGCGGGATATTGTTTTGTCTTTAAAAACTAGGCCTAGCCTACTTGAAATACTATTTGAAAAACTATTCCACAGTGTTAATATTGGCTCACTAAACAGTGGCTAAGTGTCTGATTTCTTGTGCAAAATTTTAGTAGCCTATGTTGGCCTAATTGAGGGAGAGTGCTCCAAGACGCCCATGAAAACGAAGATTGTGCTTTTCTTCTGTGTGGATTCCAAGAGAAATAGGCTACATCAAACACAAAGAATGATCAAAAAATTTAAATTGGGAAGAACATTATTTTATTGAAGTTTTAAATCATGTCTTTAAGCAATGAGATAATAGGAAATTTTGACAAGGATGTCAAGACGTTAAAATGACAGCCTAAGGTTCTACCATCGCAGTGTGACAATAAAAAAAATCGAAAATGGGGAGGAGCACATCCCGTTTCCAAGCCCCTTTCCTGCTCGGCGCTGTGCTTCTCGGCGATCATACTTTGGGTGCGAGTTCGTCCCTTCAAACCAGGACCAAGTCTCCGCCTATATAAACAGTGGTGATTTCAATAAGTCTCTTATAAAAAGGGCCCAAAAAATTTTCGCGCGCTCACGCGCGCATATTTTCACATTCTTTTGGGCACCCCCACTCTTCGGATCAACTCGGCGCCTATGAGTGTTCTAGGTATAGACTGATGTGCTACGCTGATTAGATGTCACTGGAAATGATTCAAATGAACAGCTCAACAATAATCCCGATTCCTTCAGTTGACTAACGCTAGAATCAACCTATCCTCGTACCATCAACCAGTCTTAACCATAAGCCAGTCTGAAGCCGTGGATAAAGTAGAGAGGCGTTGAACGAATCAGTGCATGTAAAAGACTTCGCCATCACAATATAAGGACCATCGACGACATCGACTAGAAGCGTTAAACCGGTTCGGACATCTTTGGAATTAACAGACAGCGCCATCGAACGAAGGATTCCACTCTGTAGTACATGTTCTATAGATATTATACAGCATCTATAGACTGTGTTCCGTGTATGTCCTATACCAGTGGTTCCCAAACTTCAGCAGGCCGCGGACCGGCAATAATTTTTGGTGAAGCTCGCGGACCGCTAACTTAGGCCTAACTGGCGATGGCAAACAAAAGCGTTGATTTATTCTTCAAATTTTTTAATATTAAGATAGAAATTTGAATAAATTTTGGACAACAATTCGATTAGTTTCACAATTTCAACCAAATAAACTAATAATTAAGTTAACATTTTATTTTTAACTCTTCTCTGCGGACCGGTGATCATACCTCCGTGGACCGGCGCCGGTCCGCGGACCACCACTTTGGGAACCACTGTCCTATACAACATCTACATCTATAGACTGTGTTGGTGTGAGATCGCAGGAGCCGAACTGACTGTGATCCATGGCTGTGATGCCACACGCCCTTCCTTCCTTAATTCCCACGCTTCTCCACTCTGATCAAAGCAGTTGAGGCAAACGACTAAAAACGTGCTATGGACAGCAGTATAGGCCTACCATAGATGTGTTTTAAGCCATGGAGTGGACAGCTCCAGTGCAATGACTATACGATGTCGATTAAACTGATTGCAACGACCATGACGATGGTCATGGTGGTAGTGATGATGACGATGAAGAAGGTCATGATGATGATGATGATGATGATGATGATGATGATGATGATGATGATGATGATGATGATGATGATGATGATGATGATGTGGTGGTGGTGGTGGTGGTGGTGGTGGTGGTGGTGGTGGTGGTGGTGGTGGTGGTGGTGGTGGTGGTGGAGGGAAACGAGATGTAGGATAAGGGAAGAAAGACTGAGGAGGAGGAGGAGAAGCAGTAGGAGGAAGAATAAGAGGAGAAAGAGGAGAAAGAGGATGGCCAATTTCGTGATTCTGGGAAAAAGAGTAAAGATAACTAGCCAAATAACAGATTAATATGTCAATGAATAATTATTATTATCCCATGCATTGTGTAGGCACAATGACACGTCACCTATAGCTAAAGATAGCATGGCTCTTCATGCTATTGTTACGGATGAGTTAGACAACGCTAGCTTTTTCATGACAACGCTGCAGCAACATCGCAACAGATGCAACGAGGCAACACGAAAACAAAGCAACGACGACAGGTCATTGTAATTCCTATTAATGATCCCATTAAACCGATTACACTCCATCACAATAACATTAATAATTAATTATATACTTAACAATAAATGGCATCATCGATAGCGCGCAACAATGTCTAATGCACAAGACATTGACCGATGGCATAATTATCAATGCCATCGATAATATCTTATATAGTCACAGTCATCAAGTTGCCTTTCTCTTTCTACCGGCAATGTCGGCATACAGTAATTGTGATGTAGACCGACAAATCTAAAGAAAATCCGATGTAATCACGACCTGCATAGTGCATACTATGCTGGTCACCGAATAAAGCTTGTTATGCTATGCAACAATCATGGGCACCCGCAGAAGTTTTTGCAGGATGGAGCAAAACACAATGGTCACAGTAATTTTTTTTAGCAAGAGCTTGAAAATGCAAAGCAGAAAATAAAGAACGCGGTTATAGATCTATTTCACAGAGGTTTCTAGATGTTAATTTCTTAGTTTCAAGTGGTTACTATAATTAGTAACATCAGCGCTTTAGTGCAACGAAATTTATTAAAAACCAAAAAGTATTAGTTTAAAAATATGGAATCGATCTTCGAGGGGGCAGGTGACCGTGCCCCCTCTTGTCCCTTTGTGCGGGCGCCCATGGTAACAATCTGTTACTGTGACACGTTATCCAGGGGGAACGAATCTGATTTTAGTAACACATGTGTCATTTGTAGGTGCACACGTAGTATTATGATACGTCATATAACTATAGGCGTATTTTAATTGATCGACCGACATAAAAATATAGCCTCATAGTGTATATACTACATGTAGGCCCTATATAATGTACATGTACATGTAGATATATAGCATTACAGTGTTACAACCGTGTTATAAACACAACGTATATGAATATTAAGACTGTTTCTACCGTTAAAAATGCAAAAAATATGCCGATGTATATTCAATTAAAAGTAAACATAAATACATGTAGACATAGGCGCCGAGTTGATCCGAAGAGTGGGGGTGCCCAAAAGAATGTGAAAATATGCGCGCGTGAGCGCGCGAAAATTTTTTGGGCCCTTTTTATAAGAGACTTATTGAAATCACCACTGTTTATATAGGCGGAGACTTGGTCCTGGTTTGAAGGGACGAACTCGCACCCAAAGTATGATCGCCGAGAAGCACAGCGCCGAGCAGGAAAGGGGCTTGGAAACGGGATGTGCTCCTCCCCATTTTCGATTTTTTTTATTGTCACACTGCGATGGTAGAACCTTAGGCTGTCATTTTAACGTCTTGACATCCTTGTCAAAATTTCCTATTATCTCATTGCTTAAAGACATGATTTAAAACTTCAATAAAATAATGTTCTTCCCAATTTAAATTTTTTGATCATTCTTTGTGTTTGATGTAGCCTATTTCTCTTGGAATCCACACAGAAGAAAAGCACAATCTTCGTTTTCATGGGCGTCTTGGAGCACTCTCCCTCAATTAGGCCAACATAGGCTACTAAAATTTTGCACAAGAAATCAGACACTTAGCCACTGTTTAGTGAGCCAATATTAACACTGTGGAATAGTTTTTCAAATAGTATTTCAAGTAGGCTAGGCCTAGTTTTTAAAGACAAAACAATATCCCGCTTTTATGATGCTGGGAGGTGACTCTCGAGCACTGAAGAACACTATTGAGCATGTAGGCCTATACAATATAGGCCTAAAGAAACAATGTCATTCAAATCGTCGCTTTTGTCCGTACTAAAAAAAATTACGGAAGAGGATCGAATAAGCAGGATTTCGGCGTTTCCTCGTATTCGCGGTCGTCTTAGGACCAATGGAGTTCAGACTATATACCAGATGCCATATGGGATAAAACTGGAGTAATTGTAAGGTAAACTAACTGAGATTTAAAAAGTATACTAAGGATGGAATGATTTTTATAGATAAGTAATCCCAACAGAGAAAAAATATCTTAAAAGCACATCTTGCCGGCTGATTTCAGGTGGTGCCCATGCATAGGAGGGCCTCGCATGGCCAATTTCTGGTGGTGCTGAGCACTCACGGGCCTCGCAGAGTCGGCGCCCATGCATGTAGACTATATATATTATATATCACACATAAATATATATACACAACACACGCATACACACCGAGCATTATATATAAATATATAATTATATATATATATATATATATATGCAGTATGAATTGGTCTGACCGTGGGTCACCCGTCTATTTCCGCAAGGTATCGATTTTCCTGTGAAAGTCATCTCCGCGAGTGTTCACTCATGCGTAACACCTCGGCAACGTTCACTGGTGCGTCACTTTGATGGATGCTCGCACAATTTGTTCCTCAGCTTGCCCTTTTTAAGCCGTTCTTGCCTCGCGAAATAAGGCTAAACCATTTAGGCAATTTCCCTCAGGGCAAGTTACGATTTGTATATTATGTGTGCAAGATCAGTCAGCAGTTTGCTTTCGGGGAAAGCAGGCGATTACGCCGACCGCATTTGCGTTACTTGCAAAACAAAGTTTTCACTATGTCTTAAGTTAATCACTTATTTTTTCTTCTTCTCCATTTCTATAGCGCCCCCATGTTGCCTATTCAGAGGCGCTCCAGACTACAGCGCGGACGCTGCATCGGGGGCTTCACGCCGAAGCGCTGAGCAATTGCGAGTGAAGGACTTGCTCGAGGTCCCTACATAGCGGGTTGAAGTGGATCCGAGCCTGCAATACTCTGGCTGCAAGGCAACGAACATACCCCGTACACCACAGCACCCTACAAATATAGGGCTTTGTAACTTAGTCCTGCTATCATCCTATTATCGCCTCATTATTATCCCTTCTTTATGTAGCGCCATTGTAAGCACTATACACAACACTTAAACGGCTTTATGCACGCCGTAAAATACGTTTATTGTTACTTTAGCAAAGCAAATTGCCAGCAACGTTATTCAACTTGAACCTTACGTTGGATTCAAAGCAGACGGTCGACAGAACAATTTTGCGGGAAGAGAAAAACAGAACAAAGAGCATGTCGCTAACTTTCCCTCCTATCTCGCAGATCATTCTGCTCTTCTGACCCTACAATGGATGGGATTATGGGATTGGCCGGTGTCGACAATGTGTCGCCGGTGGCTTCTGTTCCCGAAGCCTTCACGTGCTAACGAGATCTCGCCTTCTTATCTCGTCAAAGTCTCGCGAGGTTTCACTGCCGCGCTCGCAATCGATAAAAATAAGGAGAGATTTCCGAGTGAGATGACGTCATAGGCAGCAAGGATGCCATATCAGGAAAGAGGGGCACCATACAGAAAGAGACAAATAAGCAACCAAGAGATAAGGGAGAAAAGGGGAAAATTGTAGGCTACTTATAGAAAGGGTCAGATAAAGAGACAGATAGACAGAGACAGAAAGGAAAGAGATACATAGATTAATGGACAAGAGAGGTGGAGGACAGAAGGGAGATAAACTTACAATTTGCATGTTTTTGTTTATTGGAAATCTAAGTGACAAAGCAACCGCAATCTGCAGTGACAATATAGGCTAAAGGCTATATGAATTAATTATAAGCAAAAATGCGAATTAGTCAAAAGTTTTCGTTGTAAAGTATGTATGTAGTTAGCGTCATCTTTGCATTCTGGAGCGCCTCTGAGTAGTTCATTCACAATTGCTCAGCGCTTCGGCGTGAAACTCCGATGCAGTGTCCGCTCTGCATCCTGGAGCGTCTCTGAGTAGAAAGAGCTTGAAGGTGTGCTATAACAAGTGCACATAGTTACAAACAAACAAATGTCGGTCACGAATTTGTGGACGGTAGAGGAGGAAGAGGGGCCCTGCTAGCGAAGGCCGGTTCCCAAAAGCGAGGTCTTACTGGGACAAAGTCTCTCAGATCGTTTTGTTTTTAACCCCAACAATTTATAGGTCTATTATAATAGTAGTTGCCGTTTAACATCACTGTATAATTATATGATGACATGATCATTAGTAACGCCCTCCTTCTCTTCCTTTTTCCAGACTGCATGATCATGTGTAATTTATTTGAGAGCGAGAGAAAGAAAGAAAACAATTACAGATGCTGCAACAGTGTTTAGTCTATACTCCCTTCTGCCTCTGCTTGGGGGATCCAGGTTTCGAGGTGGGAGGGGCCGAGGACAAGCCACCGTTTGGCCGATCGACCAACAGCTGTTAAGCGTGGCGCTGACAAGTGGGAGGTTTTTACTCTTGTCATTTCTATTTTGTTCTGCAGACCTTTTTAGTTAATCATCTACATGTACATGAAATTATTTAAATATTTTCATATATTTCTTAATCCTATCAGTGTATGATCTTTACTCTACAGTCTACATGTACAAGCAGCTGTTCAATTTTTCTTGAGGAATATCATTCCAGGGAACTTCACCACCCCCGTGATGCCTATGTTTAAATAGTGACAGACGCACAAGTTCTAATCAGAGACAGATGAACAGATAATAGACACACATCTGACAAACGCCGCGAGATAGAAATATGGAAATCCACGGACGGGTAGAAAGAGGGGAGAGAGAGACAGACAGAAACAGAAACTGAGACAGAGACAGAGAGACAGAGACAGACAGATATAGAGACAGAGACAGAAAACAGAGAGAAGAAGAGAACCACTGTAGGAAAACTTACAGAAAGATAAATCGAATGGACTGTCCGACACAGACATACTGTCAGGTTTCACCCATATATCCAGACATACTGTCAATGATACATACAGACATACACACACAGATACACAGACAGAAGTGAGGGGAATAGACGGCAAACACTGTTTGTTTGTGTCTCTCTCTGTCTGGTTATTCCTTCTCCATTATTCTTCATTCCTTTCTGCTTCGTATAGAATCATAGTTGCATCGTTGCTTCGTATTTTTCAAGGAAGACAGGAAGACAAAAGCGGAGTTGTTGTCATTAATGTTCGAAAAGCATCTGACACATCTGATTCTTGAATATTTAATCTGACACATCTGATTCTTGAATATTTAATCCAACTGTCAGCCTGGATTTTCGACGCCAATACCCCTGACTGCACTGCTTACACCTCACCCGCAAGCCTTCACATGCTATATATAGTATATAAAAAATACTTATAACAAGCAACTGCTCTCTGCAGCTGGGAGATGGGGTTTACGATAGGTATATATAATATAATATATATAATATATATATTATGTATATAATATGTACTATTTACTATTTAGTGATAAACCGAATCTTACGTTGAGTCGAATTCACTGCTCAGTTGAATCAGTTCATGTCTCGACTGTGTAAACGGCATGGACTATGTATACATTGTATAGTCTAAGTTGCCATGGGTTTATCGCAAAACTTATAATTGTTCATGTATTCTGTCTTGATTTCTGTAGGCCTACCTACTCATATTCTTTTCTCTAAGATTGGTTTACCCCAGTGATCGGCTTTTACCCTGTCACATTTAAACATGCAGCGCACCTTTTGTGTCATGCATCACCCTGATAAACTAGTGTAGATCCATGCGAAATTCACTGTTTACTTCGGACCCAATACTTCTAATTAGAATGCATTATTTGATGGCGATAGATTATTTAGAATTTTAGAGGCTTAAGCAGAAGTTATACACCACGCTATTATGCTGCATACTTTGTCGTGTAGACCTACTTTGTCTCTTGCCTTAGTGTCTGTGCGCGCAAGGTTCCTCTTATTATAGCACATAGGCAACCGAGGAGGACGAGGACCACAGGAAAGAGGGAAGACCCGGAAGAGTAATGAAGAGAAGGGAGAAGGAGAGCAGAAATATGAGGAGAATGAGGGGGAAGAGGAGCAGAAGGTCGCCAGAGGTGGAACGGAAGAAGGGGAAGAAGATGAGCAGATGAGAAGTGAACAATGGACGTTGAGTGAGGAGTCGGTACATGTATAGGAAGCTGAAAGATTTGACAACGGATGGATGAATAGGATGATGATTATGACTATGGTGATGCCACTGCCACCGCTACTGCCACTGACAGTCACCATCTCCCCACGACGAACAGTCTACCCCCACACCCCCCAAAAAAAACAGTCCACCCACCCCCCAAACAGTCTTCCACATACGTGTAGACGACGTCATTCTTCTGAACTCCGACCTCGCGTCATGTCTCTCCACCGTCAACAACAACAACTGACCGAAAGAGAACGACGACGTCGGACCGTCTCGGACGAGGGAGTAGCATCGGCTGTTGTAACAGCAGAGCAGAGCAGACGGAGGGAGGGAGAGTGGTAGAAGGAAGGAGCGCATGCAAATGAGAATCAGCGTTCATCAATTTGAAACACGATAATTAGACGACGGTCGTTACATGCATAATTACATACATACGCGCAAACATGTATGTAGGATATACATTATGATTATGAGTATGTGCACAAATACATATATACATGTACATGCATACGTACATACATGTGCGAGTATGTACAATTGTACATACATACATTCATATATACAAACATAATTATATGAGTATATACATACAGACATACATACAAACATACATGCACACATACAAAAACATACATACACATACAAGCATACAAACAAATATACATGCATAGTACATACATAGATACATACATACGTACATACATACATACATACATACATACATACATACATACATACATACATACATACATACATACATACAATCATACATACATACATACATACATACATACATACATACATACATACATACATACATACATACATACATACATACATACATACATACATACATACATACATACATACATACATACATACATACATACATACATACATACATACATACATACATACATACATACATACATACATACATACATACATACATGTATACATACATATATACAAACATACATACTTACATACATACATGCATGCATGCATACACACATACATGCATGCATACATGCATGCATGCATGTGTGTATATGAGAGATTTGTTTAACAGCTGTTTTTCGACGTGAGGTTGCAGCTGATCGGTCGTTATTTCTGGAGGTTCCAATTTGTAAATAACAGATAATACTATGTCTATTGTCTATTCAAACCATGGATGTAATCTGTCTGCGCCATCTTTAGGTTTTTTTTAATAACTCCTACGGATTAACTGCTTCACGCTGAAATGGCGTTGGTGGTTGTTTGTTTGTTTGTATGTGCACTTGTTATAGCGCCCCTTCAAGCTCTCTCTACTCAGAGGCGCTCCCGAATGCAGAGCGGACACTGCTTCGGAGTTTCACGCCGAAGCGTTGAGCAATTGTGAGTGAAGGACTTTCCCAAGGTCCTTACGTGGCGAGTTGATTTCGAACCTCGAACCGTCCGGCTCCAGCTGGGCAATGACGCCACCACTACACCACTGCGCCCCACGGTTGTCGGAAGTCGTCTTGATTTCCCATCAGGTGCAACCCTTAACTCGATAAGCTGCTATCACTGGCCCCGAGTCCCATCATTATAATATGCCCTTGTGTAACGATTGTCACCAGCGGCCGGCCTAATCTAATTTCGCTTAATTTCGGAATGCGCTAGAAAACTGCTATTTTTAATCTCGGTTCGATTACGTAATGGCTAATAATAGCTCGGGACGCGATCTTGGCCAATCAGGAGGCTTCCCTCCCGTCACGTGGGTGTGTTTTCGGCGTCATTTTTTAGTTTTGCGATGGGCTGTTGATGGGAAAGGAACGATTGAAGATTTTTGTGAACAAAAATGCGTCTTTGTGACGGAAATGGTCTTTGTGACCGCAATTTATCTGTGTGATATAAGAGAAAGGATTGATCCGCTGTGTGCGACTGACGTGGAAAGGTTTGGAACGCTACGCAACTCAAAATTTCGATCGGAAACAAGGCCGCTGTACAAAAATTCAACAGTGGGAACAATTTCTTTGTGGGAACAGAAACTGACAGATTTCTTCAATTATTTCTCTGGATTGACAGGGAAGTAATCAGTGTCACCTTACAATAATTATTTTCGATTGAATATTATTGATTGTGCATTTTACAAACGTTCTATAATAATTATTGACGAGAATAGTCAGATATTTCATTTGATCTTTAGGCCTATTCAAGAAATCTGAATGCAAATTAGATTGTACTGGAATTAACAAGGACAAGTTGTTTAGGTTGAACTGTAAATTTAATTAATTGGATCCCGAGGAGATCCCTTTCGTTCCCCTCGTTAGTGATTGAAAACAGGGCATTTTCTTGTTCGTCGATAGGCCTCTGTCTCTGTGAAAAATAAAACAATTGTCATAATAATTATAGCTGTAATAAATAATTAAGGAGAAGAATCTGAAAAGATCAAAATTCGTATTCTTTGTGTAACTGATAATAATAAAATAATAATGTCAGAAGGTGAAACGGAAAAGAAGGAAGGAAGTGAGAAAAGTGAGTCAGAAGGAGAAGGCTTAGAGGACTCTAATTCGATTCGGCTGGGAGGGACCAGTGGGGATCTTTTCGCTAAGGTTATGTCCCAGAGGCTGTTAAAAATCTTAGAGCGCTTTGATACCTTGACTTCCATTGTTAGTGATAGCCAGAAGGGATTGGGGAAAGTATCAGAGAAGGTGGAGAATCTAACTGAGCTGCTTTTGAGGGAAATCGGGTCTGAGAAAACTGCTGCATGGGAACCGAACCCAGATAAGTCCTCAAGGGGGGCTGTCGTCGTCCACCAAACGACCGTGCGACCATGTCCAGCCACCACTCGTCCATCTCCTGGTGTAGAATCTGGTAACGAGACCCATTTCTCACTAGAAGCAGGAACAGCAGTTACTGATCGAGTCATAAAAGAAGGGCATTCTTCCCTGGAACCTGGAGTTAGGTTTTCCCTGTCCGAGGACCTGGCGAAGTACTCGTTTCCCCAGCAGTTAGCCCTCTCGCGGGTGGTCCAGTCCGAAACTCCTAAAATGCAAGAATCAGAAACAAGAGTAGGCGGCCACCTAGCGAGTGAGTACGGCGCTACACTTGTATCTGTCGTTCGAATCAGAGATCTTCTGAGGGGTTTGGCCGATCGAATTAGGAATGGCAGATAGACGACGCTTGGGATGCATGTGGCAATTAATCTTCGCCTATTAAGCCTATGTGCACGAACAGAACCAAATTTTGAAACTTTTTTCGTCAGAACCACATTGACTGATGTAGCGCCTTGCCGTTTGTATAATGCAACAAACTATATTATTGCTGGAATCTATTATTCATACGTGGCAATTAATATTAAAACGATCAATTACACAATAATGGCATTAGAAACGTTTCTATGTTTGTCTATCTCTCTATATGCGTGGCTGTCTTGTCTGTCTTGTCTGTTCGTCTATTCTATGCCGCCCACGCGTCAATTCTCGCAAAAATCTCGCAATGCTCACGGCGGTAAATTTAATTAATTAATTTAATTGTCTCTTCTGAGGCAGACAGCGGCGGCGAGATTCTTTGTCCGAAATATTTTCCCGCCAACCCTTCCTTTTTTCCGATGACCTTTTATATTTATAGTCTCTGTTTTGAAACTCTGAATAAATTTAATGGCAATGCAAAATCTGCTAACCTTTTTTTCTTTCTTGAAACTCTGAATAAATTTCATCAATAGGCTAGATCTTTAACACATCTGATGATATTTTTAGTAGGCTACTCGTTGTATGTAGATGTAAAAAATTTGGTAATTGGTATTGAGTTTCTGAAGCAGACAGCGGCTGCGAGATTCTTTGTCCAAAATATTTTCCCGCCAACCCTTCCTTTTTTCCGATGACCTTTTATATTTATAGTCTCTGTTTTGAAACTCTGAATAAATTTAATGGCATATAGGCCTAAATGTTAGACATGCAACCCGGCTAAGATCCGGGAACGGCAGGTCACGAAAATCAATATCGGGTCGCATACCCGGCTCACTTTCAGCCCTGTCGACCATAAAACAGAAATCCAGAACGTGGGAACGTGTAACGGCATGGCTGAACATGTTACGGCGCCATATAAATCGTCATTTTCATCAGTGGCCTTCAGCATCAACAAGACGAAAGTCGAACACAACTTAACTGCTTAACCCAGGAAACGTAGGGTACTATAACACGTGACTCCGCCGCTGCTCGTTCATTGGCAGTGCCAGTCCCAATCGTGGGAGAAAGGAGGCGGGCGACACTAATCATCCTTCATAATGACACAGTGTCGTTAAGCAGCGATAAGCTCGTACACAAGTCGTCACCGAAACTTGGCCACGTTGTGACGTTAGCATCAAACGAAACAACCCTTTGAAATTCTTCTTACTGCAGAGACTTGGGTTTACTTATTCTAAATGGTCAAATAGACCAGCTATCAAAACCAGGCTCAGCTAAATTCGGCCACATTGCTTCATACAATGCAATACAATACTATACAATGCAATACAATACTATACAATACTATACAATACGACTGAAATTTGATAGCGCCCTCCTTGCAAAGCTCAGAAGTAGGCCTACGCACACAACTCGACGGCGCAACTGCAATTGTATTTCAGAGTAATTGTGAGTGAAGGACTTGCTCAAGGTCCCTACACAGTAACCATTGGACGCTATCTGGAATGGCCTCCCACTAAACTTGCGACTTATGCCTATAGGCTAAATTCACCTGCTTTTATAAGTCGCTCAAAACTTATTTTTAGCTGTGACTAGACTGGGAGCGCCTCTGAGTAGGTTTCTTGAAGAGACGCTGTATAAATTCACGAAATGAATGAATAAATGAGTAACCACCTCGGACGGGGATCGAATCCGTACTCCCTGCGTTACGGGCCAACCCTCAATCCCTCATATCAAGACTAGGCATGACCGATAGAGGTCAGCCAGAACTTGTCATCTGACACCTATGTACGTCGTCTCACAACGATATCCAAGAACAATAAATAAGACGTAAGCAGACAACAAAGACATAATTATAACAAATGACTCTTCGATAATATGATTTAATAAGCATACGAGATTTCTAATAAAATAAACATTAAACAGATACAATTTATGGCAGTTCCCGTTCAGCGTATATATCAGCATCTATAGATCCTTCGTATTATGTTGTATTAAGACGCTGTAAATCTCGGATTAGCTTATGCATCGGCATGCATTGCTGGTCTTTCGCTCTCAGAAGGTCAACGGCAAGTCAACATCACACACACACACACACACACACACACACACACACACACACACACACACACACACACACACACACACACACACACACACACACACACACACACACACACACACACAGAGATTCAACGATCATTCGGTTGCTCTTAAGAAACCCTGTTCTGCAGCGTGGACCTCGTGACCTTAGGGATCGGCTATATATATATATATATATATATATATATATATATATACACGCATATATATATGCACAATATATATATATATATAGGTTTATAGGATTCATATACGTCGCTTTCTAAAGTCAATATCCAAGGAGTGCATGCAGTCGATGTGTTTCAGAGACACGTCCTATGATCGCTTTTAAGCAACTCTCGTCATCTGCCATCCTCAATGCAAAACAATAAAACTGTCTACTAGAAATAGACACTCAAATTCTTGAAAATTCAGCATCAGCTCACATTCTAGTCACACAAGTCTATGCCGCGAATAAATAGTAACAGCAGCCGATAGTATATCCACTCGATTTTCTTGACTCGTTAAAACATAAAACTGAGATGCAACCAGATTTACATAAAGATTGGCAGGTATAGCCTACAGAGGCAGATCTGTATAAGGGAAAATGTACGCAAACTTAGTTAGGCTATATGCAAATACCTAGAGGGGAAGGGAAGACTGACAGACACTTATAGTGTTATACCCAAAAGCTGACAGACAGATTTTCAGAGAAAGCTGGTATAGTAAGCAAAACAAGATAAAAGAGGTGGAATGGAAGACGTCTTGGATACACCAAAATTCACCCATTGACAGACAGACACAGCCAGACAGACGGACAAACAGACAGACAGTAAGACAGACTGTAAGACGGACGAACAGACAGAAGACTGCAGGACATACAGACAGACCAATGAACATACATACACACTACACAGAGGCACAAGCACATGTACAATAGGCCAACACGAACGCATACAAAGAAGCAAGCACGGTATCGGATTTTCGTCTCTTGTTTACACAGATCTCTCAAGCGTCGCTGTCGTCTCATAATAATAACTCAACGACCGTCATGATGCCATCCATGCAATGATGCAAGTGAAACCGATGCAGAGAAAAAAACAAGCGGACAGCGCATGCGCAGGAAGACGCCACAGCAGCAGCGTGGAAATGACGCCACTGCTTGCCCCGATGGAACGCAGCATTACGATTACCACTGCAGCAGCGCTCAATAATAATCGACAGCCTATTAAGAAGGATCCGAGGAGACGTGACGCATTCCATCCACCCCGTCGTCTGTGACAAGCTGTCTTTGGAGTTCCATCGATCTGAGCTCGATGGACAGACAGCAGATGATGTATGTACATGCGCCATATTGGATATTGCCTCGTATTTCGCCGGCCCGTCATGCAGCGCGGCGCAGCAGACGACGACGGATATAAATAGCAGCAAGGCATGTGACGTATTTCCGATGGATGTGCCGTGGACAGAAGAAGAGGTTGCATTGCCGCATCGGGTGCAATGAGTTTAAACAAAGATGACGGTTTTGCATTTCTGGCTCAAAGCGTATGTACGAAAACCAAATCTACTGTCAATATGAAATTGAAACGAATCATGCACGTATAATATCCAGAATGCTTTCAAAACAAGACTTAACGGAAAGCAAGCCCATGAACATGCACAGGGGTTGAGAGCAGCACATTTGTGGTGTAGGCCTACTGCACGAAATCGATTATGTTCAGAAGAGTTTCCTGATCGATAGGCCTATTATACTTAAAAAATCTGAACTCGAAAGATAAACACAACGTCGTGTTTGACTTTTCAGCGCTCGATGCAGCCATGTTTACTGGTACTACAAACAATGGCGATAAACAAGCTATAAATTATGCCTAGCTATCAAGGTATGCCGTATATGTGCCAGAAGCAATAAGCGCCGTCACAGCA
Source organism: Lumbricus rubellus (assembly GCA_945859605.1). Classification (NCBI taxonomy): domain Eukaryota; kingdom Metazoa; phylum Annelida; class Clitellata; order Crassiclitellata; family Lumbricidae; genus Lumbricus; species Lumbricus rubellus. The sequence goes on along the minus strand of OX243816.1, from coordinate 20,397,380 downwards.
GAAATCTTGAAATGCCTGTCCGCGCTGACGGAGATTCGAAACCCGACCTCGCATGTGGCATGGCATATAGCCTAGGCTACCTTGGGACAGATATTTCAAGATTTTTGCCACGACGGTGAGTTTGGCACCTTCATCAACAACCTAATTGGCACTGAATATATGTTTACTAGCGAGACCATTGAACGGCACGAAAGAAGAAGCCTGGCTAACCTAACCGTCGTCGTAAATTAATAATACCAAATTAAAGTCGCCGATCCAATAGCTCTTACTGCAGCAGCCTCCTCGTTTACAACGTATACAGACTAATACCACTGACCTCGAAATTATATTATAGAGAACACGTGATCGATCGTGACTGGATAAAAAACCAGGCTAAGCTGGATACGAATGATAGGCTAGTATACATAGGCCTACATATAATTATTCAACCTAATGGGCTGCTCTCTTCCCTAAATGGCGAACAGTAGGCATGGAAGAATATCAAAGTCTCTCATAAATAGACCTATGTACAATAAAAATGAAGATGATGATCCAGGGCTGTTTTAAGGAATTTTTAGAATTGCACAACTCCTTCTTTTCTTTCCTATCCTTCATGGTAAATCACTTCCAAGTTCCAATCGGAGGACAATGACCACTTTTTGCTAGTTTTAGCTGTACAGAAGACTGTCAGTGGTGCTTCTACAACTGCACGAATCCATTTAGAACTGCACATTTTGTGTACAAGTGCACGTTAAAAACCCTGTGATGATCGTTTTAATTATTGAGGTCTAACCGTTTTTGTTCCGAGGTTATCGACTTTGCACTTGAGAACTGCTCGATCACCCGGACCAACGGTGATGTTCTTTGGTGTCTGTCGGAAGATGGGTCGATGGTCGACGGAGGTCGGCTGCTGTTGACCCATACCATGACCTGAACCACGGTGGCGCACACCACTGGCACACGCCAATACTACAACAATGACACCACCAACAACGATGATATATCACAGCGCTGACGTGCTTAAGTAAGTATAGGTACACAGTCAACACCATGTATAGTGTATTACAGTACAATACCATACAAGAAGTCAGGAGACAAGAGAGGTGTAGGACAAAGTAGAATGGTCTTGGAAATTCGTTTCACTCACGTGACTGATCTCGGGCAGCCATGTTGAATAGACCACGGGTGAGTTAGTAAGATTACACAATTATTTATCATAATAATATGTCAGTGGCACGCGTGTGTAAGGTGGATATCAATAATAATGAGGTGTGGCGAACGAGTAATTACGTTTGTGAGCATGTCAGTCGAAAACACAGAACGTCTAACAGCAATCATAATTGGCGCATATGGCGATAAATTAATATACGGGTAAGTAAGTAAGTAAGATTTCATATCTATTGCGGGAACGACGAATTTGGGTGTGGGCATGGCTGTAAAGCAGCGAACCAGGCAGTGTGCTCAGCGACTTGCAAAGATGGAGAACCAACCCGCATGATCTGCCATTCGTGAAGCTGAAGGGAACCAGTCTGCAAGATTGGCCCTGCTGGAAGCGGGAAGCTAAAGTGCATGCCCTGATATGTAAAGAAGAGAACCAAACACTTCCTGCGCTGGCATCTGTAGTCATATATACCACTACCCATATGCAGATGCATAAGCACGAATACATACATGGGGACACATACACACACACACACACACACACGGACACGCAACAACACATACATAGAGCCAAGGACATGCATGGAACAAAATTAGTAACACAGCAGCAGCAGAAACGCAGGAAGGAAGGAAAGAGAGGTATAATTCTGTATGTCTGTCTGACTTTGGTAGAGAAAGGAGAGGTACATGTAGCCTACATGTAGTTAGAAATTGAGATAGACGGAGAAGGTCAGAGAGACAGAGTGAGAAAGAGACAGACAGAGAGACAGAGAGAGTAGGAGGGAAGGAGGGAAAGAAGGACGGATAGAAGGAGCGAGGGAAAGAGGGAAGGAAGGAAGGACGGATAGAAGGAGGGAGGGAAGGAGGGAAGGAAGGAAGGACGGATAGAAGGAGGGAGGGAAAGAGGGAAGGAAGGACGGATAGAAGAAGGGAGGGAAAGAGGGAAGGACGGATAGAAGGAGGGAGGGAAAGAGGGAAGAAAGGAAGGACGGATGGAAGGAGGGAGGGAAAGAGGGAAGGAAGGAAGGACGGATAGAAGGAGGGAGGGAAAGAGGGAAGGAGGGAGGAGGGAAGGAGAGGCAGGAAAAGATTGTCGACGATAGAGTCAATGATTGATGCGCTTTGCGTTCTGGACCCTGTGGACCGAGCAGCATGGCCACCAATCTTGGATATGGCCACTGCTGCCACTGCTGCTGCTGCTGCACCAGCCGCTGCCATTCCGCCATCGGGGAATGATGGAGAGAGTCACGGAGAGAGAGCGTCAGATAGAGGGGAAAGGACGGAGCAAGAGCAGGAGATGACTGGAGAATTGCTCAAATTGTATTCTCGAAAACGAATTTGGGAGTAATTTAGGATTCCTTTCTAAGCACGCGACAAAAGCTTCTGATGGCTGTCAAGATCCGATCACCGATGATTGGACAAGTCGACTTCCTTATATAACACAGTTTGGAAGTGACACGAAAGATACAATATTATTATTATTATACATCGAGAGATAAACTGCGGTGACATCTTTTAAACTGTGGTAGATAATTGACAGCATAAAACACTCTTCGTTCTTTTTATTGAAGTCTTAAACGTTACGGATTGCGAATTTTTAATTTTAAGTGGTAGGTCTAAAGCAACATGTTCAAATGCTAACTACACAAAGCATAATTTGGCGTCAAATTAAGCAAATTGGATAATTAACCATTAAGAAAACTATATGGATGCCATGCATGTAGTAAACACATTATTAAGTAGGTAATAGCATATTCTTTATTAACTAATTACTAATTTGGTGTGTATACACACATATAATAAACACAGTTTAAAAAGTAGATTGCACCACAACAATAAAGTTTTGCTCACCAGGCGTCGGTTGGGGGGGGGGGGGGTGACAAGGCGGTCATGGTCACCGGGGGAATAGTGGGTGTGGGTGTAACTGAGTCTGTAGTCGGTGCTATAAGTGGCCCATATATTTTTTTACGATCAATCGAGTTTACAGCCAGCTATTCTATAGACCTTAAAGTCGTAGATTTATTGTCCACAGCATCGGTGGAATAAACGCTTGTTGCTGTTTAACGACACTGTGTCATATGATCAAGGATGATTAGTATCGCACTCCTCCTTTCTAGAGACTTGGGACTGCATGCCTAAGCAGCCTACGAGTAGTGGTGGAGTTGGTGGAATATACACTTATAAATTATTGGTTAATGAAAGCATGCACACAGGGTTTTTGGCGTGCAGTTGTAGACATATACACAAAACGTGCAGTTCTAAATGGATTTGTGCTGTTGTAGAAGCACTTCTGTACAGTTAAAACTAGCAAAAATGTCATTGCCCTCCAATTGGATGTAATTTACCATATAGTATGGGAAAGGAAAGAAGGGGTTGTGCAGTAAAAAAATTCCTTAAAACAGCCCTGCATAGATAGGCCTATTCATCCAGATGGGAGGGGGTTCTGCGACCCATCGAATGCCGTCTATTCTTTCCTGACCTGTTGCTGACAAAGACGCTGCATGTAGGCCTACGAGTTTATGTGAAGCTCCCATAAATTATTTGAGGGGTCTATGTGTTGAAAGGATGCGGCGCATAAATTTATAGTTTCAAGTCAGTGGCGGCGATACCAATGCTTACCATAGGCCACAGTAAGTAATTTGACTTGACTATTTTGCTTCTGACCTAAATCATGACCTGCCAAAAATCATTTTCATTTAAATATCTTCTTTACGTTCAATTTAATCGACCTGCCGAGTAATACCATTAGCCTAACCCTGACGCGAATCGCTGAATTTGCATGGTTAGGCTCCAGCCACTGATTCAAGCACAATTACAAACGTCGATCGAATTCCCCGAAGTGTTAACGAAATCTTCTGCTGCCAGGTTCGCTCAAATTGTTCCTCTCTTCGTCCAACTTATATTAATGCAGAACGATGGAAATAAATTGGATATCGTGAGCATAATTATAGTGAATATATACAACCAAAGGCAGCACACAGATGTGTCTCAAATGTGTCTGAACCAATGAATACAATCTCCTTAAGAATTTGAATCAATAAAGAAATGAATTTATTATCAACGATTAGGTAATAATAGGCAGTATACATGTAGACCTAAACAGCATTTTAGTACAGACTTTACAAATTACAGCGCAAAACAGACGTAGGTAAATTTACGTATTCTAAACATCAAATAAAAATAATTAATATTATGCTACTAATTATAATAAATAATTGTATAAACACTAATTAATTAACATAATTTCGTACAGACCATAAACCGCTGGAAAGGCGGAATGAATTGTTTTGAGCACTTTACACTAACTAATAAAATAATTATTTAATTAAATAAATGATAACAAAAGCATGACAACTGACTCAAATGGATAATTAGATAAGCACTAGGACCCCTATTTAAAATCAAATGAAGGAAATTAAGCCACTAATGAAACGTGATTTTTTAATGTAGACCTGCAGACTGCAGTATGCATAGGCCTACCCCTACAGAGATAGGAATTTAATACATAGGCCTATACCTATGAACGTGTGTATGATAATTATAGTAGGTTTACATTGGGACAAGTAAGTAGCCTAGAAGGTAAAGAAAGGGAGATAGGGATAGACAGACAGAAAGATATATAGGCTACACATAGATAATGACAGAAATTTGTGTGAATGTATGCAAACAATCAGGTGTTTATTTACACAGTGACGCTTTCTATTATCTTTGATCAACAACTGTGAAAAATGTAAAAACATACATGTACACAATAATGATTTAAAACAATCAAACAAAAGAGCAACACAACAATACAGTTAATGAACGCTCTCGAATCAATTGTCTTTTGCATTACGGCATTGGTGTGATGGTGACAGATAAAGTGTCAAAAATCTCTTTGTTCTTCTCTGTATACTCTCACGCATTGACTCGTGTAAGCAAGCTTCTGTTCCATTTGATACGTGTTGCAAAATAGTTTCCTCATTGATGTTTTGTTGAAGTTGACACGCATTGCTCTGCGTTCCCACGGTGGTACACACATTGTTACACAGCCAATAGTTTAACGTGCTAGTGTTCGCATTAACGCATAGGAATAGAATCCTGAGCAGGTCAACATAAGAGACATTGCCGATCTGATCCGGCTGCGATGTAGTAAGTATGGCATCATGAAACCCACATGACAGTGCATCCATAAAATTATGCACTACACGTGTATAGCCTACATGTAGCCTATACGTGCTGATATGAAGAACAAAATTATAGAAGGTCATAATGTGAATACTGTCAACTGGGCTTCGTATGTCCTACCTACCGGGGGTATGATACTGTAATTTTAATTGCACATTTTCATTTACACATCGCCTCCACGAGAGAAATTCTTCTTAGGCGTTCCAGATTTGACAATATGAAACCAAAGTGGAAGCGCATGCTATTTTTTAATCAATCAATCAATTTTTCGTTTGATCAACACTTCAGGCTGGCAGAACGCAGCATGTTTCCATGTGCTTTCCTCTTTTCTCTTCTTATTATTTTCCCTCTCCCTCTTCCTCTTTATATTCCTCTATTCTTCTTCTTTTCCCCTTTTTCTTCTTCTTCTTCTTCTTCTTCTTCTTCTTCTTCTTCTTCTTCTTCTTCTTCTTCTTCTTCTTCTCCGTCATCACTACCACCTTCTTCTTCTTCTTCACTTGTTCTTCCTCTTCTTTCTCCTTCACCTCCTCCATCGTCTTCGTCATCATCATCATCGTCATCATCATCATCATTATCATCATCATCATCATTATCACCATCGTCATCATCATCATCATCACTCAACATGTCATGGCTCATACATAGCGGGTATAGGTAGTTATCCCGCGTCGACTGCCTACATTCGTTCACATCAGAAGTCTGTCATCTTTGACTTCTGCATGTGACCACCTTGACCAATGCATTTGTAATGAGGCTGGTTATATCTACTTCGCTTGAAAAATGCATCGCTACGCGCCTCTGTGTAATAGAACGTCGGTATACGCATACCGATCGAGACTATAAGTTAAGAGATAGGCTATACATGTAGCCTATACATGTATGTATGTATGTATATCGCGCTATAACACGGTCCGTATACACAAGGGACCTAAGCCGTTGTAGACCCATTCAAAATGCACCGATGGTGTTCATTAAAAATTAGCAAGGTCTCCACCGTATATATATAAAATATATATGTATGTATATATATGTATGTATGAGTGCATATAATACATAGTCACTATTTATATTAGGCCCTATATATTATATAGGCATGTATACGACGGTTGAATGTGTTTATGTGGAAGCTATAATATGGACACAGTGTAGGCTACCGGTAACTGAGGTAAATTTCATTTTTAGGCCGATTTTATACTTCCAAACTAAAGCTCAATTCAAACACCTTTAGAAGCTTTCTTCCAGCCTATATTACCATATATTCGCAGTTTCTTTAATTTTTAGAATATCCAAATTGAATCGCTTATTAAGTACTGTAATATGCCAAGCAAATTTCTGTCCAGGGTAACGGCCTCTGTTGTCATAGATACTGGTCAAATCGGATACGTCCATCCATCTTTAATTTTTCATAAATATTTATGTCCATAGCACAAAACTCAAAACAGAAATCTCATCCAGATGAAGTTGGCCTCAAATGCTTGTACTGCAAAAGTTTATTTAAGTGTCTAACTGCAAACACCGGATATTAAACTAATCGTTAGATCAATTATATACTCTTTATACATTTCTATGGCAGATATAGTCGATGCTACTCAATCTGTAGTCTCTTATTATGTCGTTGTCTCTGTGTCTCTTCATGTGTAATGTCTCTGTCAATGTAACCTATACGTTTGTCTCAATCTCTGTTGTGTGACACTCTCTCTGTCTCTGTCTGTCTGTCTGTCTCTCTCATCTGTGTCTCTCCCTATCCGTTCTCTCCGTCTTGCACCTATCCCTGTTTGCCTCCATCAACCTGCCTCTATATGAGTTTCCGTTTCAACCTCAGGCAAAATCAGCCATAGACCAGAAGCAGAGATAGAGCGGCGTCTCCTCTGAGCAGCACCAAAGCAACTCTTTTGCTATCTGTAGCCCTCTACTGTCTATATAGTTCAAAGTTTTAAAACACTCATCAGTATTCAAGTCTCAAGAGACACCTCCAACTCGTCGTCCTATCCACCATTTTATGTGAGCGCTACATGAAGAGTCACGTGACTCGCCCTATATATATATATATATATATATATATATATATATATATATATATATATAATATATAATATATATTACATGTGTTCGGTGTCGGCGCGGCAGTTCAACGACGACGTCGATCAGACCATTCTTCTGAGGACAGCTGACCTTCGGGACCTCACGTGACCTTGCCATGAATGGCAGATCACTCGACTGGATCTACTCCTTTCTTGACGGGCGGCCGATGGCAGTCGAGACTCAGACATGTGAGGTGCTCCTCAGGGATCAGCACTCTAGGGTGAGAGGCCCGTTCCTCTGCATCCTGCAGACGACCTGCAACCACCTTGCTATATCTGACTCCACCCCCCGTTGTGTCTGACGTTCTCCGTTGCGCTTCGAGAATAATTCTTGTGCACGGAGATCGACGGCATTCAAATCTGGATGTCCTGATTATCCTCCCATGGCAGCAGGACTCCCAATCAGCTTCATCTAAACTCTGCGATAACCCAGTTCATTCATTTGGCTGATCCAAAGTTTAACGACAATTAATGACAACAGAAACCGTTGCCATCCACTAGAATAATATATATATATATATAAAATATATATTTATTATGTGTGTGTGGCTATGTGTTCACTTATAGGCATATACAATTATGCAAATACTATCAGGCGCGGATTCAGAGGGGGGCGGAGCCGGCGTACGCCCCCCCTAAACCTCAACAAATGTTCTCAAACTAAACTGACCTAAAACTAATATAATTGCAATTTGGGAATAGGATGTTTGAAGTAGCTGGACCGGCAGAATGGAGCTCTCTTACCGACAGGGCTTAAAGTGTGCCAGGACGGTCATGGACGGCGTCCAGGCACTTATTTTTTAGGCTGGACGCCGTCCTGCCACTTATTTGGCTAGCACTGCCTGGACGGTCGTTCATGACTGCATGGACGGCGTCCATGCAGTTACGGACGACCGGCCATGACTGCCTAAAAATGGCTCCATTTGAGGTCGACACAGCCAAAAATGCGCTGGTCGCTGGGGCTCCGCCCCAGACCCCGCTGTGGCAGCTTACCGTCAAGACAAAAACCTTTGTCTTTTACAATAACATTTTTATTTTCATTGTTATCCTGGTAGCTTGCGACACTGAAAAACACTTATTTTTGAAGTTTTCGCGACTTTATTGTTCACAAATAGCTGGCAAAAAGAGCCTAGAAACAGACCCCGCTGCGGGAACTTACGGTCAAGACAAAACCATTCTCTTTTACAATAACATTTTGATTTTTATTGTGATCCTTGTAGCTTGCGACACTAAAAAACCACTTATTTTTGAAGTTTTCGCGACTTTATCGTTCACAAATAGCTGGCAAAAAGAGCCTAGAAATGGCTCCATTTGTGGTCGACACAGCCAAAAATGTGCTGGTCGCTGGGGGAGCTTACGGCGCTCCCCCAGACCCCCTAGTCGGGACGGGCTTCGTGCCTTCGGCACTCGCAACTTCGCGCCTTCGGCGCCGCCACTGACGACCAATTACAATACAGCGTCCAGGCACTTCTTTTTTTACACTTTAAGCATTGCTTACCGTAGCTCTCTTACCTACTTACCTGAATTGCTAGCAGACGTTGCCCACGTGACCAATGACTTTTGCCGTTACGTCATTTACAAAGTTCATGTACAGACAAATAATTAGGCCTATACCCCTTCACCACTGAGCCAAACAAATGCATGTATGTGTGTGGGCTTATATGCCTATGTATTTATGTACAATGTACTTATGTTTGCTTGTATGTATGTAGGCCTATGTATGTACGTACATGTATGTGTGTATGTATGTATTGTTGCATTGCGCCTAATTCCCAGAGGTCACTCCGCTCTGTTCCTTAAGAACCTAAAGACTGTTTTATTTAGCCGTGGTTGGGCCGGGAGCGCTTCTGAGTAGCCTACCTTGAAGAGGCGCTATATAAATTTCCGAAATAAATAAATAAATAAGTATGTAAATATGTATGTATGTATGTATGTATGTATGATTGTATGTATGTATGTATGTATGTATGTATGTATGTATGTATGTATGTATGTATGTATGTATGTATGTATGTATGTATGTATGTATGTATGTATGTATGTATGTATGTATGTATGTATGTATGTATGTATGTATGTATGTATGTATGTATGTATGTATGTATGTATGTATGTATGTATGTATGTACTATGTAGTATTTACGCCCCCCCCTAACCAGAAATCCTGGATCCGCCCCTGACTATGGTATAATTTCATGTGTATGCAAAGTGTGGCTTGACGTTTTCGAGCATGGGAATAACGATAAAAAACTATATATTTAATTAAGGAAAGGAAACGGAGAAAAAGGAGAGCAGGAGGAAGCGATAAAAGAACATAAAGAAGACGAGCATGATGAATAGGAGAAAGAAAAAAACAAATACAGCGAACAAAAGCTTAGGCCTATATATAAGAAGCAGAAGAGAAGAAACATTGCGTGGTAGACAAGGGGAAGAAAAATTGGACTGTTGGAAGTAGCAAAGACGAAGTTCACGAGTAGGCATAAATGAACTGCAAAGCAGGAATAGACACAGCAGAAGAATCATTGGCAGTGTTGGTCTAGAGGGGATTTAACCATTGTGGAAGAATTTATTGCCTTGAGCATCTTCAATAATTAACGAACTAACGTGAGCGTTCCGATCAACAGTTTGTCGCTCCCCCAGCCTCTTTTCAACGTGACTAACTACCCAGGTCTCTGGCGTATTGCCCTTTTCAACGACTGATCGGCTGGCTGACTAACTGTCTGACTGAATGACTGACTGAAAGACTGACTGAAAGACTGACTGAAAGACTGACTGAAAGACTGACTGAAAGAGTGACTGAAAGACTGACTGAAAGACTGGCTGAAAGACTGACTGAAAGACTGACTGAAAGACTGACTGAAAGACTGACTGAAAGACTGACTGAAAGACTGACTGAAAGACTGACTGAATGACTGACTGAAAGACTGACTGAATGACTGACTGAAAGACTGACTGAAAAACTGACTGAAAGACTGACTGAAAGACTGAATTCCCCACTGACCGCATGACTCATAGATCAGCTAACTTTCAACAAAGCTCATCAATTGACTGACTTACTCATTGACCGACTTATAGGTTGACTGATTGATTCATTGACCCGAATGAATACTGACCGACTTACTTGCAACTCTCTGCATGTTGACATAGTCTATGTTGACCGACTAAGCCACCGTTCATCATTCTACATGTACACATGTAGGCCTACCTTTCGTTCGTTATGGAAGTCGCTCATCAAAAGTTTCATTTTCACATAAATGTTTCCTTAACAGCATGCATTAGATAAACAGGCCTAATAATTGCATACAGCAACTTGAAGTCTCAATTACATTTTAAAACCTTCTGCTTTGAACAGCTTTCATTTTACTTTTAATTTGCAAATCATAGGCGAAGCTTACCTAGCATGCGAAGAATCGGAATCAGCCAGATGGTTGAACACATAAAAGCCATCACTTGATGTTCATCATCTCGAGAATAATTATTATTGAAAGTAGTTAGTTGTTGTCTGAGATTTCCGGCTCATATCTTCCGATGTCCTAAAGAGATTCATCTTCTTTTCCTGTAACTGGTGTGTCACCGTTTACGGTATAATCCACGTTTATGAATTCGCAATCATCAGATATCACTCGACAGAATATATTCTTCCTCGTTAGCGGACGTGTAGAAATTTCTCAGTTGTGACATGACTTGATAATGTCTTTGTAAGCTTAGGAATCAACTGTAACTGTCACATCATGATCCTAGTGGCAAAAACAAACACGATAAATGTGCTATTGACATGCAGCAAATATAAAAGATTCTATTTTATGATCACAGCAATCGGCTGTTAGCTGTAAATCCTTAGAAAATCTTTTTTTAATCGACAAAACTTTTTCGCAGCAGATCAACAAACGATTCCGTATAAATCAAACGTCACCAACAAATCCGAACATTTCTGTTCAGAACAACGCAGCACCTAGCAGTAAATCCTTGCATTTCCTTTTGAGGCCACGCGAATAAAGCTCTGCTAGCATGGCATTCAAAGCCGTTGCATGAGTCCACTGCTGGAGAGAGCAATGTTTACGGTAAATCCTTCTATTGCCCTTCACGAAGCCAGCGGAATCGACGGGACACACTGTTAGCAGCAGCGATGAATTTCTGGCCGATATTCTTGAGAATCGATCGTCTATGTTTCTATGACGTCGTCAAAGTAATCCTCCTTTCGATGGGTGATTTGCGTTTCTCTTTCGATCATTCATCCAACGAAAGACGATGATGACGATATCGACAACATGTCTCGTTTTCAACGCTGCAACCTGATGTTGGAATAATATTGTTTCAGACAGAAAATAAATGAATCCACGTTAGTAAACAAATCTGAGGATTAGGTATTGGAAAAACGGAAAATGGGTGGACTAGAAAAAGAACGATTAATAAGAGAAAGTGTAAAAGAGGAAGAACAAAAGAAAGAGCAGGGAGTACGATAAAAAAAAGAAATGCTGCATAGGAGATGAGAATTGGGAAGCGAGAAAGCAAGGAGAGGTACAGCAAAAGGAAATGTAGAGAAAGTAGGAATTGGAAGAATTTAAAGTGAATGAATAAGAAACTTCACGTGACGAATAAAAGAATCAAGTAAAGAAGCAGGAAGATAAAGGAGTAGGCCTTAAGGAGCAAAGGAATAGTAAGAGGATGAGGGTTTAATAAGAAATGAGTAAGGGTATGAAAGAAAGAAAGAAAGTAAGAAAGACTATGAGGGTTTAATAAGAAAGGAGTAAGGGTAAGAAAGAAAGAAAGAAAGAAAGTAAGTAAAAAAAAGAAAGAAAGAAAGAAAGCAAGAAAGAAAGAAAGTAAGAAAGACTATGAGGGTTTAATAAGAAAGGAGTAAAGGTAAGCTCAGTTGGCATGCAGTAAATAATTATTCGTTAAACTGAGTGTCATCCACGCAACCCGGGTTCGAGCCTCACACAGGGCATTAATTTATTAAAGTTTCTGTTAGCTGCCATTGGCGCTTTTCTGTTGTGTTGCTTGACTCGGATTCTGCTGAAAATAAGATAGCCTCTCCCACTTCTGGCTTGGCCAACCAGGAGTGATCCAGCACTTAGGCCATTACTGTAGCCGACCTGCGTGTCGTGCTATAATAGTTGGCCGTATTTCGTATAACCTGTACCTGTAATCATTCTGCGGTTTGTCAGATTGAGTCATTAAACGAAGATGATTATAATTGGATGAGTAATAATTTTGGTCAGACGGATAACTACATAAGTGATCAGTGATGGAATAGAAGGGTGAAGGAAGAAGCAAAACAAAAGAAGCGGACGTGGCCCTTGGGAAGTAAGAAGTGGAGGAGGAAGAGGAGAGGAGGAGAAGGAGGAGAAGGAGGAGGAGGAGGAGGAGGAGGAGGAGGAGAAGGAGGTGGACAGGAATGACGGAAGGTGGAAGAAGAAAGAGGCGAAGGAGGAGTATGAGGAATGACAGGGAAGCTGGATGTGAGAGGAGCAGGCATGCAGAGCAGAAATTATTGACATTCTTTGGTGGCTGCGTTGTGTTTGCAATTGAATTTCTCGCGTCAATCAATATCTTCGTCTAATCCTATCAGAAAACGGACAGAAGGCTACGGCCAGGAATCAGGCGTCATTAGGCCTGCAGGACGATGGAGGACAAAGGACAAGCAGTCGTCCTCTTATGTCCTCCACATGCATGGCCTTTCCTGTTCCACTGAGAAGCAGTCGCATGCAATCAGTCCAGTCAACCGTCCTTCTATCTATATGCTTTGTATATACGTCCTTCTGCACCGCTGTCTGTCTGCTTGTGTCCTTCTCTTGTCCTCTGTCCGTATCTTTCTCTGTCTATCGGTTTTCTGTCCGTTTCTCAGTCATAATGAACCGTTCATGCACTCTCATGTTCATCGGCCTGTATGCTCCTTTGTCCTTCTCCTTTTTTCCTATTTTATCCTAGCTCCTCTCCATTTTGTGTATCTGTTTCTTTGTCCTGCTGTCTTTCAGTTCTTCTGCTTTATGTCCGTGTGTTGCTCCTGTCCGTTTGTCCTTTGATCCGTCCGTACTCCTTTCTGTCTCTCCTTTTGTTCGCCTCTCTACGTCTGCTCATCTATCATTCGCATCCGTCTGTCATAATTTTATTGTCCCTCCATGCATGCTCCGTCTGTCTCTCTGTCTCTGTCTCTGTCTGTCTGTCTGTCTGTCTCTCTCTCTCTCTATCTCTCTGTTCTTCTCTCCGTCTGTCCGTTCCTCTTGCTTCAACGAGCGCAATAAATTACAAGCAACTTGCACCGGACGGAATAAGAATATCATAGATAAGAGTTATACGAAACAGCGTATGCAATGTTATGCATGCTTTTCTTCTTTTACTTGAAAGAGAGTCACTCTTTGAAATAATAACCATATAGCCAATTAGGCCTATAAGTATCCTAAGTCCTAACAATAAATATTCTTCCACAACAATAATTGATAAGGTCGATGTCTTCTAAAAGCAAATGGTTAATCGTAATCGTAAACTCCTGATTTCTAAAGCGCCTCTAGAAAACCAAGCGCTGGGCACCGGCTTATTCACGAGCGCTGATATAATGCAGCTGCTTTCATAGTGTCAATCAGCTGCTTGTTTTCAACGCAAGACCTTATTATTTTTGTCGTCGAATTATACTATAATACTTCAAGCCACAATACGATTTGTCTGTCAGCCTCCTGTCTGCATAGGCCACATGTACAATTGTGCATGTACATGTAAGTGTCTGCTAAGGATCCAATGTATAATAGGCTATACACTTGTTGTAGTGCCCCTTCAACATAACTACTCAGAAGCGCTCCCGACTACGGCGTGGACACTGAAATCGAGTTTCACACCGAAGCACATGAGCATTGAGCAATTGCGAGTGAAGGACTTGCTCAAGGTCCCTACGAGGCGGCTTGATGTGGATTTGAACCTGCAATCCTCCGGCTGCAAGGCAATTGCACCACCGCGCCCCGTAATATTATCGCTCCACAGCAGTAGCTTGAGAACACTGCCACGCAATCTCATTATGACAGCTCTCGACTACAGTGGGATGACGATGATTATTATGATCCTCTATAATGGTCATCCTGTCTGCAAGCGTCTCTCCTTCTAATCAGAGTCATGGCGAATCAGTCCGATGGACTGTTTCTTGGACTCTCTAATCGAAATCACATAAAAGCCGCTCAATTCGTTCTTGAAACCATGGCTTCTTCTGCCCCTGCCTGCCTGCAGCGTGTATCCGATTCGTAATGACATTCCTCTCAAGTAGAGAGATGAGATGCAAATTATATGTCCTCAAACTTATCCTCGATGGTTGGACTCATACGGATTCGTTAATGGCCGCTTCTCTCTCTTCAATCAGAATAATATGCTGACAAGTAGCCTATAATACACGTGGGCCATGGTCTCTGATATATACACACGTCATTCTAGTTGTATGTCCCTTCCGTTGAATATATATATAATTATATTATAATATATATATATATATAATATGAACAGCAAGCCAGTCCAGTCGGTATATATATAATCTATATAGTTGTCAGACTTCTTGTTACCAGACTTCAATCTGAACTTTTGTAAGGAGAGCATAGTGATGGTAAAGTTAAGAAACCGTTACATTAAGTCTCTTATGCTGAATTGAACTTGAAATCTTTTATTTTTTGCAATTGATAATACGTATACACATTAATGACAGCAGCACGAATGGCCTCAACCTGCATGCTGATCATAACCTTTCTAAAGTGTCTATCTTTGACCATCTAACGGCTCTATAATGCATGCCTCAATGCTTTGATGGTGTATCTAAACGTAATGCACGGTAGGCCTACTTACCTTCTTCTACGACTTTAAACATACAAATTTAATGCGATATAGTATAAACGAAAAGTCTGCGGTTTGAACTCCGCACCTCTCCCGGTTCGTAGTTTCATAGTCCAGCACAATAATAATAATAATCAACGAGCATTCCTTCTGAAAACAAGCCGAAACCAGGTTCTTACTAATCACGATGCGATTGTCCAGTATCAGATTCGGTGTCGGTGGCAGCGGCGCATAGCGGACTGGATGAAAGCCCTTACCGGATGTAGGAATCCAGTGCGTTAGAAGCTGCATGTGGAGACCATCTGCGCTCGAGTGATCATTAAGAGCTCTATGGTCGACGGGTTAACTAGAACGCCCTCAAATGCCACAGCCAATCAGCTGGCTGCTGCTGCTGCTGGCTTCTGCCGTCCATCCATATGTTGCCATCCCACGACGACGACGACGACGACGACGACGGTGGTCAAGTCTTTCATCCAAACTGAACATTATGTGACCGGTTGTACGTCTGACTTCGCCATAAGCTCATGACTGTTGCCATTCCTCCTGTTTCTGTGTTGTGTTCATACTCTGCTTTTCTTTTTCTTTTTCTTCATATTTATCCTCTTCCTTCACCTTCTCCTCCTCCTCGTCCACTACCACCACCACCACCACCACCACCACCACCACCACCACCACCACCACCACCACCACCACCACCACCACCACCACCACCACCACCACCACCACCACCTTCACCTCTTTCTTTTTCTCTTTTTCCTCTTCCTCTTCCTCTTCCTCTTCTTCTTCTTCTTCTTCTTCTTCTTCTTCTTCTTCTTCTTCTTCTCCCTCCTCCTCCTCCTCCTCCTTCTATTCCATCTTCTCCTTTCCTCCTTCTCCTCCTCCTCCTCCTCCTCTTACTCTTCCTCATCCTCATCCACCACCTAAAATCTCAGTTGCTGCTGAATTGATTGCTGTTTGCGCTGATTTTAATCCCCGAATCTTACATGATCCTATGCTTAGCTTCTCCGATCCGGAAGCACAAGGTATGGGCAGTGGCGTCGACACGATAGCAAACATAGCGTAGGCTATACTACGTAAACGGAGAGGCCATATGATCTAGGGATTTCCGTCTATAGACTCACATATTACAGGTGTTTCATGCCATTCCTGGTAAACTAAAATTCACGTTTAAATGGATCAAAAGTGTTTTCTGTTGGTTTTACTGGACAAAAGTGTGGAACGGCAAAATGTATGCATGTTGCCGTAACACCTGAAAATTTTCTACGGCAAGAAGCCGTCGCACAAGTAGCCTATGGATGATGCCGTCTCTGGACCCCACTTACCGTAGTATCTAGTATTTCGTTGTAGACTACTGATCAGCCATAGGCCTACGTAGCCTACCAGTTTCCACTTAGGCTAGCACAAGAATGACTCACGAAAAGGAGGGATCCGTATGAAGGTAGGAATTCTTTGGCGAATATAAAACCAGTGTGATTGACGTTTATTAGTGAAACTACAACCAATGTCGAATCATAACTGTTGACGAATGACTAATAAAATCCATCAGCAGATTGAAAATCCAACGAACGAAGAAGCATTGAAATCGAGAACAGGCGTTTCGTAATGGTAACGTGATAAGGTGTTGGTGGTCTTAACGAACTGAAATGTTTCGATGCTCATAATGTTCAGGTAGATAAATGGACGACGGCTGAGAGCCAACGAGAAGGACGAACGAAGCCACTGCTGCAGAGATCCACGGTAGTCGACTGCTTTCCTGCGCCACATGCGACGTCCGCATATTATGCTACGACAGCCAGAAACAACTGCGCATGCGCCGCAGACGACCAAGAGCCATTGACGACTGCGCATGCGCCGCAGACGACGAAGAGCCAAAACCAACTGCGCATGCGCCGCAGACGACGAAAGGTTATAAACAACTGCGCATGCGCCGCAGACGATGAACTGCGCATGCGCCGCAGACGACGAAGACGCGTATCAGCCAGACGACGGCGTTCGTGTTAATCAAGTAAGGCGAGTGTCGTTGCTTGAAGCCTGAGGCAGCAGTAACAGTTGTTGGCTGACAACGCAAGAAACACAGAAGGTCGAAATCAGCAGCACCTGATGCAGCACGCTTTCTATAAATAACTAGAATATTATGTGAATATTCATTTCAAGAATTCATTCAGTCATTCATTTCAAGAATTTATACAGCGCCCCTTAAAGAAATCTACCACGGTGATACAAATGAATCTTCTCGTACCAAAGATCATAATAATTATAACTTTTTATTAGACCTGGAAATCGGACGAGGAACTAAATTGACAGGAATCCGAAGAATACATTGCTGAGTGGGCGGGCTCTCATCGTTGCGCTCACGCGCTCAGCCACTTTAGCAGAATCGGGCTTGTTCTCATAGGTTGGCCTCTCGATCCCCTTAGCGCTGCGGTTGCTCCCCCAGGGCTTCCACGTTAACTCTTTCAATTCCTCTGTCTCAGAGCGTTACTGTGGCTTGATATGCATCGTTGCATTGTCCTTTCTCTGATTATTACACTGGTGGTCATGGTGTGAATGCAGAGGCAAAGAAATTAAGTTGACCTCAGGATTAAATTAATTGTCTTGTTTTCACCTCCTACTTTTCAAATTTGTTTTTGAATGCACTACACAAATTCATTGAAAACTCAAGTTTATGCCGTCTTCGGTTGCAAATAAAGAAGATACTAAAAAGCTAAAAGAACGCATTTTATGCATGTTTGCCGAAGTGTCGGTATAGCCTACTTATAAGCATTCACATGTAAATGCAGGGATAGTAATGGATATGCAAAAATGTATTCAAAACGATATTCGTGTAGAAATAAATTTGATTAGGGCTGAGATTTTAGCGGTTGGTCTATCCACTTCGGTCCATGCAATAGCTTGAAAACTTTCCTGTTTCGTTGAATTGCTCACGATATTCAAGATATGAACGCCTCTGAATAGTCACTATAGCTTGAAAGAGTTGCTGTGTAAATGTCTAGGTGTACAACAGAGTGCAATTGAAAATTGCAATGCAAAGTATAGGCCATTATGCATGCAACGGTCTGTTTAATTAATTATTATAGTCTATTCATGGTTGCAGATGATAAAAAATTTCTGTCTGCTTATAGCTATTAATAGTCCATTACAATTTCTTTCGATAATAATTAGGGCAGTCCCTAAATCACGGTCAAAAAGTGAAAAAAAATCACGGCATACTTTTGCAAAAATCAAAAAATTCACGGCACCGTGATTTTCCGTGAATTTTTACATTTTCAACACTTTTTTTTGTAAAAACACGTTAAAATTGCGAGTATTTATGAAGTAGTCTTCACTTGTCAGCGACGTCATTCATTCCCCAAAACATAAATTCTTAAATTAATTTAATGGTTCCGCGCTGTTTTTGGTTGTCGGCGCCATTTTTTACGTGTTTCGCAACCATTTTTAACATGTTTTTACAAAAAAATGCGGAAAATGTGAAAATGACGGAAAATCACGGCAAAAGGCAAAATTCACGGCAAACGGCGAAATTCACGGCAAACGGCGAAATTCACGGTTTCCGTGATTTCCGTGAATTCGTGATTTAGGGACTGCCCTAATAATAATTTGCACGTCTAATAATGTTCATCTTTGTTTAATTCTCCCATAATTCCCAAGCATTTAGTCAAGCGCTAAAGTACATTCAATCATCATCTTTGCTACCGTAGCCTATACATCAACACTTTACCTACATGTATAATCTGGCGCCTATTATATACGGTATAATAGGCCTATACCCAGTGGGATCTCTCCTTTCAGGGGTGCCTTAGTGCCTATTTCTTATTAACTTTCTACGCTGTGTATACTTATGGAGCACAATCACATACTTAATCACATGCTCCTATCGTGTATCGTATACGACATGTTCAAGTTATTTTGGGGAGCAATAAATTTGGCTTTATTTGAAAGCAAACCCATAAGGTATTGCTTTTTTCATGCTTTCACATTCGAAACACCATGCGCGCGCGCGTGTGTGTGTGTGTGTGTGCTTGTGTGTTTGTGTGTGTGTGTGTCTTTGTGTGTGTGTGTGTGTGGAAGTTGGCGTGTGCCTGTTTTGTTTGCTCTTGCAAATCGTCGATATTTATTGATCATTTCGAAGCATTGATCAATAATTATTAGCCTGTTCTGATGATGGTTTGCAGGTCTGTCACGTCCTATGCATTAATGCCTCGCCCTCTGCATTCGTGTCCTGCCCTTAATAAATATTTCCCCAGTATAATTTTATTTACCTTGTGACCTTTTAGTTTAGATATCATCCTCCATTTCTGCATTATCTTGTCCTCTGCGCTTATGGTTTGCCCTCTGAATTCATGCGTTGTCCTCTGAATTCATGCTTTGTCCTCTGAATTCATGCTTTGTCCTCTGAATTCATGCTTTGTCCTCTGAATTCATGCTTTGTTCTCTGAATTCATGCTCTGTCCTCTGAATTCATGCTTTGTCCTCTGAATTCATGCTTTGTCCTCTGAATTCATGCTTTGTCCTCTGAATT
The DNA here is from genome assembly GCA_945859605.1 of Lumbricus rubellus. NCBI lineage: Eukaryota > Metazoa > Annelida > Clitellata > Crassiclitellata > Lumbricidae > Lumbricus > Lumbricus rubellus. The sequence continues at coordinate 20,377,667 of OX243816.1, read as the reverse complement.
CATACTTTGTCCTCTGAATTCATGCTTTGTCCTCTGAATTCATGCTTTGTCCTCTGAATTCATGCTTTGTCCTCTGAAATCATGCTTTGTCCTCTGAATTCATGCATGTATCGTTATCTGAATTCTTGTATTCTCCTCTGTATTCATGTATTGTCCACCGCATTTGCATCTCTCACCACTGTATGTTGTAGCTTGTTCTTTGAGCTGAAATCAGCATCAGTAACATAACGTATTGTAAAATAAATGTACCGGTTGAACAATGGACCAGACCTCCGTGATTCATGCGCATATTTTGACCAGAACAAAATGATACTCTCTGCCCTCTGCATTCTTGTTTTACCCTTTATTGTTTTTATCCTTCATTGTTCTAGTCTGTGTTGTTTTGCCATAATTTTTTATAATGCTCTGCCCTTTATTATTATTTGTTAAAAAAGTTCTGTGCTGTTCTGCAATTTCTGCCATATAGAATTATTCTTGCTTTGCCCTTTAACATTTGGTCACATGTATTTTTCTGTGCTGTATTGTTTTGTTCTGTATTGTTCTGTTCTGCATTATTCCGTATTGTTTTGCTTTGCATTGTTTTGTTCTGTATTGTTTTTGCTTAGTATTGTTTTGCTATGCATTCCTTGCTCTATACGGCCATGTGTTAGATCTATGTTGGCTTGCTCTGTTGATGTGCGTGTCGTCTGTCCTCTAAATGCATGTATGTTTCACCTATTAAAATATCACCTTGTCCACATACGTTTTTTGTCCTGTTTCCAGAAGATGGCAACTCTAAATAATTTCGAAGGATCATAACTACGCGTAAAACACGGCGCACATTCTGCTCAAAATATCTTGCGGCAAATTGCGATCGTCACGCACTGCCGTATCCATCGGATCCTACTCACGATCCCTAATTAGCCTCTCACTGCCTGTGAGTAGCAATTACCGATAGGCGCAGGCAGGTAGATACATGTATGCCAGCATTACATGTACATGTATGTCACAGTATGTGCCCGGATGATGCTTCTGGACGGCGGTTTATGGCATTGGACGAAAGCTTTGACTTGCTGTTTTGAAGAATTATTGGACTGCTGTATTGTGAGTATGGTCGAGAAAGAGTATCCATGGTGTCAAGTTATGGGCAGCTTTGAGACGCTGGCTGTTGGTGCTAAGAGAATGTCAGGAATGTGTTCCAGACATGTGGGAACTGGTGCAGTTTTCTCAGTGTTTGTGTAATTTGCATGATGCAGATGAACATCGTCTTGTTTTTTTTTGAAGTATACAGTCGTCTTCACGGCAAAGAGTCGTTAAGCTTAGTATAATACAGTGGTTCCTGTTCAACGCTGCTTAGACATACATAGCGTATTATACGCCCATAGCTATAGGCGCCTGCATGGAATAATTTGGCATCATGCATGGATGTGCAAGATGTCAGTGACATCTAAGACATTGATCTGGCATGGCATGCACCATAATATAGCCGCGCCGTAACAGGTGTGTCATGGCCCACGGCACAGTAAAGAAACACTACAATATATTACAATAGGCTAATTATTCGTTTATTTAGCCACATTGAATTGACTTAGATGCAAGTAATTATACAAACAGGAGATCACAATATGAACAAGCTATCGCTGTGGAAGTATAGATTTAACTTAGAACGCGAGGAGGTCTATAGATACTATAAACTTAGGTATTTAATTGGCTAACAATTCAATGATTCTCTTAATAGCAACATTAAACTATATCCTGCCGTTGTGCAGTTTATACACCTGTATATAGGCAATACAAGAGTCGAGCACAGCAGGAGAATAATATTAAGAGTCGAACGACAGCACTTCCCCATGGCAGTTTTATGTATTAGTGCGTTTTAAGCGTTATAAAATATTCATGAAATGTGTTTTAGAATGTCACGCAAAGTGCTTCGGAATTTGTAGGATCAGCAGTTGAGTCTGACAGCAAAAAAAATTGAAGAAAAAACAGTGATGGTAGGCCTACTAATGTATAAGCTTATAGGCTATAGACCCATCTCTGTATGCGCATGCATATCGTGTGCTCTGCATGTATAGCCTACAAAATAATTATGTAGGCTATAAAATTATAGTCTATATATAGGCCTATTTAGTGACAATTAACCGCACGAGAGAGAGAGAAAGAGACCCCATGAAAGAAACTTCTCAAGTTTCATGCATGTAATCAGAAGTTTATTTACACAGAGGCACAAGCTACATTTATTATCTTTAATTAGCCAATGTATATGCATAATAAATATGTCCCAATACAATCAAGCAGCAAAAATTAAACACAGCAACGTAACAATGCAGTTAGTGATCATTGTCGTCGACCGAAGCCAGAGAACAATGATATCATCCACTCTGCCATCGATCACAAACAATTGTTAAGCTAAAACGCTATTGAAAATGGAACAATCGTCTTATCGATGCTCTGTCGCATTAAATGCGCACCACAATGCGCTCACATGCACGGTGGCCAATCTAAATATTATGGTTAAAACTTATAAGTGGTCAGTTAACCCGTCACACACGTATAAACCGGGACTTGGCCTGCTATAGGCAATTATGCATGATCATTAGAATCTTAAACTCAACACGTTTTTGCATATACATGTAGGAAACCAGTACAGAAAGACTCTGCATATAAATGAGGAATCTGCTGAAGACAGCAAAAGAAAGAAAAATTATTTAATTTGGACACATCATGAAAAGAGAGGGAACAGGGTATTGAGAAAGACATCAAGCAGAGCACAATGCCAGAGGACTGGAAAAGAGGAAGACCAAGAACAAACTGGTTGTGCAACATAAAAGAATGGACTGGATTGACATTGGGAGAAATGATAAGACTGACGGAGGACAGGAAGCGTTGGAGGCACATTGTACATGATGCGGCCGACCCTCGGATCGAGGATGGCTGAGAACAGAACAGAACCAGTGCAGTTCCATCCGTGTAAAACTTGTCTCCAATCAGGCGAGTCGCGGCATTAAGGACAGATTGTAACTGATTAATGCGTGAAAGGGTTACGCCCGCATAGATTGCAGTGCATATAAATGTATGCATCAGAGTTTTGGCGGCTTTAGTTGTAAGCGATCGACCATCAAGTGAATATGTCGAAGATGGTATAGAAGCACGTGCGGCATACAATCGTCACATGTTCTGATTTGGGTGTGGTCTAAGGTCACACCCAAATCACGGACAGCGGTAGAAACAGTCTTGCCAGAAATTGATTTATCAATATCATGATATTACTATTATAATATCGTGTACTATTATTCATATATATTATTTATCAATAACAGCATCGGTCATGTCCATAAATTATATTATATCACATGTGTATGAGGTAGGCCTACCAGGGCCGGATTAAGGCATGTTCAACATGTTCGGCCGAACAGGGGCCCCCACACTTTAGGGGGCCCCCACAAAATGCAAAAAAAAATTTTTAAAGCAAATTTCGACCAAACGACAATTTTTCCGAAAATTTCGCAGGATGACTAAAAAAAAAGGTCATCAACTTTTTTGGCAGATGAAATGGTATAATTTTTCCGAAAATTTCATTTCGCCAGATGACTAAAAAAATTTTTTCCCCGAACAGGGCCCCCACAAAATTCTTCCGAACAGGGCCCCCACATTGCTTAATCCGGCCCTGAGGCCTACATAGTCAATTAATCGGTAATTCAGTAAGCTTACATCTTTGAGTAGGCCTATGGTGACTGCAGAATTTACTAACAAATCACGCAATATTCAGGTCTCCGCAAGTAAGGTCTCTATCAAGCATTTTCTTAAAGCTATTATGTGGACTAAATATGGGGTTTGCAATTGGTTGATTAGTAAAGAATGGAATGCCGTTAAATGAAATTAAACAATTGTATTGTTATTTAAGCCCATCTTGAGGCTATAGGCCTATTGTTACATGTACATCGCTTCGATTATGATACAAAAATCTGATGTAAGTTCATTTTGAGATCATTATACTTGACCTATTGTTATCATACGTCACATGGATTATGATACAAATCTAACGTTATGCTCATTGTTACGTCACTTCGATTATGATACAAATTTAACTTCATATGAAGTTCATTTTGGGAATACTATGCTCATTGTTACGTCACTTCAATTATTATATAAATCTAAAGTTATGCTCATTGTTACGTCACTTCAATTATTATATATATTTACGCTATTCTCATTGTTACGTCACTTCAATTATGATACAAATCTAACGTTATGCTCATCGTTACGTCACTTCAATTATGATGCAGATATCAGATTAAGATTTCTGTGTGACTGCGTGCATTGAAAATATTCCCAGTCATAATAAAAATCTATTCAATTATGAAATATGTCTATTATTATGAATACAAATTTTGTGTAGGGCCTACACATAGTACACATAAAGACCTATTGTTGCGTCACTACGTTGTGAAACATGTCCATATTTAGCAATCTAAAAGTAAACTATGGTCAGCATTCGTCAGCTTCAGTTCACGCGTAGCGGCGTTGCTGCTCGGGTTCTGGTTCAAAATTCTCGACGTTTCAAACTAAATGTTCGCATACGAATGACACTGTACTGGATTCCACTTTTTAAAATTTTATAGACTGTTAAAACATAGACCGCAGATACATTACCATCTTCATCTTCCTTACAATAAGTTACCTCGCTTTACTTAACAGTTAAATATGTGTAAGTAAGAAGCCGTAGGCCTACAATATTTGCATCTGACAAGTGAAAAGCATTAAACCTTCATTTTATGCAAACATTATAACTGGGTAACTTACATTTCAGAGACGATAATGACGCCGCTGACTCCATTTTGTAGATGCTTATGATGGACTGATTAGCGGGAGACTACCGACAAAAGTCAATCCACCACCACCACCACCACCACCACCACCACCACCACCACCACCACCACCACCACCACCACCACCACCACCACCACCACCACCACCACCACCACCACCACCACCACCACCACCACCACCACCACCACCACCACCACCACCACCACCACCAACACCACTATGGGTGGATTAATATCAGCAGTGTGTTAATAGATAAAGACTCTTTCTTCTAACTAACTTATAATAATGCCTGGCACAGCGCCTTGATGGTCAAAAAGGTGCTATATAAAAATGTCTACATATCAGCATACAGTTAAACACGTGCAAAATAATTGCTAAGCATAATTTTTACAATAATAATAATAATATTATACAGTGATTGATTTCGAAATGTTTCGTTTCCGGATCGATAATGATGCCACTTATGACGTCACATCTGATACGTCATCGCATTGTATCTCAAAACAGAAATGCGTCATGCATATAATTATGGATGCAAATCGACAAGCAAAGGTGGCGCGCCATCTTGAATCAGCGCAGAGTCATAATAACTGGAATGAGTTGCGACATGATAATAATTGGTGATATTGGTTAGAGTCGTTGGTGTTAATTAATGGTCGTTGAAACGAGTTGAAGTGATGATGATGACGAAAGCAGTGACTGTTGTTAGTATTGCAGTTGTTACGATTGAGTTGAAGAGGAAAGGTTTCGCTTTGCATCCATGGCTAATAGAAACCGTCTTTTCCGACACTGAAAATAAATACAGGAAAATACTGTTTTCCGCTAGATCTATACTTGGTGGAAATCTATCTTCACCTTACTATATACTGCAGAGCGCATGTGTAGACTGTATACAGGCACATGAAAGAGTAGAGCGAACTTATAACGCAATGGAGTTTATACTGCATACGGTAGCAACTTTTAGGAAAAGAGTAGTATATTAATGGATAGTACTGTAGGATATTGCACTGTGACGGGAAAGTATGGGGCATATAACGGGAATTGTAGTGAAAGTGACAGTACAGTATATATATATATATGTCATGATAGTGAGAATCACAGTGCATTACAGCCTATAATTATGTAGGCCTATTATGGTTATAATAATGATTGCATAATGAAGTGATCATACAACATCGTACAAATTTCTTAGTAGTGGTTTCAAGCAAGTCTAGTTTTTTAGACATTGACTTTGACATTGACATTGACAATGACTTTGACTTTGACTTTGACACTGAATGCCTTGTCTTATCTAAGTCATTCTTATCGCCAATGACACTTACGTCTGTCGTTCAGTCGAACGTCGATCGTTTCCGGTCGTCGATCTGTTGTCAGAAAATAAGGAACCGGAAATCCGGTGATGACGTCATCATAGACCTCTGCCTCGTAGTTGATGAGGGTTGCAGCGGTTGACGGACGTCGTTGATGATGATGATGCTGTTGTTGATGCTGCTGCTGCTGATGTTGATGAGGATGATGAGAGTTGAGATGATGCTGATGACCCTGCTGATGATGTTCCACCGCCTCCACATATTCTAGAACAGATGCATATTCCTCTGCTATAGCAATAACAGACTCCTAAAGAGACAGACACTTCTTTGTTTGAGGACTGTTAACTAAGAAACCTTTTTTCTGTTCAACAGAATAGCGTTATATACGGTCAATAGATTATGTCCCCTCTCTGTTTTCTGAAAAGAAGCTTCTTAATCGTTAGGGGATAAAGTTCTCCCACACTGACCCAGAGTGTAAATACAACACTGCCCTGGCATGCGACCTAATTATCATCCATCCGTAATTCTGCCTATTTTTTACCACCTTAATTCCTTCCCGCTTTCCCACCCTTCCTCCCTATGCTTGTCCCATACAATTGGGGTGCGGTGGTGAATTGTGTGTCTTGAAGTCGGAAGGCTGCGGGTTTGAATCCACCTCAAGCCGCCGCGTAGGACCATGAGCAAGTTCTTCACTCGCAAAAATTTATCATGCGCTTCGGCGTGAAACAACGATTCAATGTTTGCGCTGCAGTCGAGAGCGCCTCCGAGTAGCAATCAATTCATACACACATACATGCATTCTTCATTCCATGTTCCTGTTCCGGTCCATCTCTTCATCCACCCTTTCCTCCATTCTTCCAGTCTTCCTGGCTCTTGTATCCTACTGTGGGGGTGCGGTGGTGTAGTGGATATGTTCGTTGCCTTACAGCCGGAGGGCTGCAGGTTCGAATCCACCTCAAGCCGCTTCGTGGGGACCTTGGGCAAGTCCTTCACTCACAATTGCTCAGCGCTTCGGCGTGAAAATCCGATTCAGTGTCCGCGCTGTAGTCGGGTACGCTTCTGAGTAGAAATCTTAAAGGGGCGCTATAGCAAGTGCACATGTTTAGGCTACATGTACAGGGTGGCTCAAAAAAAATACCCCACCAGATAAAATGCGATATCTTCGCAACCCATTGACATTTTTCTACGAAAATTTCCCAATTTGTAGGGGAATGAATTTCCAACAATCCCTGAAAGTTTCACTTTAAAATTTTCATGTTTGCAAAAGTTACAGCTGTTCAAACTTTAAATTCCTTTTTTTCGAATTTCCGCGGAAAAATTAACGTCATTTGTTGATCTCCATGTCAAATAAAATCACATTTTACTGCCACCTCAGGAATCCGTTTTACAGTTTATCGTAACGTATGATTGGAGTGTCCATTCCCTGCTTTAACTCGAGATCAAATTATTTTTGTGAAGCTCAGTATGGCCTTGTTGATCGAGTCCTACGGCAACTGATCCCACATTAGCAGCAAGACTTCCTTCAGTTAGCCAATGTTCTCCAACATGGGTTGAAATGTCTTGCATCATTCCAGCATAGCTTCCCAGTCGTAATAAACAAAAGGGTTAAGGTCTGGCGAGTTTGATGGTCATTCACCTGTGCCAATAAATTTACCGCAGTTGATGGCAATAAGATGGCATTATCATAGTCAACCCTGCCGTGCTAGCAAGCAGGCGCACCGTCCTGCTGGAAAATAAAACCAAATGTTAGAACATAACTGCAGTCTTCAATGAGTCTGGGTAACAGAGTTCAACGGTAAGTTTGACGTTTAGCCTACTGAATGGGATGAAGTGCAGTCTTTCCTTGCAGCCGTAACACACGCCAGCAGATTTGACGCCGAAACCATGATGTGCTTTGCAAACTTTACCTTTGCAACTACCAAGCGAATTTCGTGAACATCGCGCTTTTTTCCGTCAGACCAAACGACCACTGTCTTCCTGTCTCTTTTCGACATCTGACTTTTGCTACATAATCACGTCTATAGATAGCCTTCAATGTGCTCAGGCTCCACTTTTCACTGGGTATTTTGCTATGATCTTGCAATACCCCAGTCTCTGATCGCGCAACGCCTGAGTTCCCCCTTTATCATCTGCAGAAACTTTGCCCATGACGTTCAGTACGGATTCACAAATTGAGATCTTAATATATAAAATATCACCAAATACTACCAGATTGCTACATAAACAGCTTATTTACAGCTCTTAGAGAGGTCATATGACATCATCATCACTTTATGTGTTGAAATTTGCAAAAAATCTTAAAGAAATCGCATGTAGTTTAACGTGATTCTGCGGAAATTCGAAAAAATGAAAAACAATTTTTGCACAGCTGTAACTTCTAAAGTGATACAGATTCATTATTGAGATTTTCAGGGATTGTTTCAAATTCTTTCCTCTATAAATCCTGCTATTTTCATAGAATAATCTCGATTGGTTGCGGAGATATTGCATTTTTGCTGGTGGGGTATTTTTTTTTGAGCCACCCTGTACATACCGTAGATGACGACGCTTTCCTGTTCCTGTCCGAGCTGATTCTCCGCTCGGCACGTGTACTCTCCGAAGTCCGTCTCCTTGACGCCCTCGATCGTCAGTCGGAGGGTGATGGTGTTCGGCAGGTCCTCGTACACGTCCACCGTTCTCCGTCCGCCGGAAACGATGCGCTGGCTCCCACGCTCCCACTGATATGACGACAGCGGAAGTGACGTAATGAAGCATTCGAGGACGGCGTCGCGTCCGCGCTTCTGACCGATTCGACGATTGTGAAGCCGGATTTCCGGTGCGACTAAAAGACGAAACGGACCAATAAAATCCGTGCTGTGAAGGTCAAATAATTAGGTTATATTGCTAAGTGGATGAAAATATGGAGGATGGTTGAATGGGGAAGAGTTAATGGATGAACGGAAGAAATGACTGATGATGAAGTGAGTGACATATAGAATACGGGATCGAATGAATAAGAGGAAATGATGGTTGAAATTTATATAAAAGTTGAGGATTGAAAGAAAGACTATAGAGGTCAGGCTTTCGTAAAGGCGAGAGAAATAAAGAAAAATTTAAGGAAGGAAATTGAAGGGGGGAAAAGAGCACAAGGCGGAGGAAACATTTGCAAGAATGATGAATTGAGTGGAAATCGCATGAAAAGCGCACGAGTTGAATGAATGGAGCAAAGAAACGTCTTTTCTCGTGACTCCATCGCTCGTGAATACGCTGGTGCCCTTCACTTGACTTTGTAAGTCTAGAATAACGATTGATTTACATTGAACTGTGACGTGGATTTGGCGACTGACGGGTGGTGGAACTCCGTTGTTCGCTACACATTCGTAGATGTCGCCACAGTAGCGAGACACGTTCTGTATGACAACGACTTCACCCGATGAACCCAATCCTGATGTGACACATCAGTCACATACAATATAATGAAAGATTAGCAATTCAGGCAAAGAATTGAGTTAGTCCTCATGGTAGTCAACAGGTGGTCCTGAGAAGTACCAAATAGCTATCATAAAAAGATGAGCAAAGAATTGAGCAATAGCGCAAAGTAATTACGTAAGAATTGTCTTTTCACAATTTACCTTTAAATGTCATTGATGCTTTGAATCTTTTTTTAGAAGCGTTTACTTTGTTGAGTTGAATTCTTCGGTGTGAACATTCACGTTGAAGAAATTCTGAAATCGTGCGTTATTTGGCTGAGATATGGGACTTTTCCAGGTATTTTCACATTTTACGTTGAAATGTCATCGGCGCTCATTTCACGATTAGGCTTAACAAATAGCAATTATTGTAAAATATTGAGATTTATTTCTTTTGCAGACATGGGAACCAAAAGTGTGGGGTGGCTAGTCAAATGAGCATGTTGAACTTAACTTTATACGAGCGAAATCTCGTATAAAAAAGCTTGAAGTGACAAGGTTACAATAATGGACCTACTTTCTGGCGCGTAAGGCCATGTGTTGGCGTTCGCCGGCCGCCTAAACCACGTGACTTCCGGCAGAGGAACGCCAGTGACGTTGCATTTGAGGACAACAGTTTCACCTTCGTTCACTGTGACGTCATTGCTGGAGACATCGGCAATGATTTGTGGGGGCACTGGAATAGAATAGATCGAATATAATATAATGTACAGCCTTGTCAACCATTCTTCAGAGTAGGCCTAAAGGACGCAGAAAGTCGATGGAACAAGAGAGAAGGTAACAGATAAGTTTGAATGGGCGTCATTATAAATAGTCATATGCAATGTGCATGCATCGCTGAGGATAACAGGCATAACCGATAGAGTTTAACTCAGTGCAACGGGAATATTGAACCAGATTATAGGGTCTAAACAAGCCCACAGCACTACAGGTTGGTTCTTTCTTACCCAAATTGTTTCTTTCACCGCAGTCATCTTTTTATCACTAGCGCTAATAAACAAAGCAGGGCCGGATTAAGAAATGTGGGGCTCTGTTCGGGAAATTTTCTTGAATCTTGGCCTTAGGCCTGGAAAATTGTGGCGTCGTTGCCTTGAAGCCGGAAGGTTTGAGGTTTGAATCCGCCTCGCCGCGTAAGGACCTTGGGCAAGTCCTTCAATCACAATTGCTCAGCGCTTTGGCGTGAAACTCCGATGCAGTGTCCTCACTGTAGTCGGGAGCGCCTCTGAGTATCGGTTGGGAGCTGGAAGAGGCGCTATAACAAGTGCGCATACAAACAAAAAGATTTGTTAACATCAGACTGACCTTTGACATGCAGTATGACCATTTTGCTCTTCACTGGATCCGTGTTCAGAGTGCATCTGTACGTCCCATCGTCCTTCCGTCTCACGTTCCGGATGTACAGGTTCCATTCCTTGATCGTCGACCGAAGGATGCTGAACCTGACGTCATCTATGACGCGTTTGTCCTCATACGTCAACGGAAACGAATTCGGATCTAACCAGACGACCTCGACAACACACAGCACGCGACGGTATATAAATATATATAATCTATGTATATAAAAATGTAACGGCGTTCGCAGGAATCTTCCTTATAAAGGATCTTGGTAAGTCCTGCACCGATTCTTTTCAAAATTGCAGCAAAACGTTCCGTTAATATAGGCGCGGGTTTGTATAATGCTTTTTTCCTCAAATCTTTCACAACAAAAAAAACCTTTCACTTCGATTCGACCGATTCCGAGTTCAAAATGCGCTATACAAGTCTTGCGGAACCACCGTTTTCAAACACGCCCAAATTGGGTCAAGGCATGCATAATTATTGACGGTTTGAATTTGAACTCGGAATCGGTCGAAACCACCGTTTTCAAAGGCGCCCGAATTGGGTCAAGGCCAGGGACGTCATTTCAGTTTTTTCCAGGGGGGGCAAAACTTAGCTAGCTTATGTTTCGTATTTAGTCGATGCATAATTGCATATATATATATATATATACATATATATACATATGTACATACATAGGTGTGTGTGTGTGTGTGTGTGTGTAAAAACTGCAAGCAGCACAAGCCAGTGTTGCACGATGTCTGCATAATTATAAGCCTAACGACAGAACGCAACCGGTAGGCCTATACATTATAGAAAAATGTACATTTATGCAATTGAAACAGTTCAGCGATCTCTCTCTATTTCTCTCTGTCTGTCTGTCTGTCTGTCTCTCTCTCTGTTATGGGCAGTTGGAGTTGTGTGTAGCCTACTTGCAATGTTTATCTAGTTCAATCAATCAATATTTATATAGCGCCCTTCAACATCCATACTCAGAGGCGGTCCTATTCAGGCCATGCAACAAAAATAGAGCTTTACTTACCATCACACCTTTATACAGCTCTTGGCGACTACCGTGATTTGGAAGCAAGCAGAAAAGCAGAACACTCTCTATATAGGTTATGACATTTACCAAGTTCACTTAGGCTAGTCCTATTTGACATTCACTAAGAATCCTCTAGATACTTCAATATCAGGTCTCGAAATGAACTGAGCTTGGTTCTGTGTCTAATTAACATACTATATAACTATTCTTATGTGTCTACTCCCACTCCCAAAGCGGACGCAGAATACTATATGTACTGACGCATATATATAAATATATATAAAGCCTATATAAATAAATATCTATATATAATATACAATACCCTGGTACGTTATATATTCAGCTGTCTTATTCAATTTTCCAGTCCCCTAGCACTTAATTATTATTTAATGCGTGCAGTCTGATATATTAGTCGTCACCTTCCTTCTCAGACCACCTCGATCTACTTTGGCTTTGGCATATCTGTCAACGTCATCTGTTTTCGGTGGAATCGGGCCCAAAGTAGGCTAAGGTGTCCACAATGCTTGCTATGTAGGCCTACATGTATCATCATGCGAGACTTAAAAGTCGTCTAGTTGATGACCTTCCATTATAGGATCAAAGTCAGCCTTTCGCCGCAAGTCAGGGCCGATATGTACAGTAGGGACCTCGGTATAGATAGGGAGGAAGTTCTTTTCCTTTCATCATCAAAATTTACGGCCCTCACTTGTAGGCTACATTGTTGATTTCTATAGGACACCAGATATAGATATGAAGTAATTAAGTTTCTCCCTTTATCATCAGGATTTACGACCCTGATGTGTACATTGTTGATCTCTATAGGGGTGCTCTGCCATTTAAGCTATTTTCCAACTTAGCACACGAGATCCATTCAATCTCTTGGGAGGTTTCTATCACTTCAGGAAACCGCTCTGTGCAAAGTTCTGACATCCAGAAATTACCAGATTACAGCACTGACCATGGATACATGTAGTAATTGGTCTTCTGCTGTCTTAGATTCTAAGTGAAAAATAAAGATATCTTATTTTCATCAAATGAGAAAATGCACTGATAAACATATAAAAATTGTTTTTTCCACCAAATTCAGGGGGGGGCAAATGCCCCCCCCTGCCCCTCCCAAATGACGCCCCTGGTCAAGGCATGCATAATTACTGACGGGTTGAATTTGAACTCGGAATCGGTCGAATCGAAGTGAAAGTGTTTTTTCTCAAGATTTTAGCAAAAAAGCAGTATGCAAACCCGCGCCTATGCGAACGGCAATTTTTAAATTTCCGAGATCCTTGGTCCGAAAGATTCGTGCGTACTCAGTTACATTTTTATTTAGGCCTAGGCCTATATAGATATTCAACACATTCAATAGCGGCCCTGTTGCGTTCGCCTTTTCGCGTCGATTTCGAGGAGACACGGCGTGAGGGAGGAAAGGAGGGGGAGGGAGCGGAACGAAGAGGGAGGCGAGGGAGCGGAGGGGAGGGAGGGACGAGGGAGCGATGCAGGGAGGCAGAGGAAGAGACGGAGGGATCGGGACTGGGAAGGGGAGGAGGGTGGGGTGCAGGGGAGGTGGAAGGGAAAGGAAGGGGAAAGGAACGGGAGGAGGTAGAGGGGAGTTGAGGGGATTGGACGGGGAGGGGTGGGAAGAGGAGGAGAAGGGGAAGGGAGAGGAGCGGAAGGGGAGGGGGAAGTGGGGGGACGGGAGGGGGAGGGAAGGGAGGAGGGGGAGAGGGGGAGTGGGCGGGGAAGGGGATGGTGAGGAAAAGGGAAGGTCGAATGGAGGTAGGGGCGGGTGGTTGGATGCTCTTTTCAGCCACAGCAACGCGTGGCCGGGTTCAGCTAGTATTTTATATATATATATATATATATATATATATATATATATATATATATATACCACACAAATACATTACCACATGCAATACACAATGTTCGACGATATATTCAAATCACCATCCTGCATTTAATTAACTATAATTAAATAATTGACAGATGTCAACGGAATGTCTGTTGACCGCTGAACTTTGGTCACCCTGCAGCTTAATTAGGTCACGTTTTACATTTTGGCGGGCTTTCTCAATTGTGGGTCGCCCTGTTTGGAATAGCTTGCCCTTTGGTCTGCGTTCCCTTCCACGGGATTTGTTTATAACTCTTTTTATAAACTACTCTTTGGCCGTGCCTTGGTCGGGAGCGCCACTGAATAGTTCTCTTGAAGCGGTACTATATAAATTGAAAGATAGACAGATTTAGCAAAATAGCTTGGAACATAATTATGATATAATTGCTGAGGAGCATACTTTGTACTTTCCAATGCGATCAATAGAACAGTGAAGGACGATATTCTGGCCAGCGACAACCGTCACATTAACGATGGGAACATCGAAGCTCGGCTCCAATGGACTAACTCCTATAATAGATACACAGTAAGCAGGCATGTTTTAAAATAAAGTCAACGTCACTTTGTAATCCTGCTAAGACCAGCTTCACGACTTAAAACAGACATATTAGGCCTGCGTCTAGCCCATAAAATAGAGAATTAAGTTTTAAAAAGCATGCCTACATGTAAATCGAGCTGATCTGCCCGATGTCTTTTTATTTGCGCATGCAGTTCTAGATGAATTTGTGCAGCTGCAGCATTTCTGTGCAGTTAAAGTAGCCTACTCTCCACAAAATAAAACCCGCAACGACGGTTCTATCGCATGCAATGACTAATAAACCAACGTTCAAACGCAGGGTTTCAAGTGATCTGAAGCCATAAGATCATGCGATGATCGTAAAATGTAGGTCGTAAAATGTAAAGACTATAATTATCGTTTTATTGTATTGGTTCATGTTTACGTTGACTTTTGTTGATGTTGCACCGTTGCAGTGTTGAAACAGAGCTGAAGAAGTAGGATGTGAGCATTTGAGTGTCGTATGCAGCAAGGCCGTAGCCAGAATTTTATTATTTTTTTGAGGCGGCGGTAGGGGTGTTTTACTTGACGATGAGCAAGTCCACAAGAAACTGTGGCAACAGCAGCTGCTTTTATGAGGCGACAAGCAACCGAATTAACTGACTAAAGGGTTTGGAGAAGCGTCGTGAGTTTTCATAGCGGATTCTGGATGGTTAATTAATATGCCTACATTGCACGCTGAAGTTCGTATACATCATAAATATGCCAGTAAATGCATCATTTCATTCTTAATTATTATTTCATTTGGAAGGGGGTGGTGTTCAAACACCAAAAACACCCCCTAGCTACGGCCTTGGTCTGCAGATATATAGGGCCTAAGCCTATAATGGTCGAAAGAAGAGGACCAGCAGTGTGATGTATGCACGGGATGAAGAGAATTGGTCTGATAGGAAACGCCACAAGAGAGTGGAATAGTTTAGACGCAACGGATAGCAAGCATAATTACGTTCTCCAAGGAGTGGGTCCCTATATAGGAACCATAGGGTTCCGTGGGGGAGGAGAAAAGGCTCCGTGAGAAATTAGAAATCAGACTATACAGGGCTAAGACTCGAGTTCGACGGGAGAATTCAATTTAGAATGAATTCTAGTCTGATTCCTACATGTATGAATTAAAACTTTAGATATATATAATTTTATATGATTATATATAATTATAGTTCGAAAACAGTTGATAGGATAATTAAATTCATTGATCTTGCATGCAGGCGCTGCGTCCATGTATTAAGCAGAATAATTCTATGCTTTCGTTTGGTCGGAACTCGGTCAAGAAATTTTCAGATCAAAAGGTTCAGCAGTCAAAAGATTTTGAAAGAACTGGGCTACCGACCCAAACCACATTATTTGCAGATAAACCTATGCAACAGGATGTAAAGCAACACAGCATCATAGGAAAAAGCAATACAAACAAGCACACACATGCGCGCACACACACACACACACACACACACCAAGAAATACACAGGCATAGTAGGCTGCTGTACGCAGACGGACACCCAAACACAGACACAGACACACACACACACACACGCACACAAGCCCACACAAAAGAAGACAAAAGCAGACACACACGTAAAGCGGAAGGACAGAGAGACGTACACACACACAGAGACACGGATCAAGACCGTCTTGTTGACACATCTAACCCTAGTCCGTGCTCAGACTAAACAGGCGCTACATAAAGACCAAATTACAATCGTCGTCTGCGCGTGCGCAGGCGTTCCCACTGGCAAATGAAGAATATCATTCGTGAGCGTTTCCATCCGGTCCGATGCTATTTGATATCGAGAGCGCTAATGCGTCGCTTTGAAGGAATAGCGCTAAATAAACAGAACGTTTCTATTGACTCCAGGCGGCGCCACGAGTCGCTTTCATTCGACGAGTACCAGACCCGGTGCATATAGTCGATTACAGAGGACAACCGCACTGGGTTGGCCGATGGTATTTCGATTCGATTGCGTCAAGGGTTTTAGATCGAAGTCATTGTGTTGGTTATGTGCTCAACGCAATTCACTCACAACAGAGTCAACGTTATTATAATCACAAACTCTCGCGTTGCATCACTTCAAGAGAAACGTCTCTGTGGCAGTGAAACTACCTTGAAAAAGACAGCTGGAAGATGGATGGATGTATGGATGTATGGATGGATGAATGTATGGATGTATGGATGGATGGATGGATGGATGTATGGATGGATGGATGGATGGATGGATGGATGTATGGATGTATGTATGAATGTATGGATGTATGGATGGATGGATGGATGGATGGATGGATGGATGTATGGATGGATGGATGGATGGATGTATGGATGGATGGATGTATGGATGGATGGATGGATGGATGTATGGATGGATGGATGGATGTATGGATGTATGGATGGATGTATGGATGGATGGATGGATGTATGGATGGATGGATGTATGTATGGATGAATGTATGGATGTATGGATGAATGGATGGATGGATGGATGTATGGATGTATGGATGTATGGATGGATGGATGGATGTATGGATGGATGGATGTATGGATGGATGGATGGATGTATGGATGGATGGATGGATGGATGGATGGATGGATGGATGGATGGATGGATGGATGGATGGATGGATGTATGGATGAATGTATGGATGTATGTATGGATGGATGGATGGATGGATGGATGGATGGATGGATGGATGGATGGAAGGATGGATGTATGGATGTATGGATGGATGGATGGATGGATCATGGATGGATGTATGGATGGATGGATGGATGTATGGATGTATGGATGTATGGATGGATGGATGGATGGATGGATGTATGGATGGATGTATGAATGGATGGATGAATGGATGGATGGATGGATGGATGGATGAATGGATGGATGGATGTTCGGAAGAATCGATTTTACGCATGTATGGATAGACAATTCGACATACATGTAGGTATGGATGGATCGATGGATGGTTGCGACTGTTTTATGAAACGACCTTCATCGTGGTGTCCTGCAGTCGTAGAATATACTTATCCAAACTTAACCCAAACTACTTCCCGTTCCCAAAATTATTGCATAGATTATACAGATGGGATTCTATAATATTAGGCTATAGCCTAATCTATAGTCTGTTAAAGTCCACAAAATAAACTACAACCAGTCGATGAAAAGTAGACCTAACGGTACCGTACACAGTAACGTAGGCCTATTATAATAATAATAAAGTCATAAAATCGAATGAGACCACATTTGTTGTGATTGAATTTATTTGTCAGCAACTATCCTACAAAACTTATAATTATTATATGCTGGACAGATATTGAAGTACACAGTATACACATCCCTTTGTAGTTGTCGTCGAAAAACCGAGGTAGCCTGAGCGTTAAAAAGGACGCACTTCAGAGCCGTATACGAGTACCGACTGGTACAGTTTCGCGCTCAAAAGGACGTAACCGCTGTAAATTTTGCAAGTTTCCCCAATGACAATCCGTATAGACTCGTATTTCCTAGCAGATGATCTCCTACCAAAATTAATGGGTTAATTATGGGTGGCTGATGGAAACAGGAATCATGCAGCAGTATAATTGGCCTATAAATTTGTTATATTCCATTGTTGTATCTGTGGATACAATTGATATGCTCTCATATTTTTGCAAATCGTATTCATTAAAAAATCGTTTGATTTACTTATAATATATTTATTAATTTTATGGATCGATTGATCGATTGATTGATCGATCGTCTTTAACTTACGGTCAACCGTAAACTCCTTCTTCTTTATGCATGCATCGTATACATTTCCTTCCACAATTTATGCAAACCCATTGACGACGCCCCACCCCTCCCTTCACTCCCACACTTCCCCAGTTCACCCAATCACTCGCCCGCCGCACCCCCCCCCACTTCCCCGTTTCGTTGACGAGATGTCGACGCCTCCTCCGTCGGTTTCAGGGGGTCCCGACTCCCGACCGTCCAACCATGTATCGACCTTCCACGCGAAACGTCGGGCAAGGTCACGAGGGACTTAACACTCGGATGCCTTAACACGGACGCGTCTTATATATACAACGCGCTTGTTACTAGAGGACGCTCGAGGATGTTTGGCGCTTCCGCCACCTAGAACGAAAGCGAAAGGGCAAAATGCACGTGGTCGGATAAGACGATCGGTCAGGATACTGTAAACTGAAATCGTACCCACGGCCGCATTAAGGCTAGTGAGGACCCGGGTTCTGTGATTGCTCGTCAATGGCAGGGGTTCTGACAACCCACCAGTCCACCTTGCGCATATTCATAACTGCGAGCCCCTCAAAACTGTGGAGCACTCTTAGCACCCACCTTAATGGGGGCATGATCGTACCAAAACCTGCCCTGGCTTAATTCTTCCTGGCCATCTTTGCTTCATCCTTCTTACTTTCGACATTCAGTTGATATTGACATAACAAAGCTATTTTCGGCTCTTCATTATCTGAAACTGAATGTGAAAATATTCTGTGAAATCATTTGAAAATATTCTGTGAAATCATTTGCATCTCTGGGAAATAAATAAATTGGTCTATCGTCTATCAAGCGTTGTATGCCGTTCAGAAATAGTCCACTCATTTGCAATGAACACAATGTAACACATTCGTACAAAAGACTCGTTGTTACATACGGCATATAATATAGGACGGTAACGAATAACTTATGAGCCGCCTCATCGTCGTCGTCGTTGTCGGCTATATCCGACTTCTCTAAATGTCGGCGACTTGCTTAGCGTTTATTCTCATCTTTAATAATTGTCGATCTTAAACGACTGCAATGCTGGAAGACTCTTCGAAAGTCGTTTAAATCTAATTACAATTCTTCGTCACAGCAGTAAGGCCACTCAATGTCCTTGGGCCCCACTCTACAGTAATAATAATAAGACGATTTATTTAGCGCCGTAGCTCAGCCGAGGCCGAAGGAAAGGGCGCTGTACACGGGATAACATGTTACTGTCAATTAAATATACGATTGTTTGAATAAGTAAGTTTTGACACTTGATTTAAATGTCTCCAGAGATGGTGCCATCTAATTCACGTGGTCAGGAAGACCAAGTGAACACAGTGTCCAAGTAGTGCAAGACCACAGACTGAACAAAGAAGGTTGACGCCAATCGTACTTTTTGTTCAAACACAGCAAACTCCTTTGGCCAGAGAGACACTTCTGCTGCTGCTACCACTTTTTTCTCTTCTTGAACAGTTTTCGCAATCAGTTGTTTACGTCTCACTTCGTCATCTTTTTCACTCGCATAATCATAATCGCCATCTGTCATCAACGTCTTCTTACAGCATCAATAAATTATGTGTCGCTTATGAATATATTGTCCAGGGTATAATACAACGATATTTCAGCTTCTACTTTTTGTCCTATTGCTTGCCACAAGACAGTCTGCGAAAACATAATTATACAGACATACAGACATAGAAGCGAACAGGAGCATCATAGTGACATACATGCACGTTGTGTATAATCACATATAAATTATACAGGCTTGAATGAATGCGTGGATAGACTTATACATACAATGTCATACATACATACATACATACATACATACATACATACATACATACATACATACATACATACATACATACATACATACATACATACATACATACACAAATACATACATACATACATACATACATACATACATACATACATACATACATACATACATACATACATACATACATACATACATACATACATACATACATACATACATACATACATACATACATACATACATACATACATACATACATACATACATACATACATACATACATACATACATACATACATACATACACACATACATACATACAGTGATGTGCAAAAATCTCGCAACACCTAGAAACCTCGCGTTTTAAGACTTTCCGGCATCTGCATATCTAGCTTATCAGCATTTTTTCACATGCTCAATAAAAACTTGTGAGCAATATCATGGGGATACATTTGCCTATTAGAATCAACTTTTTTACTCTACGCGATGAGGGGCTGGGGCGAGGGGCGAGGGGACTTACGTGGAAGTTGCCATGGTAAATCATGTAAATCTCGTAATTTGTATACATCCCTGGCCATTGATGTAAAAATATTTTAGCATGCTTTAAGACACGCTGACATGCCATGACATGCCATGTGTGGTCTGCTGTTATTCATAATAATTTACTTGGCATTGAAAAGACAGTTTTGTGTTGACATTTGTGCCTCAGCATTTGGTGGGCCAGCCTTTATTCTTGATCACCTGTCTGCTCCGTGTCTGCATTGAGCACACCATCTTGACGAGGTGGTCTTGTGTAGCGACACGGTTCCAGTCGACGATGAGCTAGTCACTCAGCTCGCACTTGCTGGTGGGGTATGCCTCTTAGACGTCACATCTTTAAGGGTATACATGTACTTTGTGCCAGAAATTCTCAATCGGATTCTAATCCTGGGATGTGCACGACAGGCCAGTCCTGATGGTGTTCTATCACTTCCAGTTAGTGACAGGTTTTGAATTGTGAACTTGTTTGCCATGCGTTTCTACAATCGCATCCATTTTTTTGCGAGTTAGTAGCTATTAATCAGATTCGAGCAACTTGGAACGAAAGGGACCATCATGCTTTATACCACTGAGAGTTAAACTTCCAATTGTTTGCTTAAGTTTTCCTTGCGCCTATGCTTACTCGTAATACGAAAATATCCTAAATTTGGGAGGGGTCACTTGACCCCTGTGGCACAGCCTCCTACGCCTGTATGCGCATACATACATGCATATGCATACATATTGGACCCGATGCGGTTGTCTTCGGTCCACAATGAAACTGTAACTGTTTCTGCACATATTTGTTTGCTCCATCGGCCAATCGTGACGTGGCATATCCGACGAGGCAGCGCCATTTCCATAATCTAATTCCGCTAAAAGACCTCAGCTTCCGGTCCGTGTGTGTCGGCTCTTCCGTATTGAACCCAACGGACTTCCGGTATCTCGCTCTTCTTGTTTCATAATCTTGACTTTCTGAGATGAAGAATTTGTCCCTTGCGGCGAAGATATATAAATTCAGCGCTCAACGTTTATCCTTTTACAATGACAATAGTAATTGTCTGACCTTTTGGTCGGTTTGAACTTTTCCGTTTTCTTCTAGTTTTCAATCAATTCATCCATCCATCTACCCGTCCATCCGCCCATCCATCCATTCTTCTATACATCCACCCACCACCCACCACCCATCCACTCATCAATACACCCACCCATCCATCAATCCAACCATCCATCCATCCGTTTATTCTTCCATCCATCAATCAGATCCACAAACCCATCCATCCACGATCCGTGTACATTCACTAGCCCATGCATCCATCCGTCCATACATCTATCTATTCATCCATCCATTCATTCATCCACCAACCGAAGCAAAAAATTTGACAAAAAATTTGACAGGACTGGTGCAGGATAAATTGTTTAATTACTAAAGATTGTATGTACATGTATAGGTATATAAGTATGGTCTTCTGTGAAGTCAAAGGCACGCAACTCTATCCATCATTGGATTCACTGGCTCATATATATATTATATATATATATATATTATATATATATATAGTTTGTAACTGTTTGTTCATTCCATAACTTTAGGCAGCACTTCTGTGAGTTATATAATGAGAAACATTCCCAAAAACACCCAGTCGCGGATATACAAAGGATGCGCTGAGAGCCAAAGGACAGAAGCCACGTGACCCAATTAAGAAACGAAAGACAGACGAATTGACCGGAAAACTGGAAGTCACAACCATCTCCCATGCAGTTCACAATACCAAAAAATATACCTGTAAAACAATACCTCACGCTCCCAAATGGAAATATAGGCTAGATATATACTATAGGCCTAAAGAGTTTTAAAGACACAAAGATTGAAAGATACGGCTACAAGGCCGGACTTCAAAGGCTGATAATTACCGACCAAAAAGACAGGAAGATAAGCATCATAAGGCTAAAAATAAAGAACGGTCCTCAAAAATAAAAGCGATTGGAGAAAAGACCAAAATTAGGTCTCATAAATAAAAGGACACCAAGTTTATCGTTTAGAGTCAATTAACCGCAAGGCTGATTCCAATGAAATAATAATAATAATATTATTATGAGCATTGTAGGGTAAGGTAGCCCATTATGGGCACCCTCCTAATATGGGCACACCCGAAGAAAAGTGTATATAAAGTGTTATTAAAGCGCCATCTCATGGATTCCAGTAGAACTGCAGTGCATCGTTGGATTTACCAAAAAAAATTATCTGGATTGTGACTGTGCAATTTTTACACAATTTAATCAAGAATAAATCAAATTTCACGAAAACGTTAACGGTTTCCATAATTCTGTTTTCGTGTACTGTATCACGTGTACCGATTGGATTCTTCCAAAGTAAATTTTTCTGTTTTGAGAATTGTTTTGTGATCAGGTTGGTGTGCGTTGACATGTGATTCCTGTAGTGCATTATTTGTATAGCCGACTTTGAAGCGTGTCATAGGTGAGAGCCTAATATGGGCACACTTGCCTTGCCCTAAAATTATGGTCTGAACAATAGACTTAATATGGGCATGCCCATATTAAGTCTATTGCTAATAGGTCATATATTGTACATAAAATATACAATATTATGGCCTGTATATTATATAATTTGTAAGGTATATTGTAAGGAATTAAATACTATTACAAGTAGAAAATTTAGATATGCTAAGCCAAACCTTTTTATATGTGTACGTATGCATACATACATACATACATACATACATAATATACATAGATACACACATACATACATGAATACGTTGAATAGATAGCAAGTTCTTGCTGGGTCACTCACTTTTAGGTTTAAGTTTTTCGATAAGGTTTCAGATCCCTCTAGTGTTAGACTACAACATATTGTGTGGGCCTAGTAGCGGATAAATAATCACGAATTTCTTTTGGAAAATTGTTGTGAAGAGCAATCATATGACGTTTACATGTACCGTTGACTAGGCCTACATTATGTGTGAACTTAATAATATAATGAGTGCCCATATTAGGACACTAGTGCCTAATATGGGCACTTCAGAGCTCTTTGTATTTTCAATATTTTGAGGGTAAATCTCAAAATTTTTATGTCATTTCAGTGAGTTTCTAGTTGCTAAAGTGTTGAAACTTAGTTTGACAAACATTGTTTTACTTGGCCTTCATTGGACCATGAACTACAGGCAAAAGCCCTTAAGGTGCCCATATTTGGGTACTTTACCCTATCATCAGTCACAATGTTAGCATAGATTTAATCAAATCAAGAATGAAGTATAGTACCATGTTCGAACTTATCTTGAATGACCTTGTTAATTATTTGTTTGCGTTAGGCTATTTAAGACTCATACATCGTCGGGTCGGTAATATGAAACGTCGACCTGCATGGCCGCCTGCGCGTTGGATGCGTTTGTTTCATTAATTCAATTCAGCAGTAGATTGTATTTCTATCACAGTTTTGAAAGTCGTAGTTCGATTTTCATGCCGTTTGATGTATTCTATACAGGATATAGCCATGAATTGACCAGCAAATTTGCAGAAGAATAAATTAATGGTTACTAAGGACTTATCCGACACAAATGTTCCGAAACTTTAAGCTCGATTTTCTCAATTGTTATGATTTTGCAAATTGCAGATTCAAATGAATATAACTTCAGTTAGAATATAGATATTTTCATTCTGTAAAAAGTATTTTGAAGAAACATATCTGTAGAATATGAATAAATAAAAAGGTCAAAAACCTTCATATGACGGGAAATGACGCCGATGTCACAAATAAGACACGTGCAAGTCCTGCGATGCATTGACAACACGTGTTCAGCACATTGGGATTCATTCACTGCAAAAGATAGGACAAGCTTTTAGGCATAATTATATGACCAAAGAGAATAAAGAAGACAAGCGCATTCCTGCGCTACACCATGCACTCTCACAAAGACAATCATGCACACTATACACGATGCATGGTATAAAGTTGGTAATAACAGTATACCAGATTCTCCGCAGTCATGGTAAGCTAACATTCAGACAAGTCAAATCAACCCCCAATATATATTTAAACTTACCCCCGGCGTGCACCTCACCGATGACGAGAATGAAACAAAAGACGGATGTCGTCGAACACGGAATTGCAAACGAGGATTCGAAAAGCATCCTCAACTAACGACTCATATAATAATTATAATAATTAATTTTATGAATATCGAAGAGATTAAAAAGACGTTTGACAATCAGATGATAAGATCCCTGCTCTCTCTCTCTCTCTCTCTCTCTCTCTCTCTCTCTCTCTCTCTCTCTCTCTCTCTCTCTCTCTCTCTCTCTCTCTCTCTCTCTCTCTCTCTCTCTCTCTCTCTCCCTCTGCAGCGATGCTGTCTTCTGATGGAACGCATCAACTGACTCAAACGCAGCAGCAGCAGCAGCAGCCAAAGATGCTGCTTCACTTCTTCTCAACGCACTGCAGTCACTCAGCGGATAAGTCTTCGCAACCAGCTGCATATATCACGCTCAGCCGCTCAAAGCACAGCAGCTGCTGCTCTGCGCTACCACTCATTCATCCATCGCATATAATACATGTATTGTATATACGCTTCTAAATATCTATACATACCAATATCTTCCTATTTAGGATTTTCATTTTCTTTCTATGTGCATGTGCATCATGATGGATCGTTGTGTATAAATCGCATATAAATTATTATACAGTCTTGAATGAATGCGTGCATAGACATAGACATGTACTTACAAAAACACATATGCTATAGGTACATGCACGCATGCATGCATTGCATACATACATATACAAACAGACAAATAAGCATACATACATACATACATACATACATACATGCATGCATGCATGCATGCATGCATGCATGCATGCATGCATGCATGCATACATACATACATACATACATACATACATACATACATACATACATACATACATACATACATACATACATACATACATACATACATACATACATACATACATACATACATACATACATACATACATGCATGCATGCATGCATGCATGCATGCATGCATGCATGCATGCATGCATGCATGCATGCATGCATGCATACATACATACATACATACATACATACATACATACATACATACATACATACATACATACATACATACATACATACATACATACATACATACATACATACATACATACATACATACATACATACATACATACATACATACATACATACATACATACATACATACATACATACATACATACATAAATGCATACATACATACATACATAGCCTACTTAGAATTACATACACACATTCGTATATTATCTGGAAGCACTGCTGTTTCTACGCGCTTCCTTAAAACTTTTCTTTTTCCAAGGGGATCTTCGCAATGAAAGCGCCTCTGATTAAGTTGTACTGTGAGAGGCGCTTTATAATTTCAAAAATAGTATAGTTCATGCATACATGCATACATACATAATGCATAATACATTCATGTATAATTGTATATTCATCAATACATGCATGCCTTTATCCAAAGTAGTTAAAAATAGCTACAAACAAGGCCGTAGCCAGGATTTGATTTCGGGGAGGTGTTTCTTTGGCGGAGAATTTATGACGACCTTTTTTAGTCGTCAAAATTTCTGACGGCCTTTTTTTAGTAGCCTAATCGGGAACCGCTTTTTTAAAACCATTTTTCGTCTAATTTCATGTTTTTTCATTATGTGCTAATGAATGCATTCTATTTTTTTTACATTTTTCATTTCAGGGGTGCTTTCATGGTTCTATTTCATGGTTTTTAAATCATGTGCTGCTAAATGCATTATATTATTTTTTACATTTTTCATTTCGGTAGGTGTTCAAACACCCAAAACACCCCCTAGCTACGGCCTTGGCTACAAATGATCTGTAGGCCTATAATAATTAATTTATGTAAACCTGTGCAAAGATTAATCTGCAATTTCCGACGATTTTTGAGCCGCTATTGCGTCGGCCAACCGTCTTGTAATGCACGAGCGAAACATGATAAAATAATTATATGCACACACCTTTACCCGAATATACACAGTACACTCGTATATATATACATATATCATTATATATATACAAGGTGCGCGGTTGAGTTATGTATATACTTAATATGCCGTATTATAATGTCTTAATTGTTCTGTTACTTTTATGTAGGCCTATACGCGAGTCGACTCAGATCGTATTATATGTTTGGACATTGACAAAAATGAGTCGCTATTGATCACCGTATTCAGAGTTTCCAACTTTTATGGAAATGCTGAAATGATGTATATGTTGGTGTGTGGGTTTGAATGCGTGCTCGCATGCGTGTGCGTGTGTGTACGTGCGTGTGCGTGGATGAGTGCGCGCCTACTCGTAAGATTTGTGAGCATATTGGTCGCGTATCATAGTCGCGTTTAGGACATAAGTAGGCCTATACGCTACCTGGTATTCATTATAAATGTTTATTTTACACTAAGTGTGGGCCTATAAAAAAAACTATGCATGCCAATTACGTGATATAAACGCTTAGCCCAGGCCAGGATCTACATTTTTGGGGGCCCTGTGCTGATCGAATGACGGGGCCCCTTACAATTTTAGGAAGCCAGGCAGACATACAATAACCCGAAACATAATTTGTTATACTTTAGGCCTACAGCACATAAGAAGTATAGAACAATTGTCACGAGCTCACTACTCACGGACTGACATCATGGGCGGAGTTTGGTTTCCGTTCTTGGGGTGGGGGGGGGCTAAAAATTTGGGCTTAAGTTGGGGCGGAAACTTAGTCCAGAGCGAGCGGTGCCGAATTTCTTTTATTCTCTGCACAAAAAAGTTGATAACCTTTCTTTAGTCATGAGGTCGAAATCTCTTAAAACCATAGATCTACTATTTTCTCCGCCAAAAAATTGACCTGTTCTTTAGTCATGAGATTGAAGTTTCGGTTCGTGAAAAAACCCATTTTTTCCCGCATATAGTTTCGAGCCTGGGCCCTCTGGGGGCTAAGCCCGGGAAAAGATATAGTTTTCATGGTAAAAAAATGACTCTGGATCTTCTTGAGGGCTTAGCCCCCTCCCCTTGGCCTTAGTCCCCTGATAAAATCGGCCCACCGCCCATGGTTCGGCTTCCTTATATTGGTGAATGGTGATTATCCATGTAACCCTGGGTCTTCTTCTCTATATCATCGAAAGTCCTCGCATTTCCTCCACAAAAGTTATCAGTGAGTAACTCGTACAGTTTGAGAGGGATACATCAAAGTGACGTCATCATATAGCCTACTATGACATTATTTGGTTATATATTTAGTCATAGCTATGATTGCTAATTTGCTATGCATAAGGATTGCAATCTGCACTGTTTCTTTCCAAAATTCTCACTTTATTTATTTTTTACTTTCACAATTTGGGGGCCTCACAGAAACTCGGGGCCCTGTGCTGCAGCACAATCAGCACCGTGGTTAATCCGGGCCTGGCTTAGCCTAGAACTATAATAGGGGCATATATTTATCGTATATTATTTGGTATGACTGCAGCACCATGTTCAATTGTTCATGTTCAAGACAGTTGGTGGGTTAAATGACTAAAAAAGGTCATCAGCTATTTTGGCAGGGAAATTTGATATATTTTCAAGACATTTCGACCGAATGACTAAAAAACCGACCCAAGGTCTACAATTTTGCCCCCCCCCCTCCTCGAAAAGATCTGTATCCGCCTCTGATACCCGCGTTTTAGATAGATGTATTGTCGCCTATATCTATATAAGCTTATGTATACATACATACATAATAAGCTTAATTATGATTTTTATAGTATACAAAGTATAGGCCTACGACGTCGTGCATGCATGGCTCATGCATTATTTTCATATACGACAAAACGAATTTTCGTTGTTTCCGCAGTGGCGCCGTTTTTGAATTGACTGAGCATGCAAATGGTGTTGTATTGTTTATGCGGAAACGATTAAAAGGAGATATAATTATCTCATCTAATCCATTCGGACACTTCTGCATGTATTATAACGACGTTGAAGAATTATACCAACGAACAATAGACAAACTGACGCACTGACAGACATACAGGCAGACAGACACGCAGACAGACAGAAAGACAAGCAGTCTGACTGACTGACCGACAGGCAGACAGGCATGCATCCAACCATCCGTCCATCCGTCCGTCCGTCCAATCCAATTTCTGTGAGTTTCACTCTTCGAAACACTCTTTGATTAATTAACACATCGCGATTCGCGAGACGCCCCATGCACAGACTGCACACCTCTAAGCGTCAAAACAAAACAGTGAGGTTCATAACGAAACGCATTCTGATAAGCAGACAGACAGACAGACAGACAGACAGACAGACAGACAGACAGACAGACAGACAGACAGACAGACAGACAGACAGACAGTCAGACAGACAGACAACAGACAGACAGACAGACAGACAGACAGACAGACAGACAGACATAATTATGCTGATTCTTGTTAGCGTATGTATGAGCGATTGTCTTAATTACTGCTAGGCCATTCTGGTCTAGAGTGACTAAAATACATTCAACAAAATTAGCTGAAATGGATTGTACTAAAGTGAACTGGACTATATGCTTTGTTTTTAGGTTATATATAAGCTATTTGTTGGACTACGTTACTATAATGTTTTATCTGCAGATGCGTTCACTGCACGAGAGAGACATACACCCATACAGACAGACAGACAGACAGACAGACAGACAGACAGACAGACAGACAGACAGACAGACAGACAGACAGACAGACAGACAGACAGACAGACAGACAGACAGACAGAAAAACAGACAGACAGACAGACAGACAGACAGACAGACAGACAGACAGACAGACAGACAGACAGACAGACACACATGAACACACATGAACACACCTACACACACACCCACACACACACCCACACACACACCACACACACACACACACACACACACACACACACACACACACACACACACACACACACACACACACACACACACACACACCAATACCTCAATAAAATAAACATGAATCAAAAAGAAGCATGCACGCGACCTCTCCTAGATTTCACTCACACGTCAGCAATACATTTGGTCGAACTGTGCATGCATGGTATACAAAGCTATCAACTCTTCATCTTAGTATACTGCATGCATACCGGTATATCTAGTATATATGTGTATGTATATGCATATGTATAATATTTTGTATATGTATATGTATAATTGTATATGTATATGTATATGTATATGTATATGTATATGTAATTATGTATATGTATATGTATATGTATATGTATATGTATATGTATATGTATATGTATATGTATATGTATGTGCGTGTATGCACCCGTTAGTGTCGCTAGGGGCATACTTGGTTTTCATGGAAGATGGGAGGAGTTTGCCGGAAGAGGCGAAATGTGAGAAGTGAGAAGAGGAAATGACGTTGTCGCAACTGCACGTTTTATATACACGACCACCGCCGACCATGATAGACAGACACAAGTGTTATCTGCTCAACCATCCCTTGTCTTAACCCTTTACTAACCAAAGTGTAGTAAATGGTATGGGAATCCTATAGGCCTACCCTTGGTCGGTAGGGTTAAACATTCCCACACGCCCTGCGATTAGCAACAGGGTTACAGAAAACTATACACATACAATACATACATACATACATACATACATATATGCATACATACATACATACATACATACATACATACATACATACATACGTACGTACGTACGTACGTACGTACGTACTTAGGCCTACATACACGCACAAATTTATGCACCTGCATATACATAAGCCTTTGACTGATATATATGATAATCCAGAAATGTAAAAAAATTCAGTTATTTCAGTATTGTCATAATCAGAAATGTTTGTGACATATCCTGTACACACATCTTCTAGCCTTTTCTAGTGGGCCATCCCTAACCATAGCCTACATGCACCGGTAGTTTTTATGGGCCAATGTGAATTTCTTGCACATAGTAGGTTATTATATTATATGGTTTTATTACATGCTAATGTTGATTTCTCTGATTGTTTGTCTATTGATTGTTCGTCTATTTTTTGTTTGTGTTCATTCTCTGAATTTTTTCTGTAGTGTTTACTACATTTGTTTTGTTAAATAAAATTCTTAGTTAAGTAACATCTGTGCATTCCAATTCTCCCTTCAGCTTTTACCTTTACACTTTACTTTGTTAATTAGGCCCCTACTTAACGGGACTCGTCCCTTTTGGTGTGCCTATTTGTTCCCTCACTCTTATTCTACTTATTCACTTTGAGTATTTGCTTATTGCTGATTATGTCTATACTTTGTAAAGCATGCATGTACAATTGAATTGACATTGGGTTCAATAAAAAATATAAAAAATATGTCTATAATGTGAATTGATGAAATATAAACAGGCACATGCATTTATTATATTATAATTATAGGATAAACATTAATAACAATTTTATGTATAATATATATGAGGGTGTGTGGGTGTGCACATTGCACAATATGTATACTAGGACTTTTGTAGGTCTATGTCTATAATGTATGTGCTATACTGTGTAGGACTAGGATTCGTAAACTGTTATGGTGTTCCGTTGGGTGTCGTTAGACTTCCGGTAACGATTTGAGGGGAAGCCATCGTTGATGGATAGGATGATATGCAGCTGACGAGTAAGAGTACAGGACTTTTGGGAGGAGGAGAAGGAAGAGGAAACAGAGGAACATGCCATGGAGGATGAGGATGAGGATGAGGAGAATTAGATTAAGAGGATGATGATGATGAAGAGTAGGGTGTAGATGAGGATGGGAAGGATTGTGGCGGACCTACCCGTCTCGTCACAAGCGGCACAAGCCCCCTCGCCGCCGGCGCATCGACCGACGCACGAGGGGTCGCGAGCAGGGCCTCTCGACTCGGGCGCTGCTCCCTTGCTCCAAATTGATCGGAGCCGCCCGAGTCGCTCTCTCGCCGGTGTACGCTCTCCGTGTAACGGGCCGCCAAGGCACCGTCGCTCCCTTCACTACCCGGCCAAGACGGCTCTGAAACGGTCGCTCGTGAGAGGGTATAGAGCTCGGAGGCGTTGGAGTCCGACTCTGCCCCGTCCGCGGCCACCGGGTGGGTAGCAACCTGAGCGCCAGGATGGCCGCCTGTGCTCAAATCAGGGTTCGCTCCTCTCCGGGCAGACGACCCTCGCTTGGAGCTCCCCTTCACGGCCACGGGCCTCTTCGTTCGTTTGCCCGACCGCTCAGACCGCCGTCGTATCATATTACACGCCACAGCTCGTGTACTGGTGCCACCGACGGGCATCACTGAAGACTGTCTTTTCTCCGCAGGCCAAAACGCCCGAAACCACGGCCATTCGAGGGGTCCGAGCCCCAAGCCGCGCCAAAACGACATTATCAACTTCGAAACCAGGGAATGGAAAACACGGACAATATACTAGGTCGCTGCGTCGATTCGCAAACGGCAACCTAACCAGCTGGTACCAGGATCAATTTTACAACGCCCAGTACGACCAGGTCGTTGTGTCGATTGATCGGCGGCCGGAGATCCGGACGACCGCCGTCAATTTGTTGCACGTACGGAGGCGAAGACGGCCTCCAAAGAAAAGACGGACCGCTTGCTCTCCGATGGATCGCTGTCTCTTACGCCCGTAGGCAATGCACTGAGTGCGGCTTCGCGCCGACTTCGAGAAAGACCAGAAACCGTTAGCCCGTAGGCGATACACTTCACGCGGCCAAACCGCCGACTCCGAGGGTGTCCAGAAATTCCCTCCTTCAACTCACTGTCCGCTTGCCTGTAGCAAGCCCGCTTCACGCGGCCGAACTGTCGCCACCGAGAGGGGCCTTCAAATTCGCTCTCCCTCTTCACTCACTGGCTCGCTCGCCCGTAGGCGTTGACCGTATGCGGCTTCGCGCCGACTTCGAACTTTGCCCTGAAACACTCTGACGCGCGCTCGACGTCGCTCAGAACAGCATCGGTCGACCCCAGGCGCTTAAAAGGCCTGGGACCTAGCAATGCAATTGAGCTAACGCCTAGGACGCTTAGGGTAACGTAATTAGAGGCTGGTAACTGACTTACAGGGAACCGTTAACTACCCCGACGGATCGGTTGGCTGCGACCGATACGTTCGTTGCCGATGCGCCTCGGAACAAAGCCGGCAACGAACCTTACAGGGCCTGTGACAATAGTTTCCTTCTCTCTCTCCCTGCTCGTTAAGGGGAGGAAAGATGCGGCACGGAACAGGTAACACGGTAGTGAAGACCGCTTGTCGATACGACACTCCGTTCGAAAGTTATCACCTCGCCAAGTTCTCAGCCCGTCAAGACCCGGGCGCGCGCGGCGTGAAGGCTGCGGGCACACAATCTAGCCTACGCCGAAGAAACCAACACTCACAAAGGCACACACGCAAGGGATTTCAAGGCAGAAAACGCCCAGGTAACACACTGACAAGTTTCACAACAACCAAGCCGCCGGCGACAAACCGGGCGCGGCGATCGATCAGATTTTCGCTGCGGCGCGTAACCACGGGGAAAGACCGGGTGGCCTCCCTTCTAACGTAAATATCTCGAAAACCGTTCTACGGGCACTCAACGGTACCGTGAGATGGATCAAGCAGCGGTCCTCGCTGCGTAGTTTGACACTAGCCGCTCGTCGATCGGACGAAAACCGACCGAGATATCATCAATCAAAGTAGAGGCAACTTTTATCGAACCAACACTGACAAATTCACGGTCACTGCACCGACCTCTCGCCGCGAGCAGGAAGGCAGAATTATCTGAGTGACCTGAGAGGGGAACCAACTGAATGTAACGGCTAGGCCAACGCGCGCCTATCCCTTGTTTTACGATACGCGGCGCCCGCCCGGAAGGACGAGCGTCTCAAGATGCACTGGATCCCGGTGTCGGCAGTTTGGCCGCGTGAAGTGAATCGCCCACGGGCCACCGATGAAACACTGACTCTAGCTGACACTGAACGAACTCTCAACACCGTGCCGAAAACTCACCACGCGCGTCGTGCGCCGGAGTGGACTCAACCCTTAACTCTCGAACACGCCGATATGGCAAGCGATCGCTCGACACGGCCCTGCTACTCGGCCGAACGACAGACCAAAGTGTAAAGGAAAGATAATATAATAGTCAAAGAATCGTTTTGTTATGCATGTATATCACTTAAGAGGCTCGGCGGCCGACAGAGTATGGCCGACCGCCTACACGACGGGGTCACTCTGTATTGTATCTTATGTTTTTACTCCGTACTTCCCTGCAGACTCGAGGCACTGCAGCGTCGCCTTCACAGACCTGTGCTAGCGCGAGCGCTCGGGGGCGGGTGCCGAAGCCGTCCGACCGAGGCGCGCGTGCGATTCGTTTGCGTTGACTGAGGAACTGCGAGTCAATGATACACCCTGTTTCCGAGGAAAGAAACAGTTACTCCACAAGGGCAAAGCGGCATACGATATATGCGCGGAAGAGCACCCCGAACGCGGGCGGAGCTTCCCTTCCTCAGACCCCTAGCGCTGAGGCGTCGCCAACGAAACTTCAACGAGGCAGTTAGCACTCTCTTTCTGAAGCCACGTATGAAAATAATCAGTTGACTGTCGACAGTGAAGTCAACGGCTGATCGATTGACTAGCAAGAAAGTTTCTTGAAGATCACCAAGAACACAGAAATCACGGACGAGCAAAGAAATATTTACTCCACGAGGACAGCCCGCGTGCAGTCGCTGCTCCCCGTCCTCGGACCACTGGCGCCGAGGCGTCGCCCAACGAAGACCCGATCGGTCGTGAACCACGCCAGACAGTTTTACCTTCTGACTCTACCAGTTGAAACTATCCACCTTCTGCTGGAGGGGATTCAGAAACCAGATGACAACGAGCGTGCTCTGAAAACGAGCGATTGGAAACACGGTATCAATTCACGTACGAGCCCTACCCGCGGCGTCCGTGGCCGTGCGGTGCCGATGCGCAGCGACCGGGACGTCCGACGGGTGAATGATGAGTTAGCGCGGATATATGTATGTATATTAAGATTTCAACGGCCGAAGCCGGTCACCAAGTAACTGTCACACAACGTAGCTGATCGAGCAGGGAGGGAGCCCAAACCCTTACCCTACCGAACCTTTCGCATGCACCACGGAACGGGTCTTCCGACGGTCGGGGGACCGCGGATAATCGAACCGGTATCAGTTTGCCCTCGAACACGTAACCGAAACAGCTATGACGCAGATCAGCCGAGCTCGCAGCGATCGATACGCCACTGGATACGTTAGGCCGGTAAACGACGTCGAATACACAAGGTATTGAGTGGTCGTCAGCGCGCCGTATATGTCGTGATAAATGCAGAATCAGCACAGAGTGTCGTCTTGCTACACCTATCCGATACTTAAGCAGAGCAGCGTGTGGCAGGCTCTATTCCACGGATGTTTTAACGATTTTTATAGATGTAGCTCTCTATATCCAGTCATTTGCCGATGCACGTAAATTCGACCGTAATTCGAATAAAATTCATATCTTTCGATCGGATACAGTTATCGCTTAGCTCTCAACGGCAATTCGACAGCCCGATAATTTATCTTTCGAACGGTGTATTCAGAAATTCGATACCATTATCCGCGCAAATTTTATATGCGCCCAAAGTCAAAAGTTGCTGCTTGCACACTATACTTTGGCTATAAAACACGAATCGGTCTTCCGTAGGTGAAACTTTTCACCGTAAATTTTTACCGCTTAACGCCCCATGGCAAATTTGTAGCGAAACGACTTACCGGATGACTCGCATATACCGCGAATTTCTATCGGCCATAGCTCCGGCGCTATAAGGAATCCCGCGACCCTACTTTGGCTGCCCATGTATTGTCAGTTACCAGCTTATGTTTCATATTCGAAAATTCGTCTTGTGGCATTTCCGCCACAGGATGAGTATACGATTTGAGGAGGATGCATCCATTGTTCCCTCCGCCAACAGGATCGTTGAGAGGATGTGCTGACAGTGTTGAGCAGAAAGAGAAAGGGGAGAAGAAGAAGTAGGAGAAGGAGGAGGAGAAGGAGGAGGAGGAAGGGGAAGAGAATGGATGAGGTAGATGACGAGGATGAGGGAAGGACCACATCCTCAGTTATTGCAACTTGTGCCATGATCATTTTCATTTCATGGCCATTCGCTTGTCGTCTTGTACAGTGCACTCCCTTTAGTTTAATGTCTGCATTCACATAGGTCTATCTGTATCCCTGCTTGTATAAGTTTGCCTATCTCTTCCTGCACTTGTTTTCTGCCTGCATGTATCACTCTCTTGTCCTTGTAGTGTGTGCGCGGCTATAATTATTGTCTGCGTGTCTACCAATGAGTTTGTATACAACTCTGCATGCCTGATTATGCATAGGTCTGTTTGACTATAGCTATCTGTCCGTATCACTGTCTGTATATCTGCAATGTCTTATTATTTGTCTGTCATGTCTGTATGTTTATCTGTCTGTAGGTCTGTCTATTTGTCTGTCTTTCTCTCTTTCTCTTTCTGCACTGCGTTTGTTGCTAGATGTTTCCTCTTCCTTGACGTTGAAATGGTTCCCGAGTGGAATTCATCATGTACCACATACCATCCATCATCCATCCGCATTTCTCTCTTACATGTACCTTCCTTCTTCTCTCCTTCCGAGGCATTCGTCTCGTTTCATTCCACTCTTTATTTCTTTTCACTTCCCGACGCTTCATACTCAATATCCCTGCATAAGATTCGTCCTTCGACCTTTGCTGTACCACTTCTTCCTTCTTTATGTACCTTCCATCCATCTATCCATCCATCCATCCATCCGTCCATCCATCCATCCATCCATCCATCCGTCCGTCCATCCATCTATCCGTCCGTCCGTCCGTCCATCCATCCATCTATCCCTCCGTCCGTCCGTCCGTCCATCCATCTATCCGTCCGTTCGTCCGTCCACCCATCCATCCATCCATCCGTCCACCCATCCATCCACCCACCCATCCATCCATCCATCTAATACCTACTAGGCACTAGCCATTCAACGTTGTGCTTCTCTTCCTTAACTTTCTTGCTTTGCTCAATCACTTTTATTAATGTCTCGTCATCCTTCATTCCTCGCGTTTCCGTCCGTCTGTCCGTCCGTTCCTCCCTCCTTTCCTCTCTCCCTCCCTGTGTATCTCTGTCTGTCTCTCTGTCTGTCTGTTCTAGTTCTCTCTCTCTCCCTCCCTCTCTATCTCTGTCGGTCTGTCTGTCTCTCTTTCTTTCTCTCTGTCTCGGTCTGTTTCTGTCTGTCTGTCTCTGAATGTTTCTATCTGTCTGTCTATCTCTCTCTGTTTGTCTCTCTGTGTGTATGTGTGTCTGCGTGTGTCTCTCTGTCTGTGTCTCTCTCTGTCTGTCATTGTCTGTCAATCTGTATGTGTCTGTCTCACTCTCCCCTCATCGCTCTTTCGCTAACCTACCTTTCCGTTCATTTGTCCGTCTTTTGATGGTCTTCACATCTATCTCACTTCCTTCTTCGCATCGCTATCCATTTCTCTTTGTGTCCCTCTCTGTCTCTGCCTGTCTGTCTCTCTCTGTCACTATATACATTTCTCTTTCCTATCTGTCCTCCCTTGTTGTCTTACTCGTCCCTCCCTCGCTGCCTCGATCATCGTCCGCTGTAATATAGTCTTTCTCGTCGTGCTTATAAATAGTCGGTGGCCCTCTGTCGATCGGTGTGGCACATATGAGATTAGCCGTCATTTGCATTTTCTTTGTATTCAATCGAAAACCGTTTTGTCGTTTAACCGACCAACAAAAGCCAAGACCCGTCGACGACCCCCCCCCCACCTCATTCCCCCCTCTCGTTCAGACCACCCCACCCCCACCGGAATCGATCCCTACCCTCCCAGGGCCTCCCTTACCATGTCCAAGCATCCAGTCATCTGTATTCGCCGTTGACTCTACAAATGTTCGTTACTACATTAGAACTGCGTTCATAGGGTAACTGCACGTAACTGTAGCATTGTAGCTGCACGTAACTGTAGACCATTTATCATAATCGTTCTCTATTATTTTAATAGGTCTGCTCAAAATCAAAGAAACATAGGGACCTACGGGCAACCAGCGACAAAAGGGACACCTAGTTTAAAATTCGATCTAGCGCAGTCTGTATAGACACTATTTAGACAGTAACCTGTGGTACCCATTCAAATTCTCAGCAGTAGTGTGTAGCCTTCTGTATCTCACATGATCAATTTACTGAAGAATGAGCAACGAAAAATCTTGCCAATGCTGGTATTTAGTCTAATGACGCGGGGTCCATTCAAAAGAACAGCGGTGCAGAAGGACCGCTTTAGACCAGTGGACCTACATTGAAAACTGAACAGGGTCGAGACCACACAGTCGATAGAGAAAACCATGTAGCCTATGCTCATTTGCATTCGCATTTCCATGGCTACAACCTTGAAAGAGCTTTTATAATACAGTGATAAGTAGGCATACACCAATTTGAAATATTAAGAGTTATAGAAAAAAAATCTGAGAAATTTTATGGACAACTTCTCAAAGCAAATAGGTCTAGTAGGCTATTCTTTCGACCTTGGTTGTCTGCTCCAGCCTATAATCACCTGCAGGATACGGATATTGCACAGAACTTAACCTTAATCTAATCTTATATATATAATATATATATATATAATTATATATATATATAAGATTAGGTTAAATTAATGTGACAACCTTCAGTTGATCCCAAGCAGTAAGATAGTTTTTAATGGCTGCCGAACTTCAATATGCACTTGAAGCACTTCTGAGCTTTGCAAGGAGAGGAAGGCATTATCAAATTACAGTTATATTGTATTGCATTGTATAGTAAGGGGAACTTCGCTCTTCCGTAACTTATTCAAAACTCTGTCAAATTATATGAACATTGAACAATTCACACCAATGTACCATTTTCTTTTCTTCTTTATCAACGCAACGATAAGATGTTCGCAAACAAATTCGACATCAAAAGAAAAAATGAAACCGAAACCGAATTTAAACCATGCAACAGAGAATAGAACAAAACAAACATTCCTAATCGACGTCCATCTTCCTGAAGGAGGAATCACTTTTCTCCTCCACACTGGTCGGTAATCGACGTCGTTTTCAGTTCAACGTAATTTTAAAACGACATCATTTCAGATACTGTCATTTCGCGTTACGTAAGCACGTCATTTTCAAGACGACGTCCTTCGGATTACATCATTCGACATAAAAAACATGTTATTTTCGTAAACAGAATGTGTCAATAGCAAGAACTGCGGTACACAAAACATGACAGGCACAGAGTGGACATGCTCGGACAGTACGTCCACATTTACACAGTATGTACATATGACAATATGACATGCAAATACACACACACACATACCCAACACCCCATTGCAGCATTTCAATAATTATTATTATTACTACTAAATGTTTAACGCATGCACATGTAATATTGTTATAAAACTAAGGTTAGTCAGTAGCTCGATGAAGGTTGTTTGAAAGTCAATTCTACAAAGTTTTGTGGTGTTTATTGAAAGAAGAAAAATAAAGATTTTTTTCTTCTATTCCTTGTGGGCAGCAATGTGGAATGCATGAGAATCCGTTAGCGGTATGTCGTGGCTTGACCAAAAACCTCATACCCGAAGTTCACAGGCTATGTTGGATCGTAATGCGGTATGAGCGGCTGAAGACTGATGAGAGAGCTCATTAAAAGCGGTTATTGGGTTAGCAAAGGCAACTGACTTACTTGTCCTACTTTTAAACTAGATACCAATAAAAAAAAACTAACCGACAATTCACCACATATATATATATATAATATATATATATAATATATATACATATATGTTGCTTAATTCTATTATTCATATAATACATAAACGTGTCAGCTGTATTATATATAAAATGCATAATCCAAATACTACACAGTATTTCTATTTTGTATATGGTGTTTATACACAGGTCCCAGTAGTATTGAACATCCTTTAATATGGCAAAAATATATAAATTCCTATATAATTGATCAAACTAATGTTAAAAATATATATATATATATAATATATATATATATATAATATATATACATATATGAATTGCACATATGAATTAAAAGTTTTCCAATTTTTAAGCACAATTTCTACTTAGAACTGCTCTCTTTTTGCATAAACAAACAAGAATATTAAAAATTTACGGACATGAATATTCAACATACACAAAAATGAATATTCAACATTCCCAAACTTGAATATTCCACATTCAGAAGCATGAATATTACACACAATGGAATAAAGATAAGGGATACGAATATTTGCATT
Source organism: Lumbricus rubellus (assembly GCA_945859605.1). Lineage (NCBI taxonomy): Eukaryota > Metazoa > Annelida > Clitellata > Crassiclitellata > Lumbricidae > Lumbricus > Lumbricus rubellus. The sequence goes on along the minus strand of OX243816.1, from coordinate 20,337,935 downwards.
TCCACAAATAATAAGAACCAGTAAACATCAATATTATTCACAATGTAGAATTTGCATATTCCACGTTAAAATTCTTCTAGACAACATTGGTAATTTAACTGACAAACATAGAAATCTAATAAGAGAGCAAAGCATGACGTCATGAACATTGCACAAAACCAGGAAAATAAATACTTTGTTGCACTTGTAAGAATCTGCATTAGGCCTATACATGGTTCACACCATGTCACTGCTAATTGTTTAAAAATCCACAAGGTGAAAGTTCACGAATACTAATTCTAGATTCATGCTCATGAAGTGAGGCATATTTCAAGTCATTTATGCATGAATACGCATGGTTCTGTGTCAGCAGAAACCTATTCTTAGCAATATGCAGCATAGTCACAAGCGCTATTCCCAGGCTTCCACAAATAACGACTGTTTCAGTTCAAACAACATTTAGGTTTGCCAAAATCTAATTACCGCTACATCTGTGACTACTGAAATACAGGCTTACACATGCAAGGCAGAAGTCCAAAAGTAAGCAGCGATAATATGCAAACGTAGCAACAATGCATATTCATGCAGTGACATCATGAATATTCATTATCAAAAATATAAATATTCATACATGGGACGTCACAATCACCGATGATTCAGTAGAGCAATTGCTCATCTAGTATGCGAGATCATGAACAGCTAGTAGCTACAAGTCGTATTCATGAACCAAAGAGAATGTTCAGAAATCAGCAAACATAACAGTATGCAATGATACAATCTGAGAGTCTGAACATTCATATACATTTATACATTCAAGAACCTCAACAACAAAAAACAAGTTCATAACCTGTACAATGTCAGCATAATAATGATGCTTCCAAACTTCAAAGCAAATAACATGTCTAAAAATGAAATGCCAATCCGTGGCCTTCAATGTAAAAGAAATGTCTACATAATGTTAATGCAATCGTGAAATGACCCGCAGTCACTTTTCTACGACTTTGCATAGCTTGACCTAGAAATGAAAGGACCCTGTTTTACCACAAAACAAAAAGAAAGAAACAAAACAACAAAAACAAAGAAATTCATCTTGCAAACAATGACATCTTAAGCATCACAGTGTTTTGGCTCGGAGAAGAAATCGCTTTTTACGAAAACATGAAAATCTACGACTGAGCACAACAATGTCTGAAATTCAGGTCAGTAAAAGTCAGCAATGAAAAGGAAGACTCTGAGAAATCATACAATTCAAGAATTTTAACCAGTATAATAAATCCTTTAGATTCGTGACTTGAAAATTAATTCTTCACAAGGAATCTTTTTTTTTTGGTCAAGAAAATGGATATTACTACTGAACACACGAATACTAATGAAGAACAGAAATTTTTACAATTCAAGTATGTAAAAAATATTCACAGCGTTGGGAATGGGTTTATTTGAGTAAATGAACATTCTTGGTCTAAAATATGAATATGGTCTCTGAATACTCAAACTTCCTAAATATGGGAATGTGAACTGAAAACATTGATAATTCCACAACATGAATTTTCATAAAATCCAAACTATGAATATTATCCACCATTCTACATTGATGCGAATATTAATATTTCTATGGCGCAGGAAAACGCACTGACGAAATATCCACACCATCTTTATACGAAAATATGAATATCTGTCAACGTAGGAATGTGAAATCAGCATTTTGCACACGGTTGCAACTGAACACAGAAGATAATCAAAAAACATAAATAACAAATGACAAAAGTCAGTTTATGGCAAGTAGTCATAACCAAAACCAAACGCTAATAGATCCAACTGTTTACAAAATGGTCGGTCAAATGAGGCACACGGCTGCTGCATTCATTTGCCTTCTCTTAGTTTTCCAGGTCCTCAAAATTTAGTCAATGACCTTCTTACTTTAGAAGGTTATTAAGCAAACCTAATCCCAATCATTTTCAGATAAGCAGAGTTGTTTTCAGAGAAAAGTAGAGACCAGAATTGTTCATCTGGATCCGCTCATGTAACCAGTTTCAAATGTTCTATAGCAAAACACTTTGAAAACAGTGCTCAAATGGTTCTGCAAAACTCTGAACACTTTGTTGTCAAACACTTTTAGAAAATGTCCTAAAAATGCTTTCCAGAATAATTAAAAATTTCTTCTCACAGTAAAAGATAGTTACAGACTAGCACAGATTACATCTTTAATGTGATCAAACCTTGCTCTCAAAGATGAACTGATTCACCTCAAGGTCATCACTTCGCCTCAAGGTCATCACTTCAATAACATTCTTCCACATTCTTCCGAGTCAGAAACTTCAAAAACAATTCGAGTGCATAATGAGCGAAAACAAGGCCATAACAATCATTAAAATATTACAACTATGACAAAAATGCCTTACTTCCTAATGCAACCATGGTCACTTAAAACTGTTGTAATAAAATACGTACTCTGATCAACAACACACATGTATGTAGCTAGAACAAAGCTGACCAGATAAGTGCAAAAGCTGTCAAAAAATAAGGCATATGATACAAATTTGGCACCATTTGGAAATCGCATACTTACAGTCGCATGAACGAAAACGAAATACTAGTTTCGGTACAGCGTGCGGCAGCAGTTAGTAGCAGTTAGTAGCATTGGGAGTTGTTCAATTAAGCACGCTTGTAAGTTGCACAAAAGTTGTCCCTGAAGAAACCTAAACTGACAGAGCATAAACAAATCTAAATATTTCAAAGCATCGTGACTAGGAAATTTCTTAAACTTGGTTTCCATGTTGCATATTTTTCCATTTCATTTTTCTCTGAATATCGGAAAAAATGAGGAGCAGCATGTTCAGTTATTGAGCAGTGCCAAAGCGCTGGAAACTTGCAACACGAGTTCTTGGCATTACGAAAAATAATGGACAACACCAGTTAATTGACCGAAATTTAGAACTGGTTGTTAACATATTAAACCATTTACAATTTAAGATTAGCTGCTTACGACTAATATTTTATCTGCTTCAAAAACCGGAATTTAACAATTTCAACTTAAATTTAGAATTCACTGTTGCAAATTTAAATGTTTACAATTAGAGATTTGTCACCTACAATTTATAATGATCTGCTTTAAACCTGAATTTAACAATTTAAAATTGGATGGAATCTAATATTTACATGCACAGTTGCACCTGTTTAAAACAACTTTCTTGAAGAGGTATCTTCATCTAATTATGCGAAGTATTTAGTCATTGACTCTATCCAACTATTCTAAGGTCATCTTCTCTACTGCTTCTTCCTGCGCACAGCTGACGACAATGCATGCCAGGAAACACATTCTCTATTCTCTTGATCGAAATCAGTTTAACCATTTTGGAAGATAAAGCCAAAGTATTGCTTTGGCTTTATTTTGGCACCTTAAATAATGGCACTACAATTACCATGCACAAAGATTGGCACATTTTGAGCACAGAACAAAAGAAATGTTTCAATAATGAAATCGGAACATACAAAAAGTTGTTCCTTTAAAACTTGTTCAATTGGCTAAATATATCCTGTTTTACAACATACAACAAGAAAATACTGTAAGTATTTAAAATGCCATTTCAACCATTTTTATACCAGAAACCAGATATAATGCAACTTAGGGCAACCACGTCATACATTGCACTAAGTTTATGCAGGCCATTTTATAAAATCAATTAATGAAGCACTTTTCGAGAGATCTAGTGTTTCCTCAAAAACCCTTATCTTAAAGCAGCTAACGATGATTTCAAAGCCAGTACTGCCAAATCAAAAGTGAGCACTGGTATTAATTAATAAATCACTATTCATTATTTAAAAAATCCTAAACTAATGCTTACAGTTCATAACGTGGAATAGGCACACAACAATAATATTACAATACTCCATAATATTTCTGCAGAGGGACAGACAGGAACTAAAACTGACAACCAAACCAACCCCCACAACAAATTTGCATAAATCAAAACAGAAAACAACAAAATTCAATAGCAACAAAAGATATCTGACTTTTCTGAATCGTTTGGCACAAACGAATGAATACTTTGGAAGACAAAAGTTGACATCAATATAAACAGTCTGGTCTCATCTAGCAAATGCGCAACTTTCAACTCCCATTTACATATAATTCTAGTGTTAAAATTGCTTATTTTCAACCCACTTTGACTAGTTCCAAAAAAGTTGACTTGTTACGAGCGAAAAAGAATGCTGGCTCACAATTAATACTACAGTTTAACACATCACCATTTTTATATTGTTCGTACATTAGTATTGTCATTTAACGATGCTCTCTCTATTGCACTTCAAGAAAAAATCCAGGTTAAAAAAATGGCAAAAGGTATCTGCACAGAACGAAACCTCTGCATTCATCTAACAAATCATAATTCAACACTGTCACCAGTAGCCTATATTGGCACTAGGAAAACAAACAACAGAGCACCATTAAGGTGGCAAAGTTTTTGGCACAAGTCACTAATCAATGCACAAAAAATATCTTCATAAAACTAGACTACTACTATTGTCAAAGTGGAAAAATACCTGGCAATTTGAAAAATCTGCAAATGAAAGTACCATGCATGCACCAATATCTTACAAATTGGTCCAACATATGGAGTGTAATGTTACAATATAAACATCAGCAATGATGTTATAAAAAAAACCAAGCTGGTTAAATATAATACATCATCCTTGCAAGAAGGATTAAAACATTTTACACCAATGCTTTAAGAAATCTGCCAAACATTAAATCCTAACGTTCTGAAAAACTGACCACAGAAGTTCGCAATAACCAGTGAAGCATTAAAAATGCAGCTGCTGTACAAAATTCAAATTAATCTTTACAATGTGACACAATGAAGAGACAAATGAATAAACTTAAAAGAAAATGACAATATTTTAACAGTCTCCATTTTATTACATCAAACTGAAATTACATCAAGTCAAGAGACAGGAAACAAGATACTGCTTGTCTAATCTGAGGATTTATATAGCACCATTGTAATGATGCACAAGGATTATCATCAACAGTCGCTTTTCACAGCGAAACCACGTAGAAGATCGAGACAGAGATCAAGAGAGAGAGAGATGTAAACAGACAGAGACATAAGGACAAAAATCAATCAATCAGCAAGACAGCCAACCAATCAATCAGCCAACCAGTAATCAGCCAGTCAATCAACAAGAAAGTGAAGACACACATATCGAAACAGTAAGACAGATATATGCAGAGACGCAGAGTGACCAGCAGAAAGAAGGATGGATGGCACAAACAGAAAGAAATCATTTGAGATCGGAGTAACCGCTGAACACTGTCCAAGTCTCACAAAACAAGACAGAAAGACTGTAAGAATAACAAGGCAGCCAGGCATTGTTACATGACATTGTTCTGCCATTAGCGGTCCTCAAAGACAAAGCCATAGGTTTCTTTGGCTGAAGCGCAACAGAAAGCAGTCATTGCTGTCAACTCCCGGCCCACAATCAAAAATGAACTCCGAATTTTATAACACACCCAGATGCAAATACTGGATGTAGGACTGACAAAAGTCTCCCATTTGGCAATATTAGAAGGTTGGTGGACAGTTCTGCTTCACAGTGAATTCCATTGTCAAGAATAGAGAAGACAGTGTAAAGAACACAGAGATCAAATGGAACGCAAAGAGCTAAGCTGAAATTGAATGAAAACGGGGTCAACCCGAAATCAAATAGAAATGGTCAAAGCATTAGCGAAATCCAAAGGTTTCAGCACAAATGGAATGAAAAAGGTCAAAGTACAAATGGAATGAAAGAGTTAAACCAAAGGTTGGCACTGAAAATGGAATACAAAGAGTCAATCCAAAAGCTTAAGCTCAATGGAATGCCAAGAGTTAATCCAAAGGTTTAACCTCACATGGAATGCAAAGAGTTGATCCAAAGGTTTAAGCCCAAATGGAATGCCAAGAGTTAATCCAAAGGTTTAAGCTCACATGAAATGCAAAGAGTTAATCCAAAAGCCTAAGCTCAAACGGAATGCAAAAGAGTAAAGACGACCACCACCACCAGTTTCAGAGACTAAATTGAATCTATTATAGTTCAGTTGAATACAATGAAAATAAGTCAAAGGAATGCTGAGATTTAACAAATGCTGGAATGACAAAGTGTGCATACGGTTCTTACGCATTAATCGAGTTAATGGAGAAGAGGCAAAGGTAAACAATTTATCAGAACGCACGCAGTGCATCGATTAAATGACAATGCATCAATGAGACAAGCAACTGCGATTCAGCTAGCTTATGGCTTTCATTCAAAATAATATCCTCAGTTTCGCTTAACTATGCATACTAAAACTTACCATTAATCACTACTAGTAAGAAAAAAAATCATAATCATATAATTTAACCATCTATAAAACGCTGCTCCCCAATTTCCGTAATCTTCATCGATCATGCGTACCTCTACTTAAAAACACTACGTAGTAGTAACAAGAAAAATAATAGCCATTCCAGATTATATTCTGAAGGAGCATCGCCACATCGAGTAGAAATAAAAATCATAACAAATATTTACAAATACTTTTCACAATTTAATATTTATTATTAATAATAATAATAACCAATTTGAATATTTAATCAATAATTTATTTTAATATGAAATAATAATTCAAGTGTAATGCTGATTTGTGCTATTGTTACAATACAATTGGGCAAAACATAAGCACAAGTGCTATAGTTCAAATTACCGTTAGACACTTTTCTGGCAGAAATGTCTTGATTGGCAACTTACTTACTTTCATTCGACTCATAGGAGCAAGATTAAGTCAGCATTTTCTATCAATTCTAATTACTACTAACTACCTTATTGGGCAAGAATGTAAGTCTTCAGTAAAAGTAAGAACGACTGTAATGTAAGTCTTCAGCAAAAGTAAGAATGACTGTAATGTAAGTCTTCAGCAAAAGTAAGAATGACTGTACGAGCAGCAGAAACGATGAGACTAGAAACAACGCAAAACATCGTTGCGTTAGCGCAAGTGAGCAGCTGAATTCAACGTACACAACAACAACGTGAGAAATCAAAAGAATCTGAAGCAAAATTAAAATCACAATCCAAAAAACAAATCAACCGCAACATTTGGAAGCACATCCACCGCTTGGCAGTTCTCCGCACTGCAATCATCGCAATACTATTCTCTGAGCAGAAGTTACATCACAAACCATACATGTGGATACTGGAAAAGTCTATAGTACAAGAATACGTGGGTGGGACCACTGTACAACATAACAAAGCACTAGAATCTTACATTGAAATACGTCTGCTTATACTTTAGAGGGAGCTACAGCAGTAATTACAACTGACCAAAACGGAGGGATATGGTATGAAAAACAACCATTGTGAAGAAATCCACAGCCTGACTACTTCAGGAATGTTTGATGACCCAGTCCTGATAACGTTAAACTGATCTTGTGGACACGTGAAAATGAGGAATTCCACATAATGCCACGTTTGGAAGCCAAACGAGATGTTGTCAAACAACAGAGTCATGTTATAGTTACGCTTGTTTCCAAAGTCCAAATCATACAAAAAAGAGAGTTCACGACAGAATGATACATGTCACAATGCTTTGGAGTGCACCAAACTTACAAACTATATCTCAGTATGTCAGCACCTTGACATACACTGTGATAGTTTCACAAGCCATCATTAAACATTTACCACGCAAGTGCTAAATGTTAAATATTTATTTAAAGCACTTGACTACTTTATCAAGCATCATTAGTTAAGCGATAAACTTACAAAGCCAGTGCCAGACTTCTCTGGCAATTGCTATAAAGACCAGCAATGTTTTACGTTGTAAGTTTCAGCTTGTGTGATACAATCTTTAAAGCACAGAGTTGTTTCATCACAATTTCATCATAATTATACTGCTAGAAATGAACAAATGCTATTTGCCCAAGATGTTCATGCCTAACAGACAAAATGTCGCATGGCAATGCACGCACAGTATATTATTTAGTTGTTAAACAAGATGGACGCTTGTATCTAAAATCTGATGATGGTCTAGTACATGAATCAGCACTTAAAAGAAAGAGGCACACTGAACTTTAAGAATATCACAGTCTTCTACCACAGTGCATCATGAAGAGTCACAGTGTCACTTAAGCGTCATATGATGTCATCTCAGTGTCATGGTAATAAAGTCAAATACGTAGCATCAGCTACACATATTGGCCAGAAGTCATTTCCATGCCATGATGTAACCCTACTGTCATGGTGCTATTGGAGGTCATTTCAATGTCATGATGAATCCTTAATGTTGTGGCGCCACATCACATGAGCACTTCAACAACGGAAAGGTTACAAAGTCATGTCATGGAGCTTCTGTCTCATAAACATGAACCAACAGATGTCATGGTGTCACCAAATCAATTCAAGTAACAATCGCCTTAAAGATACTATATTATATACATGTAATTATCAGATACAACAACAGTATTGACCACAATGAACCATACAAATGGTGCTATTTTAGTGTAACTGTGGCAGCAACACAAGTAGTAAGCCTGCGTAGTCACATAGCTTTGCCATCACAACTATGTTAAACAACTGTCACGCTGCTGTCACAACTATATTAAACAACTGTCACGCCGCTGTCACAACTGACAGGTCAACAAATGCAGAAAGGAACAAAAGAAACAAACAAAAAACCGTCATGAATTAGCTGTTAGTAATGAACTAGAATCTTTATATAAAGCCTTTGTGGTCCTCACGTCACTAAGCATCATACAACTGAAAATTCGTCAGCACGTCTAAAAACTGGAGAACAGCTTTTGAACGACAATGAATATACGGCTTTCAGAACACAGTAAAAACCTCTCCAGAAAAATAACTAGATTGAATATATTCATTGGCACAGCACAAAAATATTTCCCATCTTGAATGCCAAACAACATCAGATTCGTAGCTAGAAAGTTAGCAAAACACACGCCCAAAATCCACTCGTTTACGCCTCGTAACCAACAAAGAAATACTGTACCGGCAGAACTGAGCGAATTCAGCCACAAAATGGAAGAACCGCTTGCATAGAGACAACTAAAGGAAATAAGAATATCTACAAACACATCTTTCAATAAACCTGACGAAGACACAAACCAGCACGTAAGTTTCAGCAGACGGCTAACAAGGCGGCAAAAGCGACGACGTCACCTCGTTTCGCTGGAGGCAAGAAACGTGACCGCAACAACTAAAAAACAACCGGTTGACACATGCGTGGTAAAACCACTTCTGGACGAAGAAGTCTAACCAAGCCGACGTGCTGTTCTCCTGATAATACGGTGTGCTTCAACAACGTGCATAACAAACTTAAACATTCGAAAAGTCGAACAATTCTCAGATTTACAATTTCGCAAAAGAAAAATTGAGGAAACAAGATGGGATAATCATTTCATCTGGGATACACAGATGTTACGCAAGTTATCCGATCGTCGTGATCAGGCCATCTGGTTATCCTGTCATCTGGTTATCTTGTCATCTGGTTATCTTGTCATCTGGTTATCGGCGATATGGATGGAAGCCGGGCGAAGCTGAAGCGTGGTTGGTGGGAAATCGGCCGATGGACGGACTGGTCATGAACCCCGTGTGGGCGGAATTGTGCAGACCTCCGTACGAGCCCCCACCGATTAAGGAACCTCCAAACGCAGCTCCAAGGCTCCCGATACCCGCCACACCATAGCTGCCTACACCAAAGACACATATATAGAGCTCTACATAATTTGTTTAGACATGCGTGCATGAAATCCAGTACTGAATTATATGACATTAATTAGATGACGGTCTGGCTAAATTGGATGAAAGGGAGGAGGGAGCAAAAAATGATTCAAATGCCCTATTCACTATAGCTGGCTTCATTTAATTAATTAATTTTAATATTATCACTGCTTAGATGTGGTCGGCATCATCATTATTGTAGGCCTAATTATTTTAATTATCATCATCATATTATCGTTATCATGACATTGTCATCATCCTATTCATTACCTTACTACATAACATCCTTATCATTACAAGTCTAACCTAACTGCACCTTTACTGCATAGATGGTCGAATGCAAAGTTCATAGGATGGGTCAGATATAATTGTTGCAAACAGAAATTATTCCTATGAAACGCTATGGAGTGAACTGAATGTCTTTGAAATAAAAGTAACTTCATTACTCAACCTCTCAATACCCTACTTAAATTTAACAACCCAAAGTCACAACACTTACCTTGGGTTCTTTTCCTAAGCCACAGACTTCAACTAAATAATTCTTACTAAGCATGTACCTTACCTTACCTAACCTCAACAGGTGTCAGAATTCATCTACCAGCCTCTGACAAAGTACCCTGTGCTCTCTCTGACTAGTGAATCACCGTTGAACTCACTCACCCATGGCGAAGTACGCAGTTGCTGCAACTTGTGGCTTTATATCAGGCTGGCCACCGTCCATTGACGCCATCGATCCAAAAGCGTTCGAATGATTGAACCCTACAACCATTTCAAGTCAGCAACACCTTATAGCTGACGTGCACTGCACAACCTTTGTCTCACTGTCGGTCACATACAAGGCTCAACTTCTCATCATGGACCTAAAGATATCTATTAAAAATTAACAGTTGGCAACGTCTAATATGAGTAATATTGGCTAGATAATGTGTATTATCAGTTGGCCTGCATCTTTGAGTTACATCTGCACTCTGCAGGGATGTATATTGTAATGTATACTATGATATTAAGATAGTGCATTTTCAAAGGTATCAGTGTGTGCATAAGTGTGTGTGTGTGTGTGTGTGTCTGTGTGTGTCTGTGTAGGTGTGTCAGGTCGGTATATTGTTGCCAAACACTAAGAGTTTGAGGCATTGTGGTTTGTCACGTGGCAAAGTGGTCTGTTGTGCAACATGGTCAATCTTGTGTGACTGGACAATCAAGTGACGTGGTGATCCATTGCATGACATGGTCTATCTTGTGTGACATGGTCAATCATGATGGTTCATCATGTGACACCCTGCAACATGGTGTTCTATCATGTGACATGGCGATCCATTGTGTGACACAGTGATCAATCGTGTGACATGGTGGTCTCTCATGTGGCGTATGGTACATTCCGTGGTGTGGTCGGCATATAATCCAATGATCATGGATTTTGAACCTGTTCAGTCAACTCTAAGTAAAGTCCTTGGACAGTAACTTACTTGTGTCACATTCCAGATTCTGATTCACAACCTCACAAGCGCAATAAATACAATAATTAAATTATATATGCACATGGGGTGGCAATTTATCAGTAATATGGTCAGAGCTGTAACAGTACACCCCTCTTTCAAAGACTATTTCTAATCTTTGAATTGAATGAGTGGCTTACCTGAATTGTGCGCCAAGGAATTCAACGTGTAAATGGTTCCAACATCTGGACTCATCAGGGCATCTGAATAAAACATGTTTTGTTTACAGTACCATCTAACATTTATAAGGTACAGTATATTAGGGCAAGGAAATTAGGCAAGTTAGTTTAATTACAGGACAAGGCAAGAAAGTTCAGACAAGTTACTGTAGGACAGGCAAGGACAAGGTAAGGTGAGTATGACAAAATAAGTTAGAATAGGGTATTGGTAAGGTAATTTTTTTGGGTAGATTGTGGTAGATAAATATAGCAGCATAAAGACAGTTAGGCAGAATAGAGTACAACATGGTAAAGAAGTTTAGGGAAGCTATGGCACACCATTGTATAGAAGGTATTGAAGCAGCTAGACCACCTTGTCTGATTGAAGACAATCGTGGGAAAGAGGCATGAAGGACAACGTGGGTTAATGCCTGTATGTGTGTGTCCCAAGCTCCCCCCCCCAGACTCCCTCCACCGGTCTGTCCTGACCGGCCTGTGCATGTCTGCTCCACATCATAACATCTAGAAGCATCTGGGTCGCTATGTCACTTGTGTCGTGTTTTTTGCAGATTTCAATCGTCTTGGTCCTTTACTGTCAGTGTATCGCAACCCATCTGGCAAACCTTCCTCCTTTATCCGGGCTTAGGACCGGCGCAGGGACGTTATTGGTTCCCTGTGGCGGAGGATGGATGCAGTTTAACGTTGTGCCCAGGGTAAAACAGGGTAAAAAAGGTTCAGTACCTGAAAATGAATTTGTCTGATGATGGCTTGCACTATCCGGCCAGGAAGCAGCGCCTTCGTGGACATCGCCTGAAGAGGCTCGAAACAAGATCTGAGTAAGTTACACTTGGAAGCACATTTTATGAAGACTTTACACTTACTGTAGGAAGCTGTTGGAAGCTGTGGCTCAAAGGAAGCTGCTGGAGTGCTGCTTGGAGTGTAGAGGGCTAGGTCTGGTCCGTGGTTGACACCTGGTCCGTTTGGCCACGCCTGATGGTAAGTCATTCCATTCATCGGAGATGTGCTCATCGCAATGTTCCCATTTCCACCGCCTGGTGCTAGGAAAAACAAAATGTATTTTTGCAAATATCACATTAGCAAACTGTACTACTTGAACCGTATATCTACTGTAACGAGAGCTACTGAAATGTAATTCAATACCTTTTGTTTGTTCTATACAGTACTGGTACTGAAATGTGAAGTGAGACTCTACCCTATATAGTCTGAGGAAGAACTCATAAATCTGCACTGCAGCGTGAACTAAATGTGGCAAAATGTAAATTACAATTTCACTCGCTCTGTCCAAAAATTAGTTAACTGCCATACATATACATACGCATACAATGTCATCCGTACATGTATATGTGGGTATAAATATATGTATGCAATATGTATGCATGTATGGTCTGTGGATGGCCTGTTCATATTTGGCCTCCTTTACTCTCTACTGAATGTGGTATGAACCAGGGCCTATAATACACCCAGTGGGATCACAGCTAGCCTATAAATATTACCACTAATGCTATAATACAATGCATTTGAATATACTTGTCCTCCAAAGTACAATAACGTGAAATCACAATATGACAATGCATGTGAATACTAATTAGCCATCTCGAACCAAGTTGTAGTGCACAACTCACATGGATCAAACAACCGCCATTCAAACAAGAATTCTGAAAATGTACTTACCTACTAATAGCAGTGGCGAATTTGGACCAACAAAGTGAAGTCCTAGATAAAAGACAGACAGATATCTTAGATATGTAATATATTGGTAGAATCTGCAAAAATGTATACTGATCTGCAGCAGATATGTGACAAAATAAGCCCAATTCACAACTTAGCAACAGTAACCTCAAATATATTAATTTATAAATTATGCATTAGATCAAATAATCTGCCGAACTGGCAGAGAAGACGAATAACAATCAATATGCCTAGAATATATGAAACACCAATTAATGTCGCATAAAAAAGAAAGGCTAAAGACAAATCAAAACTTCCACAAGACTCTCATTTACCAGCAGCTGCAACATGCTAACTTTAACCATAAAACAAAACATGCACATGAAATTTGAGTGTTAGAACATATGGTCAAGTGTGTCATCCTTAAAGCCAAGAACTCACGTAGTTTACGATTAACATTTTCTGACCTGTCACTCAACGCTACCTTTCACATGTTACTAAATTCATAATCTCTGTCAAAGCACTGACGACGTTAATGCCTGAGGTTTGCACGCATTACCACGGTACTAACCAGTTGGCAAGGCAGCATAAGGACTGGCCATGGATCCATGACCGGCTGGCATGAGATTGAGACCGGAGAAGCTGGACGATCCGTTAGCGAGAGGTGACTGAAGGATACTAAGGCCAGATGTCGGAGCAAAGACTACCGTGGTTGCTGCGTCTGCGCTCATCTTCATGTCGCGCGGCTCGGCTTTCTTTATCTCCACCTTTTTCAAAGGAACACACGATTTAAACATCGAGCAGAAAAGGTAACAGTAATGCTACTAATATTATTAGTAATGGTAATAGTACTGGTACCAATATTATTAGTACCCGGTAATGGTAATAGTGCTGGTACTAATATCACTACTTGCACACATACAGTACGTGTATGTTAACAAGAAAATAAATGCTGAAATCAAATATTAGTAATCGTAATCTAATACTAATTAATATAATATTAGTATACTTACTTACACTTCACTACCAATAATGAAAACACTTTAGTAGAAGTAGTCATAGAAGTAGTATTAGTAGCACCCGTTAACTTAATAATGCTTATTTACTAAATATTTGTATTCATGATTATTAATATAATATAATAAATAGATTTGTGCACATTGTGCATACAGTACGTGTACGTATGTTATGTACGCCATCATGCAATATCCTACAACATGTGAAAGCTGCACTAAGATGTCAGCTTAATCACCAGTGTTCAGCCATTGTTGGATAACTTACTTACCCGAAAGCGGGGGGCGGGGGTGATTTTGATTTCACTTGAAGCAAAGTTCTGTCACCCAATTAGTATTTAATGCATTAAAAGAAAAGATGCTTAGTTCGTGAAGCTTTTAAATTTTTTTAGGAGAGGACCTTAATAAATATCTGAAGATGATTAGATATCAGTTGCTATATTGTCAATCGTTGTGCATGCATTAGTGCTCAACCATGCTAAGATCTGCAGTGACACAGGAAGTAGCTTGGATCAGAGATTTATATTTCTATGGATTCATCTAAGATATGTAAATCAACCAAAAACGTTTAACCATTTAACAAAGAATGCACGCTAAAAAATATGAACGAGGAAAACGAATGCAACTCGTCATAAGAGAGAAAACGGGACAAGATATCGGTATGGAGAACATAATAAGAAAGAGAAGATTAAGGTGGATGAGGCAAGCTGTTCGTATGGATGAAGATCAAAGAACCAAACACGTGATGTCCTGGAATGATGGAAGTATACAAGGAAGAGGAAAACCATGAATGAACTGGAAGGATACCATCAAAGGTGACTTGAAATGTTTGGAGATGTCATGGGAGAATGAGGCTGAAGAACTGGTGATTGACAGAGAGGAGTGAAGGACGTGCGTTGCCCGATGTGCAGACGTGCATGGGAAAGATTTCATACTACAGGCAAACAAGTAAGTTAGTTGTGTAACCTGGATCAATACTGAATAAATTAAATACTTCTTCATGCCTTACATATGGGGAGATGCACTTTTCTTTTTGTTCACAGTTACTTTTATCACATGCTCAATGATTAAGTGTTAAAGAAACACCATGTTAATTCTCACCTCTCCCATCGACTTTTCTCTTTGCCTCTGTCTTGTCTGACTCTCTCCCTCCCCGCCACCACCCTCTCTCTCTTTCTCTCTGTTTTTCTTCTTCCCCTCTCTACTCCTCTCTCCTATCTTACATTTCTGTCTCAGTCTTCCATCCAATCTGTTCTTCCCTCTCATTCCATCAATCCCTCCCTCCCTCCCTCCCTCACTCACTATTTCCCCTAATGCCACTCTTTGATTATCTGTCGATATTTCCAATACCTGTCTCTAACTACTTCCCGTTCTGTCTGTCTGCTGCTGTATGGACAGTGCATAGTAGCACACCTGACCTCTGGGTATAAAAGTGCTGCACATTAAATACCACAATATTTATCGTACAACCCCTTATGCTACCTTAAAGTTACACTATTTAACGTTAGCTTAATGCTACAACTGTAATAAAACGGAAACTCTCAATTCTTGCCTTACGAGATGCAATGGTCTATAATAGGAAAACAAAAAAAGAACAAAAGGTCAGAGTATAATGGACTCTATTGTGTTTGCAGAGTAATTCTTTAGACACATAAAACTTGGTGTTTGCAGAGTAATTCTTTAGACACATAAAACTTGGTAACTAGATAACAATAATAATTATGTAATTAACTGACATCACAGTTGCCAGCATACAATGGACTCTTCAAATTGGGTTGGCATCTACTCTAGCGATGATGATGAGTTAGTGCACCGGTTGAAATAAGTAATCCAACGTTTATTTGTTATTTGTAATTGTTTCGCTGTGTTTATGTAAAACCAATTCTCTCTGAATGTGGCGTGCCACGATTAGATGGGGAGAAGCGCTGAAACTGCTAGAAATGGTGCGCTATATAATTATTAATCAACACCTCGTAACATACATTGCATACAACAAATGTCACATATATATATTATGTGCATTTACTTGGCAATGGTATTGAGTCACTTCGAATAGTGGAGAGAATTACTATGAACTGATTTTCAAAATACCGTAGTCTGCTTTCTGGTATGCATGTCTTGCTGTCATATTCAAACTGCACACTATATGAAAATCTTACACATTTGTACACAAAAGAGGCACTTTACGATATATCAAACAATCTCTTACAATTTTTCTCTTTTAGTGGGTATTTGAACCCATGCCATCAAGACAATCATGCCACACTACTTATTACATTTTATGCACATCCCAAAGTCTAATCTGAGTCACACATCGTCTCAAACAGAGACCATCGAATTCCAATCACAGATTTCGTGCATCTCCCAAGTCAGTCTGCGGCAAAAGCAGGTCCGCCTAGCTCCTCCGTCAAGCCAAATGAAACATACTGCGGTCTAGCCTGGCATTGCTGCATAATGGTATGGATTAGCAGAGGTTAGATCTCGCCCCAATTTCACGGCCTTCGGCATTAGGAGCAGGAGATGCAGGAGATAACGTGTCTAGCGTTGTCGCTCAGAACAGGATGTTACCGACGACATCCACGTGCCTTCGTTGTCACTCACAACTTAGACGTAATGAATTGGCACGTAACGAATGCCTCGTTAAAGATAATTAAGATTGACCACAATGATAATGATAATGAAGGTTGATAACACTGTAGCAGACAGGCTCCCCATGCACTCCGTAATTTGAGGTTTATGACCCAAAATTACCCACTTCTGGTGTGCATACAGCGTATGTCATCCAAATGTTTGACTGCTAAACATTGTCAAGCAGATATAATATTTTAAATGATATTCAAAACGTATCCTGCAGACCTGTACTGTCTACTATTCTATCTATATAGTCACCCTGACTACCCTAACACTGGCTACCATATGGTTTGTGTGCAGAGGTAAAAACAGTTCTGCTTTTTTTGCTCCTATAGTCCTCTGGATCCATGGATTCTGCATGGTCCTGTCACATCCTCCCACAGACCCATGTGACACTGTTAGTGATGATGACCTAATCTCATCTGTGATGGTAACAAAAGCGACAGCAAGGATTGGTGAAAATGATTACAAATGGCGATGGTGACTATAACTCATGATGATGACAACAACTGGCAAAGATGACAACAACTAGTGATGATGACTGTTAAGGAATAGGCCTATGACGATGATGATGATGATTACTGTCACCATCAGAGTTCACAATGTAGATGACAATGACTAGGACGACTACCGAAAGCAAATGTTTGACGACGACGATGATGACAACAACAACAACGACAAAGATGTCAAACATAAATTTGAAGTAGCAGTGATGCAATTGCCAAAATTATTGATACTCATTAGAAGCGGATTTTCCTGACCGACGGAACGGACAACGCATAAAAACGGCAACACACTCCTCGGTATTGCTTGCAATAAATCACGCAAAGCTACTTTAAAGCCTTTCGAGGCTGTTATGCATCGTCCTGTGGTCTCTGACTTCGCATGGTCCAAAATGTGAACAGGGAGAAACGTTGATGTTGGAAAACAAACATATTGAAAGAGCTCTGCAGAGCAATAGTAGCTCATGGCTTAAATGTTTACCAGTCAAAGGTCTTGGGAGCATTAGTAGCTTGCGAGTTGTGACTTGAATGTATTTTGGACCATTAGTAGCCAGCAACTCAACGGTCTCTGGAGTATTAGTAGCTTGTGAGTCAAATGTATTTAGGAGCATTAGTAACTAGTAGCTCAAATGTTTCTGGAGCATTAGTAGCTTGTGAGTTGTGACTCGAATGTATTTTGGAGCAATAGTAGCTAGTAACTAAACTGGTCTTCCAAGCACTCGTAGCTTGTGACTCGAGTCTATTTCGGAGCATTAGTAGCTTGTGACACAAATGTAGAAAACATTGAATTGGCCTTCAAAAACAGCATCAAATGTAGGCTACATGAATTACTCTCTAAATGTTCGCATGCATTTTACAGAAATAACCATACACTTAGTTATTAAAATGAATTGGTCTTACAACATTTTTAGGAAAGACCATTGGTACGGGTATTACTATTTACATTTAATAGGAAGAATTAGTGCAATGGTGAATTTAAAAAAAGTAGCATTTCGTTCCTGTGGCTACTTTAAATGGCCAGATCAAAAACTAGTCTTTCCTTCAAATGACAAGGCATAAAAAATAATTATAATAATAATTAATATAATTACTACTATAATGTCAGTCCCATTTAAAAATAATAATAATAGTGGTTGTCATAATAATATGATATTTCTAATCTTCTTCTTTAGCGAATGCAGTTCGCACCAAGCCATGCCACCGCGGCAGGACCCTCGGCAAGATGTAGAGCCTGGAGTCCTCCCAGAAAACGAAGAAGGCGGCACTCGTTCCCATGATTCCTAATTATTATTATTATCATTATTATTATTATTATTATTATTATTATTATTATTATATAACAGATAGTACTATAAAATTATATTGAGCACCACTAAAACCTGCAGAAAAAATAATAAAACAGAAATAAACAATAATATGTTCAGAGTGACAATGAGAACAAAGGAAGAGACCTGTACAGATATACAAGGAAACACAGTGAGACCCAAACCAAGCATGAGACAAAAAGAAAGAGACAGACAGAGTGACGGACAGACAGAGACAGGCAGACATAGATAGACTAATGGCAGGCAAAGAGATAGAGACAGAAGTGACACTCAACACACAGATGTGTATGTGAGATAGACAGATACAGACAGAGACAGAGCAAGAGACAAAATGGTGTTTGAACCTGTTTGCCTTGGATGTGAATATAATGCTCCTGGACGACCTTGTCCACACTTTCTTCCGTATCAAACGTGAGAAATCCGAATCCTAGCATACACAAGAGAGAGACACGAACGCCCGTCTGCATTATCTCACACTAAGCTGTATGGCTCAGATTGCTCCCTCTCAATAAACCGTGCCCCCCATTACTACTACCACGTCACCAATGTTCACACTCCAAAAATGATGTCAGCGCAGTCCGGCAAAACTTTTGAAATATTCTCAAATGATTCACAGATTAGATTTGTATGTTTTTGGCAATTTGTTGGCATCTTTTCCAGTTAGATACTCATGTAAAAAGGAAAAAATTAGTTTCATTCTTTGAAATTTATTTCGGTGCCTTCTGACGTAATCGAAATGCAGTCATTAACTGTATCTAGAAGCTTATATTCATCCGTAGAAATGCACAGAGTCTGCAAAAGTTACTGTAAGGCAAATTTTATGGTTCAAACATCATCGACGGTAATTATTTATTTATTTATTCTTTAAATTTATTCATTTACTTAAACCCAAGGAAGTTATTAGATGTGACAAATTTACTCCATTCAAAATATTTTCTTGAGTGAACTGTTCAATGGCCATTTATATTTTGTTTACAAGAAAACAAGATCGTATACCAGTTTTAAAGATAATTTGGAAATTGAAAACGTAGCCGAAAATTAAACAACTTTGATGCACTGTTCAGAGGGCAAATGGCTGAAAATAAAATAAAATGGGAAAGTTTTAACTACTTAAGTCTAACATTTCACAAACAAAAACCAAGAAAATTGCCTTAAACTGAGGTTACTCTTTTATTCACTTGACACAAAAACTTAATTAACGAACGCATCGCAGTAAGACTACTAAAGGTAAAACTAGCCTCTGCAAACTAGCATGGCCATGACCGTTCACAGGCTTGTCTGGTAATGACGAACAGTAAGTGAGGTTTACAGACACAAATTTGTATCAATAGTGTCTGATATTTCGGCCACAATGACTGTGTATAATTACACATACACTTTTATTGTTTATAATTAATAAAACGCTCAGACGTGCTACCGTACTGCCTCCTAAAACTGGTAAAAATTGGTTAATCGTGAAAATTACATTAGAACAAAGGTCCTGGGCTGAATTGGAAAGGATTTTGGGATGGACAAATAAGGGTAATCAGATTAAAACCGAGACCGACAGAAAGAGGAAAAGGAAAAGAAGGCATATCATAAGGGCATTCAGGAAAATCATCATGCACAAGCTTTAGGCAGGATTGGTTAGTTTGCTCTGTAATCAGACATATTCTGAGGCCACACAAACTGTGTCGCATTACCAGACAATTGAAGTCTGTGATCGATCCAGCCAGATTAATTTTAAAAGTATTTTGCACTAAGTATTTCAAACTATAGAGCGAGAAGGTAAATAACACAGTGTTGAACTTAAAATCTAAGGGAAGCAATGCTGAGCCATACACAACAATCATCGTTAATTAATCAATAATCGACGTCTTAACAAAGTATACAAATATGCTAATGAAATTGTTAACTAACTACGAAGTAGTGAAAAATTATCCAGAAGCCAAGTGCCGAAGTTAATTGGCTTAACCGGTACATACATGCAAAATTATATTCACCTGCTTGTAACGCAAAATTATCACAAGGAACGACCTCGAGTACAATTACACACGGTCCACGAAAGTTACAATGTTGCTTACACATGCACACAATACATGCCTTGAAGTAAACAATTTACAATTATAAAAGAGCTACATAAAAAATCACATGCATACAGGGTTACATACACATTTAAAAGGTACAGTAACTAGTACACGTACCCGTACAAGAACACATGGATGTACATTGTACATTGTACAAACACACAGAGATGTATGAATACAAATACACATACTGATACACAGACAGCTCACTAAAATTGTAAATAATAACAAACTAAGAACAGATCCACAAGAGAAAGAGAGAAGGATCAGAACAGGAAGAACCAAATTCCACTGACTGAGTGAGACAACCAATTGCAGACGTAAAAGTTTAAGGCGGCAGTGCCACAGAAAACAGTGGACAAAGACGAACTCAGGCAGCCTGATTTTCTTCAATGGACATTGTCAAATATAGCTCTAACCATTATATCCCAATCATGCACTGGGTGTGTCTAGAGCTTTGACTGAGCTTAGGAAGAAGACGCAGGTGGCCAATGTCAGTGTAAAAGCAGGTTGAGGTATGTGAATACGACGCTTGGCTGTAAGCAAAGGAAGTGCATAGAAACTACGGTCACAGTGGTGTAGCCTTCATGGAAAACTGATTGTTAAGGACTAAGGTTAGATGAGTAAAGTGTAACATACACACGTTCAATCAAGACGTATATATACGATATTATACGTATATACATGTAGTACGCATCCACACTGATATACACACAACAAACCGGAAACTCCTTGTAACGTTACCTTTGACCAAGGGTAAATAATGGGGCAATACAGAAATCTGATACAACAACATTGTTAAAGAACTAATCTATCAACCAATGCCCAAATTCTTTTGGTTAGCCTCATTTATTGATATTTCACTGGACTTTCCCTGTATGACTTATACTTACAATTGGTTCACGTCACTTATGTATCAACTGAACAACTCGTTATGACAACAGCAACACGGAAGTCAATGGATCATATAAATTACAATATTATAGAAACAAGACTCAGTCTGTTTCAACTTGTGCACCAGTTGTCACTTGATTTCAAGCTGCATATAAAAAGTACTCATGATGTGGATCAGTTGGAGATAGCCATCACTGCAGAACACTTGTGAGGCGCTTAAAACACTTCATGTATCAAGTGTCTTGATAGATCTGCATACATGTACAATTGTACATACATGTTTTTGGCATTTCTACATCCGACAACCGTTACTTTTTACAACTGCGTCTATTTTGTATAATGCGAGTGCATGTCCTGAGCCATTGAAAAGGCTATGACTCTTGACTGTATACAGCTTCTAGTCTGTCAAGATTAAGACATTGGGGGTTTCACTTACTTACCTAATCTAATTGTACTAATGGGTAGCAAAAAAGCCTAGACAGGAGAGTCAATGCTAATGGCGGATGAAAAGACAAGCACAACAAGAAATTAATAATAGTTTACAATTTGATGCCTGACTTGTTTCTGAACATTGATTTATCTAGAACTAGACTGCAACACTGCCATATTGTAAAACAACGTTTTGAGGTCACCAACTTCAATGTACCATTTTGAACTGCATTGAAATATTTCCCATTGTATTAAACAGGACTTACATAAAAGAAATTGATATATGTAATGCTCATTACAATAATGGTGCTTAATGCTTATAGAAATCAAAAAAATATTTTAATTGGAAACACACTACATTTTAGTGTGATTGTGTCATAACAAAGTAGGCTACCCGTAAGTGACATATGGTTGTCAAAGATACCATTATAAGGAGTTTCCAGTATGCGGAACATTTACATACATGTCAGTCACAACAGTGGAAACCGCGTGGACACTGACTTCAAAAGCAGATAAAGGTGTCAACAGAAGCAACACTTAACAACTGCTCTATCATGACACACTAGACATATTAACTTTACAACATTCAACACTCAAGACGTGACAAACTTACCAATGAATAACCAAAAAATTACAACTCAGTAACCCGTCAGCAAATTATGAGCCACAGACAATCATACGCTTCAGAATTACAGAAACTTCCAGAGCCCTACATTACAGTCCTGATATCTATTTTCATTACAAAACCGAATGACCTTATTTACATGACCAGTGACCACATACAGCTGAATTGAACAATTTACAGCTTACAGATAAAACATTTAAAGCTCACAACAAACATGCCTATTAACAGCACATCGCAGCTGATAAACATGTATACAGTTTGCAGGTGATATACAAAAACTTACAGCCTAATTACAAAATATGTAAGCCAAAATACAAACAATTGCAGGCAATTAACACCACCTCAAAACGCTTCCAGATTAGATGGCATTCGACCAATAGGTGATTCTGTGGCATTGGCAAAAACAGTTTGTCCACAGTGATATATCTGCTTCATATGCTGGTGGTGATACAAGTCTAGTGTCAGGTTCTGCTCAACAAATCTCCTAGCATCGCACCAGTAGCAAACGTATAATATCGACATGAATCATCATCTTCATGTACGTACTTCAGCGACGGCCGACAAAACTCGTTTACATCGTGCTAAGGAAGAGGCAAAATCTGACACTAGGTGTCACCAGCATATAAAATAAAATTGTCAAGTGTCAGTGTCACACAATCACCCATTCCAGACCTTCCAAACCCAAACAACACAACATCAGTTAAAACAAACTATCCATACAATACGGAAAACCACACAAGCCTCAGCACATGATTAAACAACAACGATGATGATCGACAAGAAACATTAAGAACGAATCTTTCGATCGTCCACCACAAAACGCAAAACGTACACGAGGGGGAATACAAGAAAAGCCACTTAACAAACACAGCAACACGCCACTTACAATACGATGTCGACGGAGGAGGAGGAAGGTGGTGGTGCAGGATTAATTGGTCGCTCGTTAAGACTTGTCGCCATCGACTGATAAGTTAATTAATTAATTATCAACATGATAACGATGATTACTTATCAACGATAAGCATGCAGGTCCTTGCTGATCTAAGGTCAGGAGAAGGTGGGGATCAAAAGGTCACTTAGCTGTCATAGGAAGGAGAATGATAGACTGACTTAATTAGAGCATTGGTCAGTTTTAGGTAGGATGAGGGTCTTACCTCGAGATCTCTGTTTCTGCTGGTCAAACATGATGGCCACATCCGTTACCTACAAGAGAATAAAAACAAGTAATGTAAGATAAGTAATTTGGTAACGTATATGGAAATTGGAAACGCATGGTAAAGTGTAATTAAAGAAAGAATGGTAAAGTAACGAAAAGCGTAGTAAGGTAAAGACCACGGCCAAACCAAGTTCCCTGAAGGTGTTTCTCTTTCCCTGGGGTTACTGCATTGAAAGTGTCTTTGAACAGATTATACTGTGAGAGGTGCTTTATAATTGTTCGCATACGATAACCATATCATAGTATCATACCTTACCACAACAAATGGAAAGATGATGAAAGCCAAATTGAGGTACAGAGAATTCGTGCATGCATACTGATTGATGTGATTGTACTAATTTACAGCAACGTATTGCAATTTGAGATACAGTATGGCAACATAATAGAGTTAGGCATGGTAAGATGTGGTGTAGGAAAAGAGGAATGGTCTGGTAATGCAAGGCACGAGCAGCTAAAGCAAGACAAGTTTAGGCAAATGTTTACATGCTAAATTACAATAATTGCAGTAACAATGAGATTTCTTGGTAGGCTTTATCAGACGTAAGTAATAAGTTCCCTACAAATACGTTCTGCCTGTTAGAACGACAAAAGCTTGGACATCACATTTGGATGACATATCAATTGGTGTTAAGGTCAATCAACCATGTTGAAAGGCTATACTGTTGCAAACCAATACAAAGTGACAAACTGATAATTTAATGGCTAATTGCAAAATTTGTCAGCCAGTACTTCCGGGTGGGCGATAGAGCACGCTCTTCGGGTCACTTCAGGTCATGCCCTTTGTATCACTTTCGCCTCACACACGCACACACAAGTGCACACACACATATGCATGCACATAAGCACAACTTAGCACACAACAAAGCTGCACTCAAAGATAAAAGGAGACCAGAAGTCTAAGCACTCAAGTACATTTTGCTCTGAGTAGCAGCGCACTGGGTCAGCACTAAGGCTGCTCGTTTGGCTTACAGTTTCACTTTTCCTAGACTGGGTGGCTTTAAATACCTAGTATTCCCTAATTAATATTCAGTTGTCTAGGTTAGCAATTCAATGTTCACAATCAGGTCATCATGTCAGTTCAAAGACGCCAGTGACAACACAAAACAAGATCAAAATGTAACATTGAAGAAGGCAACCATTCACCGGAGAATGTAGTTTAGCAAATTATGTAGAAATCAACATATAAGCCAAGCAATGCTGATGAAACACACAACTTACAGTTCCGTATTTTGAAAACTGGTCTTTCAGTTGCACTTCCGTTATATTTGCCGGAAGACCGCCAATGAATATCTTTCTTCGGCTGTTCTCCGTGCTCTTCCCACCCTAAGACGAAATTTTCCCATGCATCGCATTAAAATTTTTAATCTACTATGTAGGAAATATAAAATTGCGTCAAAAATCCATTTTAAAATAATATCCAAAGTAATCTAACAAATCTAATTCTTACTAACAGTGCAAATCTAGGCTGAAGATTTATATAGCACCGTTATCACATGACCCAAGGCTGGTTCAATGGTCGCTTCAAGTCAAAATGAGGCAAAGTAGAAATAGTTTTAGGAAATCATCATCATCATATATATCTACGGACTTCTGCATTGCAGTCTTGCGCAAGGCATTGCGATAGTTTCATCAGATAAAACCAAATTCAAATTCTATTTCAAGCTGGCAAGCTGATCAGACATAAAAACCTGGAAATCGGGTGTAATACCACCAATCCGAATTTTGAAACAAGACAATCCTTCAGTTTCTAATCTAACCTACTTAATCAGCACACAATAGCTGCTCTACCCCATGAAACTCCTGCCAAAAATGCCATCTTCAGTGAACAACCCCCACATCAGCATATGTATGGGTACCTCTCAACAACAAAGAAAAACAACAGCAGTCCCTTTGAGGCAGCCGTTGGTATGAATTGTTAACCCAGGTGTCATTATTTTAACCTGTCATTATTTTAAACTTGGCACATGGGAGTGGCCAGTCCTCTCCCTCATCTTCTCATCCTCTCACCAACAGTGTACAGTCAATGCACTCATTATATAATCGAATTGGCAGGGGGATCAAACCAAATTTCTAACCCAGCAAGAATTTGAATCCCAACCGTCCCAACTGAAATGCACAGACCACCGGTTAAAAACGCACCTCAACATTGACAATTTTTTCCAGTATATATATAAAGAAGAGCAGTCTCTTAAGCTAATGTCCACAAGAGGCAAAAACAGGTCTGACCTATAATAACTACTTTTCGTAGCCTGGATGGTCAGACCTCTCCCATGCCGCCTAATCTACACACCAACAGTGTAAGTAAGTAAGGACAGCAGCCTCATTTAATAGTTCACACAGAAATCCACAATAAAATGAGAGGTTCTCTCTAGCTCAATACATGGTCACACACACGGAATGACCTAATTAGGGCCCCCAGAAATTCGCGATCTTGCGCAGCGCAAATTTCCAGGTTTCGCGCAACAGCGCAAAAATTGCCAATCCGCGCGATTTTAGCGCAATTTTTGACAAAATCTTGCTAATTTATCTAAATTGGGCTTTGATTGACTTAAAATATCACTGCGGCGCGCGGCAGTTCAACATAGCAACAAAACCTATGGGCGATAATCAAAATGGCGACCGCAGAATGGGATGAAATTATATTGGAATTTTGAGTTAAATATCATTATTTTTAGTAGTAATGTACCAAACTTAAAGTATAAAAATTCCAGAACTTCACGGCCACACAATAAAATATGTTAGACGAAGTTTCTCAAGGCGGTCACACGGCGGCGTCGCGTACTTATGACAGAGCGAACGCATTTAATCTATGGGCGTCAGGCGTGCAGACGAAGACGGAAGGCTACTATTCAGCACATTGTGTAACTTGGTGATTCATTATAATATAGGTATATGATTAATAAATAATACCATCTTGTACATGTAGTTGTAGGCCTATTTGTAATGAGCGTATATTGCGGTGGGCGTAAATTTTGCAAAATAAAAATTCTTTGCAATCGTCTGAATACATTAATCTTATGGTTATAGGAACTTTATAACTGCATTTTTTGCTTGATTTTCTAATTTCTAGAACGCCAAAGCATGGGCGCCCGCAGAAATTTTCGCAGGGGGGGCAAAAAAAATTTCAATGATCTCTGTTAAATTTTTTGGTTGCATTAGGCTGAAAATTGCTAAGCTGAAAATTAAGAACATGGGCATTTTTCAAAGAGGTTTCTTGATGCAAATTTCTCGCTTTCATAAAAAATTATTGTATATCATTTTTGATATCAACAGTTTTCTTAGTGCAAAGAAATTTGTTAATTTTAATCAAATAGTTGATGTTAAAAAGTGGCACCTGACGGGGTGCTATATATGTCCATAGAATGAATGAATGAATAAATGCAAAAAACGAGTATCAGTTGGAGAATAAGCAGGTCTCCTAACGTAATCTCAGTGTATAGTTGAGAATTTTGCACATAATGTTTTAGTGTAATTCATTGATAATTAATTTTTGTGCGGTTGTGAAAGCATTACAGCCAGGTTCCAATCGAGAAGGCTATATCTGCATGGGCGCCCGCTGGAGGATTAAAAACCTATGTTCATTTCTACATTTTTTTTGCAAGAGCTAGAAAATGGAAGGCAGAAAATTAAAAGCATTTTTATTTTTATTGAGATTTATAAACATAGATTTATGACTTTCACTGTGTGTATTATTTGTACAATTAGTGCCTTAATGCGAAGAAATTTGTTACAAATTCAAAATAATAAATAGAAAAAAATAGATGTCCATTTTCCAGGGGGGGGGCAAGTGCCCCCCCTTGCCCCTATGTGCGGGCGCCCATGCGCCAAAGCTTTACATTAAGTAACAAAAACACTGCTAGAAACTTTGGTACACCGATTTAATGGAAAAAAAACGAAAATTATCATTTTTTAACTTGCGCAAAATTGGCGCAAATTTTTCATTTTTGGTGCGCATTTTTTTCAGTTTCTTGGCGCAAATTTCTGGGGACCCTACCTAATTACAACAGTGGAATGACCTGGAAAGACAAAGACAAACAGAGCTACAGAAAGAGATGGAGAAAGATAGATACAGATGGTAAACATACAAAGATAGAAATATAATGTCATTATATGCACGCACAAATATAATGACAAACGTAGAGGAACACTCAGAGATAGGTAGACAGAGACACACAAATAAACAGCCAGACAGACAGACAGACAGGCAGCCAGTTACACAGACAGATCTATATATGGACTGACAATTTGAGGAAATGCTCCTAAATTCGTTGGGCCATGCATGACTTTCTAAATAAAGAATAGCCAACTGAATGAAGTCATGACCAGCATCTAATGATCAGCCTCAATGAGGCCACGACCCTCAATCCCAATGTTCAAATTTTATCCAAGGAATAGGATGTTGACATTATCCCTGGATCTGCTGGTCATCACACACATTATTCAATACCCTGAGCCTTACCCCCCCCCCCCCCCCCTACCCAAAACCAACACAGTAGAAACTCAGCCAAGTTTACCCTATCATACCAAAGCTACATGGCAAACATCCGCTCTCAAACTCTGATATGATTTATACAAATGTATGCAAGAATTTATGTATGTACAAGTGCAGATGTACATATGCACATAATTATTGCATCTAACTCAATATCTACAGCCTTTCAATGACCTTTCATATATCATAATAAAATGGCATAATATTATATACAGGGGTCATAAAAATATAATATACCATTACCCCTGTATAATATAATATAAGGCATAGAACCGGAACAGCGTCACAACCATTGGTCAACCTTCCTGACAGAAATTCTCAATGAAATCAGCAGCAGTAATTTTACCTACATTTTAAATTTACTAACTTCTTAGATCATCATCATCATCATCATCATCATCATCATCATCATCATCATCATCATCATCATCATCATCATCATCATCATCATATAGAAGTGTAACTCTGTCTGAGGTGAGTTGTTTACTCAATACTCAGTCTCCATAATTATGATGGGTTGTGAGAAGTCCAGAAAGCCAATGAGAAATAGCAATTTCTTGCATTTAATATTCCTTAAAGGCTTAAAAGGAAGAAGGAATGCAGAAGAGAACACAACAATGCTACATCAGGCTCAACCAAAAGACCCATACTGAAAGATAGCAGGCTGCACTGTGGGCTGTAAGTAGATGGGTAGTAGTTGAAGGTAGGTAGTATAGGAGTGCTTCTATTGGTCAGGCAGGATAGTTTACTCTAATTTGGAAGCCAGTGCAGCTGATCAATGGAGGTTAGGTAGTGTGAACAAGAAGGTGCATGCAGTCATGCAGTCATGCAGTGCAGCATGACATAAGCCACAGACTGTAAGAGCTTTAAACATGTCAACTTCAAGATCTGATATACTTGCAAAGGCTGCAGAGTTGGTATGCTAAGCAGGTGAGATCCGGAAACAGACCAGCAGGCCATTGTATGGTCTGTGGCAAAGAGAGATCCATATCAGTTATTTAAGTGCAAGAACCTTTACAAGGTTCTTGAAAGACATTAAATACAAATGTCAATAATTCATACATCAATTAAGACACACATGAGGTGAATGTACACATGAAATATAAAATCGATTCTTCATTAAAACTTGCTATTATTAGTTCCATCCTACTATTTCATGTTATCACTATTCAGTCTGTTCCAAGTTTAAATAAAAAATAATATTTATACGGTTGCCTCAAGTGGTTAGTTAGTTCAAGAGACTGCTCTTCATTACCATCCAAGTTAACTCAATGACCCATAATAGGAAATGGAACCGCTGCCCTACGCACCATACCGCGTACTCAATTATTCAACTCAATATTTCTACAATTAAACAATCTAAAAATCATCAACCTCCTGAGCTCCGATTGCAATGTTACAGCAAAACTGCAGACTGCACCAATGCAATTATATCAGTGGCACGCCAACTGTTAACTTAGTAATTTCAAGAGGTCTTCAAGCTGTGCAGCAATTCTACACAATTAGCAGTAATTAGCAAATAAACTGAATTCGTCAGAAAATCAATTGCTTTTGTCAATTAAACAGCAGAAAGTAGTTTGCCGAGCTCAAGTCACAAGGCGGTGAAAATCAATACTAGCAAGACAACACCTGTTGCTGAACAAGTGACAATAATATTTTGCCCAACAATAACTGTTCAGAATCATCTGCACTAACCATTTGGAACTATTGTCACAGCATATTTAAACATCAATATTTCTACAGTTAAACATTCCGAAATTATCCAACTTCCAAGCTTCCTTAGCACTCTTATAACAAAGCACAATTGCACTCAGTTAGGCTCCACACTTTTGCATTATGTTACCAATATCTATTTGCATATCAAGTCAAATCAAAATAATTATGCACATAAATTTACAACTTAACACTCATATCTCAGTACAGTAAATCTATAATCTTTCACAGTTGCCAACACTCAGTGTTGCTACAGCAGCTACATACTTTGACCAACTTTCCTATTAAACCTACGCAATCTTCAGAAGCACAATAAAACGCTAAATTAGAATTTGACTGTATTCTAGATGTGCTATATAAATATCCAGAAATATACATGCATGCATGCACCTATACATATACATCATCTGCAGATACAATCCAACATATATATACATCATATCATATATACATGAAAAATCCTATCAAATGTACTTAAACACAAGGTCAAAGCAACAATAACAGTCAAAATAATAATAAGGGTTAGGCAGCAGCAGCAGTACAATACCATGCATAAATTCATGGCAAGCACTAAGATCATGACAACAGTAGGGTCAGAGCATCAGCAAGGAAAGGGAAAACAGGGAACTTGTAAAACTTTCAGGTCAAGACATCTATAAGACCATGATAATAACAATGTATGTACATTGTACAAGCACTTGTTATATAGCACTCCTTCAAGATTCCTACTCACAGGCGCACCCCACAACAACACCAACAGTGGACACTGAATTGGAGTTTCATGCTTCTAAATTGGAGTTTCATGCAGAAGCGCATGAGCAATTGTAATGAAGGACTTGCTCAGGGTCCCTACGCAACGGCTTGAGGTAGATTCGAACGGGTGACCTTCCAGCTCCAAGGCATACCCCTACACCACCATGTCCCACCAAGTCAGGGCAAAAATAAGTTGCAGGGTGACGAAATAAGGTAACAGGATTTTTTGCTGAACTACAAAAGTCATGACATAATTTTGCAAGTTTCTTAATATGTCTGTTTGTAGAAGACACAACGATATTTCTGATGACTTATTAATATGTCTGTTTGTAGAAGACACAACGATATTTCTGATGATTTATTAATATGTCTGTTTGTACTTGTAGAACACACAACGATATTTCTGATGACTTATTAATATGTCTGTTTGTAGAAGACACAACGATATTTCTGATGACTTACATCAATGAGAGAGTCACCTTGACTCACCTTGTTCATGCTTCGAGGATTGCACGACTTTGGATCAATCTGAAAACAACACAATTTAATCATTTTCCCCAAGTTTTGAAAGGAAAAGACAAAACAATGACAACAAAATATACTACATACTATCACATCAACCTTGTGAACTTCCGTCAGTCTTCAACAAGGAATATCCATTAAGATCATTAAAAGGGCATATATCTTATATTGTATTATATTAAAACATTTATAAAGTGCCTCTACTATGGTAAACCGTTCAGAGGCGCTCCCAGTGCTCAAGGCTATATGATACCTGGCATGTTGACACACCGCAAGAATAACAGTTGCTAATGCCTATTTGCAGTAAATTTGATATATTTTTAAATGAATAACTGAAACTGGAATTCGAACCAAAACTTAAGAAACTGTTTCAATTAATCAAAACCAAAACTAGACTTAGAAACCAAAACTAATGACTAAAGCACACAACGTGTGAAATTAACAATATTTAACTGAAACTCAAAAATTCAAAACTAAACCAACACTACCTTTGGGGGTAAAAATCATCACCTCAGACAGTTCCAGGGGGACAAATGACCTCTCTTACCTGTCTACCATCCAATTCATGCGGCCCACTCGTTAGGACCATCTCCACACAAGCCGGGTCCTTGAAGGTCACGAACCCAAAGCCACGTGACTTATTTGTCGTTGAATTTCGCATCACAACACAGTCTATCACTTCACCATAGCGACTGAAGTATTTTAGCAGAGATGCTGAAACACAGACAATGCAAGAAACAATATCATAATTACGTTTAGAATATAAGTTTCCTGTTACAATTTGCTTTATCATAACAACATAAAAGAAACAGTCTCCATGTCTATTTCAAACAGATTAAGAGTGGACCGATGTGTAACAATTTGAAGATTAATCCATGGATATCAAAGGATCAGAACATTTTATCAAGAATAATTCAATCTTGATCGTAAGTATTTGTGTGTGCAAACACAGCGTAGTAATTCATGCCAAAAA
The DNA here is from genome assembly GCA_945859605.1 of Lumbricus rubellus. Taxonomy (NCBI): domain Eukaryota; kingdom Metazoa; phylum Annelida; class Clitellata; order Crassiclitellata; family Lumbricidae; genus Lumbricus; species Lumbricus rubellus. The sequence continues at coordinate 20,305,723 of OX243816.1, read as the reverse complement.
TAGACACAGGTTTAAAAAATCAGCAGGTAGGTCATACAAAAAATTCTTTTGGTAAATATTTTTACAACAACGATCCAAAAATTTATGCCAATGCCCATTTCTGCACAATGGTACTAATGTTAGTTGCTAAGGAGACTTCACTTGCACAAAGGAACATTATCTTGTCTTGTCGTCAACCATCCTCGATCCGAGGGTTGGTCGCTTCATGAACAAGTTTTCTCCATCTCCTCCTGTCTCTTGTCTCCATCAAAGTCTGATCGAAAGATGTTCCCATCCATTCTCCGATGCTGACAACCCATCCCATCCTCGGTCTTCCTCGTGCTCTTGCTCCGGGTACAGTTCAAAATAATAATGGACGTTACGGATACAGTAAATACAGTGGTCGGATTTATTACCATCCCCAAATGCACGCATCCCACTAAGTTGTAAAACTGACCAATGTGACCATGGAAAATTATTCTAACTAACAGAGTCTTTATTTAAATTGAAAGACTGCTGTATCCTAGCATCATTTGCTTCAGCGAATGGACCTATAATGTCGCAATCCTGAACCTCTGGCACAGAAAGCAATGTTACTCTGTGTATGAATAAAATTAAATATGCTAATAAAATTTTATCACAAAATCATCGAAATCGCAGAAAAAAGTGACTCTGTTGTGTTACTAGAAACTCAGCATTGTTTTGGGCATTGACAAAGTTTTATGATATAATGATCATGTACAGCAGTTCTCTGGTTTAAAAAACCATCAAGTGATAGTGAAACATGAATATTGAAAAAGCTAATTTTAAACTTATCTATATCCGCCAATAAAAGTAAATAATAGGCTCAAAAATACGTTTGGTAGCGGCAGACCAGCATTAGTTACATGCAAAATTGTTCGAATGGCATGTTTTGACAGATCTCCAATTTTTCAAATAAGAACCATGTATACTATATTTAAAACAAGAACCATAATATGTCCATTGTCCAACATACAATTATGTCACAGGATGACAAATGGGAAATCAAAACATAATTTTTATATGATTTGTACTCTGTAGGTCAGACTTAGAAAGTCAGCACTTGACAAATCCTTGAAAGTATACTGCTACTCTTGGCTAATTTCATATCCATTTGCCTAATGTTTTATATCCAGAAGCAGTAATGTCATTCAGTCTTAAAAACACCAAGATGTAAATTGAATAAAATAGCGGGGCAAGTGAATAATCTCAGATTTGCTGGATCACATTAATTAGCCATCTAACTAGAAGTGGATCAAAGTGATTTGGCTGAATGATCAACGCAGAGAAAACCACCAAAACAATGGCGATTGAAAAAAACAGACACAAATAGCTAACTGTCAAGGAGAAGCTAATGAGCAAGTAAAATAACTCCTCTATCTAGAATAGGGTTGCTAGATGTCCAGCAATGTGAGGATAAGTCCTACATTTTGACCTCACGTTTTCTGTCTGGCAGGCAAAACTAAAACCTGGAAAATTTTTGTCGTACCTGAAACTTTCTAAAGAAAAATGAATTATTATGGATAACATGCAGTTGACTGCAAAATGCCTGTAAGTACTGCAATGTTAATCACTTGGACAATGCAGGAATGAACAGTTCTTTAAAAGTTTCCTGCATGAACAATGTGTGTTCAGCGGAGCATTTTATGCATGTGAAACATGGGCAATAACCAAAGAAATTGAAAGAATATGTTATCGAAAAGTATTAAGAGTTGGATGGAGAAAAAAGACGACGAATGAGCAATGATGATGAACAATGTTCATTTTGCCAAATTTGCCAAAATGCAAGTTCTTTCTCAGAGTTACTTAACTCTTTCCCGCCGAATCGGGTCGCGGGTGACCTGATAAACCCAATAGGTATCAGAACAATTCAGGCGGGAATGAGTTAAAATGTGTAAATTTTACTTTTATAGTCCTGCAAACAATGACAGTTGAAAAGGCGTTATCGTTGATGATCACTCTATGGACAATGGTATGGAACAGCATTGACTTTGCAAAGGAAATCACTCTTACCACAAGACTATTGCTCACCATAGACTAGATGACCACAAATGTAGCTAACAATAATGATGGTTGAAAATTTGTGGCCATTGTTTACAATCGCCCAATCAAATGTCAACTGAAAAGTGGATAAACAGAGAGTAGAATGTTTTGGGCTGTGGCTGGGCAAGCGAATCAAGGGACCATTATGTATTCATATAATTATATATATATGTATTCAGTGTGAAACGGATCTGAAGAGAAGGGAAAGCGAAAGATGATGCAGGTCAGAGTTCAGAACATGTTAGATGATCAGTATGATCAACATGGGACACAGCAGCAGACGGCAGCGTTCTGTGGGAATGGTCACAATCATATCAAATGTCAATCCTGGAAATTGCTCATCTTCACTGATGCTAGTCTGCAGTCACTATTATTGCAATTAAAATCATAATTATCATCAGCATTATTTATTAACTAAGCACCGCTATCAAGCATCAATCAAGCATTCAATCAACAGCACTGACTAATTGCAAGTGAAGGACTTGCAATTAGTCAGTAGCCATCTCATGAGAGGTGGCTCCAAACCGTGTTATCTGCATTACAAGGCAAGTGCTCCAAACAATCAGCTTTGTTCGTACTTCAGAAAATTACATGAACCATTTTCAATGATCAGGCGCAACAACACAAAAACAAAAGTAACAATATTAAGGCGTAAAAAAAAATTGTTGTGTTTCCGGTAACCCGACCGACCCATTTTTACGGCCGCGACCCAAATATTTTTGTAAAAATTTTATTAAAAAAAAAATTCAAATTTTTTTTTTCTTTTTTAAATTTAAATTTTTTTCCAAAAAATATTTTTTTAACATTTGTATTGACATAACATAAGAGACGTCAACAAAATGAAAGTAATAGGACTGTTTCTAGAGCAGATTTAGGTGCTGACAGTCGGGAAATAGGCAGTTTATACTTGCTTAGAACACGTACTTTGTTTCAGCGTGCAAAAGACTAGTGGGGTATACTTTTTCGGATAGTCACTGCATAAAAATATTTTACAAAATAAAAATATTTTCCGACCTACCTACCCAATTTTTTTTAGCTCTGTTACCGGAAACACAACATTTTTTTTTTAGGCCTAACGACTGTTTGCATAGCACCGTACAGCAAAGCTAAGAGAAATGGTGCTGTACAGGAGTTTTAAAAAATCAGTCACACAATTGTTTCAACAGATATCGATGAGCTGTCATAAGAGTGTCTTCAAAGCTGACGTATACATCAAAGACTGTTTCATGAAGTGGATTAAATGATAGAGAAAAGAAGCCACCAAATCTCATACATGACCATAGGACCTGCACTGTGGTGATTGATTTTTTCGAGGAATGCAGAAGTCAGAAATGTAGTCGGACATATTTATTCAGTGCTGTGTAGGTGATAAGAACAGTTTGTATGTGATTCACTGTGGAACACACAACCAATGACGTAATGACTCGTGTAGAGGTGACATGATCCCGGGACCAAGGATGAAATTCAGCCATGTGGGCAAGAGTCAAGCATTACCTGCCGTATAGCACTGACAGACTAACCAGTACACGAATGCAAGCAGGTAGGTCAACCCAGGACACTACATGAAGATATCGACCACGATGATAGTGACTGAGGTAGGGAATGAATCTGTGGATAAAAAGTCCTATCCCGTTCCATGAGGAACATAGGGAGGCCCTCATCTCCTTTTCAATGGCCCTGAGCCAGCAATGGACAAATCCCAAGGTCCTGGACACGAGGCCAGCGTATCACAGGACTTGCTGTTTACTTCCCAGCTTATGCCGGTACCAAATTATACTGCTTGGTGACAGAGGCACGTTTGCGTAAACAACTTGCCCAAGGTCGTTACCCGGAGTCGAACCCGCAACCTCCCGCTCCATGGGCCGATGCGTTACCGGTCCACCACTAGGTCGCACTTAGGTTCTTATATTTATATATGCAATGGTAGAAGCACCATTGAACAAGTTCATTCATTCATTCATTCAAGTATTTATATAGCGCCTCTTCAAGGAAACTACTCAGAGGCGCTGACTCACATGGGTTGACTCCAAGGTTGCACATAAGGTTTGTATTCACTAGCATTTTCATCTTTATTATATAAAAATTCAACAATGGCTAGGTCTGTAAACACACATCTGAAGTCCTGGGTACCTTTTGAAAGGCGGGGTACCTTGAGATGAATCCAAGTCAGTACTATCCAAAAATAATACTCTAGTGTGAAAACCAGCAGGTGTGTCGATCTGGCATATATGTAACAGTGCTCAATTCATGCCCAAGCTTCCACAGATCAATTGGGTCTACATGTTATTGGACTCTTGGTGACTGCAGCAAGCACGAACATTACCAATCGTAATCTCCAAACTTCTACAGTATCATAAGAAAGTCGAGCACAGGGCACTGGCTTATTCATGAGCACCACCATTCATTACATTAAATGAACAGTTCTACAGTGATACTAGTGAACGGAGGTCTAGTCCCTTCACCAAATCTGGGGCATCTTCAGCCATAGAAAGCCCAGTCTGATAGACTGATATAAAAAAATTATGCAAGATGCAGACAGTCAATGCTGGTCAGCACATAATCGAGAAATACATAAAAAATAATTATACAGGACTTCTCAAAGTTCTCGTACTGTTGATGTTGTGATACACAGGTGACAATCTATTGCAACTGACAATGACATTCCAATTTGTACACCATAAATATTACATCACACTTTATTACTTAGCTGCGTACAGTAAGTACTGTAGTATACTGGCATAGTGAAACCTCGAACGAGGCATCAAACATGTGTTGCAAATATTTAGAAACTCTTTTATTTCGACCAATTTTACCACGTGTATATAAATTTCAGTATATGTAGGTTATATCAATGATTTTGCATTTGCAAGCAAATAATAAAAAAATTGTGGATTAGTGCTCCCCCATCTGAAATGGGGCACTGGTCACCCAATGATGGAGTGACGGGAAAGTGGGCATCAAAAACCTTCACATGGCTACCAGCCAATTTAACTAAAAAATGCTGACACCTCCAAAAGTGATGACAATAATATGGAAATAAGTTAAATAGAAACAACTAAATTCTTCTAACCGTGTGTCGTGTCCCAGCTAAGGCCACCAACAAAGATTTTCCTATAAACAAAACAAACAGAATGTTACCAGCCTAATAACATAACACAAATACAGAGTAAATCAACTCAATACCATGTAATTATATATTTATAATTTTACTAGCTGTACCCAGCCACGCGTTGCTGTGGCAGAAAAGACCTCCCCCTCCCCCTCCCCCTCCCCTGCGCTCCTTTCCTCCCTCACACCGTCCTTTACTGACAGCGGATAGAGCCCAAGAATGTTGGAAGGCCGTTGTCGTAATGGAATTATTTATCGACTCGCTTATGACGTCACGGGACGCCACCTCATTCATGTTTCGTCACTGTGTTTCGGATGAAGACGATTCAAGCGTGTGGTTTGGTTGAATTTGCAAATGGCGGTCGAACGTATTGCAAAGTTCACTTTTTGTGGAAAAGATTGGGTTTTTTCGTGGAAAAGAAATCTAAAGACACGGTGCTATTGGAATGGAAGGTTTTGGTAAATTTTCACACCAATCGCTGCGTAACTTTCGGCGTGATTGTAACATTAACTATTGGAAAGTTTCATTTTTATTTATATAGATATATGTATATATTCATTTAATATTAATCATGTTGACAACCCAAAAGACAGTTACAAGGTCAAGGAAGAGTGATATGAGATAAAATAAAACAAAGTATTGGCACTGTACAATAATTGTTCATGGGTCATTTTTTACTGACATACTGACAAGGAACACAATGGTACTGCTCCAAAGAGCTCTTATTAGGCGGCCTATCTCAACTACCACCGGACGTCCTCTCCGCTCTTTAGACCGTCATGACCTTCTTGTACCACAATCTCGGACTGCTACAGCCCAGCATCGTGCCTTTGCTTCTGTCGGTCCTTTGCTTTGGAATGGCCTCGCTGTACTATAATTCGTACTCAGATCTTATCTGAAAGCACTACTGTTTCTGCACATTTCTTTAAAACTTTTCTTTTTCCAACGGGATCTTTGCACTGGGAGCGTCTCTGATTAGGTTGCACTGTGAGAGGCGCTTTATAAATCAAAAAAATATAAATAGAATAACGGACCATTCCAGACCACTGGGCCAACCACAGAGAAGACTTGATTCTTCATGGTTGCAGTACGAGCAAATGGAACTAAGAGAACTCCCTTTTCAGCAGAGCGTATATATGATCCTAATTATTAAAGTTTTCCTCGTCATGTTATGTGCCTGACGGTTTGTGCGGTTATGAGCCCGTGGGCTAAGTGGCTTACGGAGGCCATGACCGGCGGGAGCAGGTCATGCAGTGCAGGCCACCTCCAACCCCATCAACTGAACGTAACCGTACATAGCTATAGCTAAAATATTAAAAATGCCATACGAACTTCGGAAAAGTATGAAATATTTCATGTAAAAGTATAAAATACGGAATATAAAAATCGGAAATAATTAGTAAAGGCTTCGGTTCAATACACAGGTCTCTAAAATTCCAATTACATCGCATCGGCAACGCGCTTCAAAAATTAAATGAAAACCGACAAAAACTGGCAACCTTAATTAAGAAGCTGTGCGTCGTCAACAAGAATCACCCAACCATTCCGAACATTGCATTACATTATGTACAGCCAAATAGTATAGTCGCAACGAACAGAAAGAAACCCAGGGTGGGAAAATTGAACTGGAAAGCAAAGTAAATTGAATCCGTTTACCCTCTCTCGTCCGCGTACTGCATCTATGCGAGAGTCTGACGATGCTCAGAAAGGACGATGTACGAAATAATTATGCGCTTAAGAGTCTGCAGACGATTTCGGTAGATTTTAGAGACATTTAAGAGTTAAAACCCTGGAATTATATCCGAAATGTAGAAGGAGTTACTTTCTCGTCGACCATGCTTCGGATGCTACCTCAGATGACATATTTTGCGCGACATCAAATACGTCATGTACGCACAGCATTCGTATTTTGGCGCCATCTGACCATTGCTTACAAAAGAAAACTAGCGATTGACGATAAGGTTCGATCGAAGCCCAGGTATTTTAATAACATAGCTGGCACTGGCAGTAACTATAGGCACCATTTTCTTATGTCTACACATGGGTTGAGGGCGCTGAGCAATCATTGTACGATATAAAGATTTCAAATGTGGCGCATCTAACATGCGCGTCTATCAAAGAACATGTAGGCCTACTTCTCTTTAGCATAGCCTAAGCAATCCATATTTATGATTTTTGTAGGCCTATTCAAAAATTTATGTCACTCAAAACTCATGATAGACCAAGGTCTACAGTTTACCCAAAGATTACACTGGACAACAAATTTTAACTTTTTTTTTGCTTCCGAAAAATCTTTGACGGTTTTCTATAGAATTTGACGTGCTGAACACGATGGTGTGCTCAGAATTGTTGTATCACGTAAGGTTTTTGAGAAAAACAGTATGCAAGATTTTAACTTAAATGCTCATATAGGCCTATTGCATAATTTACTATATACTAAAATTTAATTTTTTTTATTTCCAAAAGATCTTTGATGGTTTTCTATAGAATTTGACGTGCTGAACACGATGGTATGCTCAGAATTGTTGTATCACGTAAGGTGTTTGAGAAAAACAGTATGCAAGATTCTAACTTAAATGCTCGTTTATTGCATATAATTTACAATATGCTATAATTTAATTTTTTTTTATTTCCAAAAGATCTTTGATGGTTTTCTATAGAATTTGACGTGCTGAACACGATGGTATGCTCAGAATTGTTGTATCACGTAAGGTTTTTGAGAAAAACAGTATGCAAGATTCTAACTTAAATGCTCGTTTATTCACTTTATTGCATATAATTTACAATATGCTATAACCTAATTTTTTTTTATTTCCAAAAGATCTTTGATGGTTTTATATAGAATTTGACGTGCTGAACACGATGGTATGCTCAGAATTGTTGTATCACGTAAGGTTTTTGAGAAAACCAGTATGCAAGATTCT
>OX243816.1:20290147-20292647 GCA_945859605.1 Lumbricus rubellus | reverse complement strand
CAAAGTTATATGGGTAAATATTATATATATATACATATATATATATATATATATATATATATATATATATTGACGTTGTTGGACCACCCACGTAGCGAGGATCTGCAGCCGACTGCATCATGATCTATAAAGGCTGTTGTATACGTGAATACGTTGTAGGTACACAATAATAAGCCTTTATAACACGCATGCAGGCCTATAGCTATACGCCATGCATGTGATGGCCTGCCTGACAGGGCGATAAAAGGCGATGCAGAATCAATTTCTAAAGAGCGAACGTCGGTGATTGGCGGCTGTTTTGTTCACCAAATCACCAACACTCTCCATGGCTCCATGCATCTATATATAGTTGAACATGCACGAGACTATATATATAGATACTACATGTTTATATATATATATATACATATATATATAGACTACACATAGATATGTATTTGTATCACTGCGAGCACAGTGGGTGGCAGCTGTTCTATATTTGTGTGTGTGTGTATATATGCGACACCATGGCGGACACATTGAAGTATATTTAGTATAAAGGCAAGGGTTGTTAATAGCATTTGGATGATTGCATGCAATATTATGGCATAGATAAGCCATCTGCAATGCATGCGACTATATATACTCGGTCATCATACCACCCGTCTGCATTGGGAATCGATATCGCTCATTGATGTTGATTATTATAGAAACTGTGCATGTGGTGTCGTGTTTAGTTGGAATGATGATGATGTTGTCGTGTTTGTGGTCCATGGATACATGTATCATTGCTGCAGTCAAGAGAGATCCTTTTGTCAAACTAAATGCAACGATGCATGAGCTGGCTTTTGAATCGGTCCTGTATAATAGAGTCAGACCATTTTTTACCCCATATATTTAATATGAAGGGGCCTATATACTAACTGCTGCGTGTATATATGCTCATAATGTAAGCATATAATACTATGTGCATTAACTTAATGTGCACAACTGCACATGGATGGAAATATGTATACAGAAGTTAATTTATATAATTATGGCTTTTATGTCTGCATGGCTAATTAATATTGCCTGCATTGAGGGTAAGTAGATCTATATATGAATCCAATCCTGCATGTCATTAGACGCGAGACAAATGGTACCATGGGGGGCATTGGTCATTGTGCAAGAACATGTATAACCTAATTGTAGCCTATTGATATTGATATATTTATCATACTATATATCATGGACATGGATGCAATCTTTAATTGGACTTGGACATGTTCGTCGATTGCTTCTGCATGTTTCATTTGAGTCATTGATGATGATGGACTGAGCCGTCGATGCGACGGATCTCACGTCGTGACCAAAGTTCCAGTCCTGGACTGTCGAGTCTGGTCACATTCAGCACGTTGTTTCTTTGCTTTGCGCAGCTGCCGTTTTTGCTTGAGCTGCACTATCCTTTGATGTTCAAATGTCTCCGTCGCTTTGCTGCACGTACTGCGCCATTCCGAGCGCTCTGATGCCAGTCCTTCCAGATCGGTAGCCGATATGCTGCACTTTTTCAAGTTGGCTTTCAGGATGTCTTTGTACCGCTTGTATTGGCCTCCCTGTGCCCGGGTGCCCTGTGCAAGCTGACCGTAGAAGACTTGTTTCGGGATCCGTGAGTCGGCCATGCGTACGACGTGACCAGTCCAGCGGAGCTGTGCTGCTGTTAGCATGGCCTCGATGCCCGTGATGCCACAGCACTCAAGGACCGCCGTGTTGGGAAGCAAGTCCTGCCATCGTATACGTGCTATTCTTCTAAGGCATCTCATATGAAATCGGTCAAGCTGAGCAATGTGCCTGCGATATGGTGTCCATGATTCGCATCCTATAGAGAAGCGTCGTCAGCACAACTGCTCTGTAGACTGCGATCTTGGTGGCCAGGTGGATGCCATGGTTGTTCCACAGTCGTCGCGAGAGTCCTCCAAATGCAGCGCTTGCCTGAGTCATTAATTGAGTCATTAATAACATCCATGCAGAGGTCGCTGTAACTTTGTATACAATCAACCATTCGTCTACAATACAAGCATAGGCCTATATATATATATATATATATATATATATATATATATATATATATATATATATAGGTTCTATCATATATAAGTCGACTTACAAGGCGGTTTTAAACTGTGACGACTCGTTTTCAGATGGACATGGAATATCTATATAAATAAAAATGAAACTTTCCAATAGTTCGTCGCATTACCACGCCGAAAGCTATAGTACGCACCGATTGTTGTGAAAATTTACCAAAACCTTCCATTCAAATAGCACCGTGTCTTAAGATTTTTTCACCCCAAAAAACCCAATCGTTTCCACAAAAAGTCAACTTTGCAATCCGTTCGTCCGCCATTTACAAATTCAACACGTCCCACACGGCTGCCAGATTTCATAAACGCCGTCTCCAAACACAACAGACGAAACATCAATGAGGTGGCGTGCTATGACGTCATAAGCGAGTCGCGATTAATTTACCAAAGAGGCCTCTTTT
>OX243816.1:20284790-20289947 GCA_945859605.1 Lumbricus rubellus | reverse complement strand
AAAAAAAAAGGTCATCAACTTTTTCAGCGGATACGAAAGAAAAATTTTCCACCCAAGGCCTAAAATTTTTTTTGCGGGACCCAAGACCAAGAATTTTTGGCCTCCCCCCCCCCCCGTCCAAAGTTTCTGTATCCGCCCTTGACCCAACTCCACATAAATCAACGTCTGACCCTTTCCCAATTATTTCTCTACGCTCCGAGTCAAGGTCAAACCCCCATCTGACGTCTATCGACGGTTCTTTGAGTTATGAGACTCTTCAAAGCATGCATTGGCGCCAGGATTTGGCGGAGACTTTTTTTCGTCGAAATCTCCAGAAACAATAAAAATTTCTCTGTCAAAAACGTTGATGAAGTTGATGACCTTTACAGTCATTAATTTCGGCCGCAATCTCCAGGAAAAATAAAAATTTCTCTGTAAAAAAATGGATGACCAATTTTTAGGCATTTGGCCGAAAATTTTCTCCGAAACATACCATTTTTCTTTACCAAAATAGCTGATGACCTTTTTTCCTTTTAGTCATTTCGTCATTTGGTCGAAGATCTCTTCTTCTAACGTCACCAGTGTGTTCGTAAACTGTACGGTACATGTACTTAACGATTAGGGGGGGATGATGGTCTGTGCATGGTCGGTACTCCCAATGCAAACATTGAGGGGGACCGTCCCCCCGTCTCCTGCCCCTAAGTCTCCGCCCATGATAGCACGCGAGGTATAGGCTATAATTGCATAGGCCTATATACCGGTAGTTGTATAAGACTTTCAATTAATTAACACATAGATTTGTCAAAATGGGTGTCAAAGTACTCAGCATTGCTGTGAACCTGCCCTACAGAGCGCTTCTGAGTAGCTTATCTTGAAGAGGCGCTATACAACTGTCTAAATGAATGAATGAATGAATGAATGAATGCATGAATGAATGAATGAATGCATGAATGAATGAAAAAATAGGTTTGGCAGGTGAGTAGGCAAAACTGCAAAACAAGCTACTGGTCATCACAATAAATTGCTGTAGCCTATTGCAATTCTTGAATGCGCATGTGTTTAAAAAAGACGCAACATTGAGGTTGAATTCACAAGGAACGTTAATTGCTTGTCATCGAAATAAGGAACTGTATATATTTATTTGGAAGAAATATGAAGGAAATTAGCATGTGCCACAAGTGTCGCTGACTGAATGTCTTTTAGTCAGGGTTCCTTGCTCGGGAAAAGACTGTGAACCCAGTATGAGAATTGTGGAAAAATAACTGGGGGGGGTTGGCCTATGGTAAACTTGAAATTGGGGTATGAAAAACATACTTTAACATGGGGCTCTAAAAAAGACTGGGGGGGTTGAACCCCCCCAACCCTCCCGGCAATTCTCACCCTGTGTGAACCACTGGTCTGCACTTTCAGTGTTACATCATGTTTTACAGCAGTATGAGAATTACTGTAGAAAAAATTACTGGGGTCATACGTTGATTTATGTGGACTTTGGGTGTGTAAAGAGGACTTTACTATGAGGTCCTAGAAAATCTCCACTACCCCACAGCCCCTTCAATTCTTACTGAACTTGGTTGACACACAAAATAGCTCTAGGTATAGACCTACGTGCGTGCGTGAGCTGCCCAATATAGTAGCGCCACTGGTGAATGAAATGATAGAAAGTACGACTAGCCTTTATTGTGAGTGTCAGACTTTAGAAGTTTAGAGAAACACGAAGGAGGGTGTCCGAAGTGAAAAAAAGTCTACGACACTTCAGCCGTCAGACCGAAAAGACTTTACCTTCTCCAAAATCTTCACACTCTTATCTACATGTAGCCTAGATTACAAGAAATCAGAACCCCGATTACATTGATTGATTGATTGATTGATTGATTGATTGATTGATTGATTGATTGATTGATTGAGTGAGTGAGTGATTGATCCATCCATTCATTCGACCATTTATTCATCCAGTCAGTCTGCAGTCATTCGTTGGTTTGTTCGCTCGTTCAGAGCATTGTTATCTAGCGATTCGCAAGAGGCGCTCTGCTTGTGCGAAGGGAAGAAGTGCTTCGCGCATTCACCAGATGGCGATAGAATCTGATGTTATTGCTTCTGAGAAAGTTCGGACACGAAGATGAGAGTAGAAGATTTTAAATGAAGCGTGATTTTGTAAGTATATTGCTACCCTATAATGAATGTTATAATAACTCTAGATGCATGTTTGGAAATGAGTAGAGCCTATGCATGTACGGATGCATGTATTTCGTTATAGGTACATGCAGGGTTTAAACTGTGGCTGGACGGTCAAGGACAGCGTCCAGGCACTTATTTTCATATCTGAACACCGTCCTTCAACCCTCATTTGACCAGCACAGCCTGGACAGTAAGGGGCGTCCAGGCACTTTCTTTAATACACTTTAAGCACTGGGTACATGGAGGTATACTATAGTAACAAATTATTATTGGTTAGGTATTTCGGTTGGTTAATATAATGTGTCACAATTGTTATTGTAAAAAAAATCGTTAGACATGCAGCATGAGGCAAATCATATATTATACCTACATGTATTTCGCCATTTTTATAGGCTGAGAAGAGGGAGGGAGGGAGGGAGGGAGGGAGGGAGGGAGGGAGGGAGGGAGGGAGGGAGGGAGGGAGGGAGGGAGGGAGGGAGGGAGGGAGGGAGGGAGGGAGGGAGGGAGGGAGGGAGGGAGGGAGGGAGGGAGGGAGGGAGGGAGGGAGGGAGGGAGGGAGGGAGGGAGGGAGGGAGGGAGGGAGGGAGGGAGGGAGGGAGGGAGGGAGGGAGGGAGGGAGGGAGGGAGGGAGGGAGGGAGGGAGGGAGGGAGGGAGGGAGGGAGGGAGGGAGGGAGGGAGGGAGGGAGGGAGGGAGGGAGGGAGGGAGGGAGGGAGGGAGGGAGGGAGGGAGGGAGGGAGGGAGGGAGGGAGGGAGGGAGGGAGGGAGGGAGGGAGGGAGGGAGGGAGGGAGGGAGGGAGGAAGGGAGGGAGGGAGGGAGGGAGGGAGGGAGGGAGGGAGGGAGGGAGGGAGGGAGGGAGGGAGGGAGGGAGGGAGAGAGGGAGTGACTCAAATGTCGAATTAATTTTGCCATTAATGAGGACAAATTGAGCAACACTGATTACCTCTATCCAAATTCATTGTTAAGTGGTGTCGTTTTAATCCATTTACAACACAACGCAACATTTTGTTGTGCTCCATGCATGCACTGCATGTAAGCCTGTAGGCCTATTATACGCGTTCACTTGGTCCACATGCATGTAGACATGTTTGTTCACTAAATCACATCTTATGTGTGTATACACACATGATCCTTGTATATATATAGTTATATATATATATGTAATATATGTAGTATATGTAATTATACGTTTGCTTGAATATACGGGTGCTGAGTGACTCATCCGTGTGATTTGCAAGCTTTTTGGTAGCGAGACTCAGGAGTCTTAACCGTCATCATCATCGTCATCATCATTATCCGAATGAATAGGTGACGTCATTGCCATCACCATCATCCAGTCATCCTTTTTCAAATGACTTCCTGTTTGCCTTTCAGCTCGTTCGTCCCTTCTGAATAGGCGCGGGGGATTTGCTCGCGGGGCCGGGCGATCTGCCCCTCGGGGGCACGGGAGAGCTATTGTCAACGTGTACAGAACGAGAGAGTTTTATTATAGGATGTCTTATCCATAGCAACTGAAGTGGAAAATTGAGCAATGCAACCTGCTGCAGTGATAACAAGAAGGCATGATGCATGCATACTTAAGTCGAATCTATTTAATAATATGTTATATTCTAAGATGTTCTCATGCTTAATTTTCTTATGGGTCATCGTATCTCAGCTAGCCTAATATGAAATGAAATGTTTTTTAAACACTTTAGAGTTTAGACTCTATAATACCCGTGCTTGCATGCATGCATTCAGCCTCCGTTATTATACTGTTATTGCGATTTTTAACTCGCGCAATTAGCACGGTATTGCGAAATAGAAGTGCATGCATATGTATGGATTTCGTCAGTCGCCATGCAAATTAGGAGGAGGCCTGTTAAGACAAACAGACAATTATATGAGACAAAAATATACATAGAAAATAGAGAATCGATTCTAAAAAATGTGTCAAACATGAATATTCATGCTCCTGCATGACATCAGTCGTTTCCAACCACCTCATAATAATTATAATTATTTATAATGAAGATTTCTTCATTTAAACTGATTTCGCCTTCACAGTCATGCATGTTTAACATGGAATGAATTGGTGAATGTATGGACGAAAGGATGAATGACATACAGTATATACGAATGAATCGATGATGCATCGACGAATGGATAAATGAATAAATGAATGAAGGAATGAATGAATGGATAAATGTATGGACGAAAGGATGGCTGCATGGATGATTGATTGAATGAATGAATGAATGAATGAATGAATGATCGAACGAATGAATGAATGAATGAATGAATGAATGAATGAATTATTGAATGGATGCATGATTGGGTCGGCGGACAACTATAGATAGATCCGAGTATGGACGAACGAAAGAACGAATGAATGGACAGAAGGATGGGATGAACTGAGAGACAAAAGAAGAGACGTGCGGTGAATGATTGATGATGATGCATACATGGAGTACTGCTGTATAGTGCATGCAGTGTCCAGTCGGTCGGTCAGTCGGTCGGTCGGTCGGTCAGTCCTCGATCCAGGGCGGCGTGGAATGACGCACGTGGTCAGTGAGCCGCAACCTATCCGCCCTGCATCCAGCCACACCCACCGGTCCCTCTGCTGCTGCGCCCCCGCGGCCCCTGCAACGGCTCCAGCAATTGCTTGATGACTAATACTTGCAAAAAACTCGGAAACGCCCTACGATCAGACTACCCTGGATTTCTCCCAGGCTAAGCCAACCTCATCTTCTTCCTCCTCCTCCTCCTCCTCGTCGTCTTCCTTCTCTTCTTCTTCCTCCTCCTTCTCCTCCTTCTCCTCCTCCTCCTCCTCGTCTTCCTTCTCTTCTTCTTCCTCCTCCTCCTCTTCTTCCTCTTCCTACTTCGCCTTCTCCTCCTCCTCCTCGTCTTCCTTCTTCTTCTTCTTCCTCCTTCTCCTCCTCCTCCTTCTCTTCCATGTATCGTCTGCTTGCAGTAATGCAATTAATGGCGGCAAAAAGACGTCTCTATAAATCTATTATGTAG
>OX243816.1:20262290-20282290 GCA_945859605.1 Lumbricus rubellus | reverse complement strand
CTGCCTGCCTGTCTGTCTGACTGTCTGCCTGCATGTCTGACTGTCTGTCTGTCTCTCTCAATTGTTAATCACCCCGAAAACCACCAGATGACCTCCTCATGCATGTTTGTGTGCTCTTTTTCAGTGATTCTGTTAGAATG
Source organism: Lumbricus rubellus (assembly GCA_945859605.1). Classification (NCBI taxonomy): domain Eukaryota; kingdom Metazoa; phylum Annelida; class Clitellata; order Crassiclitellata; family Lumbricidae; genus Lumbricus; species Lumbricus rubellus. The sequence goes on along the minus strand of OX243816.1, from coordinate 20,282,150 downwards.
CATTGGCCCATGCACGCAGTTTGGCCGAACAGGGTCCCCACATTTGTTAATCCGGCCCTGGCCATTGTATAGGCCCTTCTATGTCGAATGACCTCCCTCCCAAAATAGTAAGATCTTATATATATATACATATATATATATATATATATATATATATATATATATATATATATTAGGGATATATGACTTTTTTTATTTCCTCGGGGCTACAATGTTACGCCGAGAGCGCCTCTGAGTGGCTATAGTCTGTAAGAGGCACTTTATAAATGCTTATATGCAATATATAATACAATATACATGCGCAGCAGTGAAAATGTCAACTTTTATTCTCAAATTCTTTAGTAGCCAATACTTTACATGCAATGCTCCTCCGGCGAGAAAAACATGACGTTGTATCGTCGGCGCTTTAGAAATGTTTGACCATTATAAAAGCAAATGTTTATAGGCCTATGCATGCAAGACACGCTCTTATATACATGCATTTGGTTCAGAATAAAACAGAATTTGAATCTGGATCATTGTCATCCTTGTGAAGTCGTCACTGCAGGTCAGTTCGATGGTCAGTTTGATGGTCAGTCTGGTCAGTGCATTCTTCCAGTTGAAGGTCACTCGTTCCGCGCTCTCCAGCCATGGAGTGCAGTCAGGCTCTTCCATCGTTGCAGTTGTATACGGCTCGTGTTTCTTGTGCGTTGGACATTCTTCCTGGAACAATCATTATATCTGTGTCTATTTGAACATTTATATAGCGCCTTACAATAATAAATTCGTAAGGCTCTACATAAATAGCCTCACGAAGGTGTTAGATGTATATATACATGCATGCATCATGTCCATTATAGTAGGCCTATGCTTGCATGCATGCGAAGTTCAGATACACATGCATGTGAACATGCATGGGTCAAGTTATAAACTCAAGTATGCAATACATGCATGCATTTAAACATACATAAATGTACAATATATATATATATATATATATATATATATATATATATATATAGGGCATACATGCATATTCACAGATACAAAAATACTTGGTGCATGCAGATATAGGCCTACATGCAATACAAACATGAAATATATAGATAAATGCACACTTCTTATATTTGCATATAGGTCTATGTATCTATAATGAATTTCTTTTCCATGATTATGGATACACGGACTCTTTAATCGATGTCTGCTCCTCATGCATGTATCCGAATAGGGCCTACGTATCTGAAGTTAGGAATCGATGAAGATAATGCTCATGAATAAATTAGCATATATTATTTTTATGACGAAGATAGCTGCAGTCTGTTGTTAACCGTTTTCCGTTTTGCTTCGGTAACCTAGCTTTATGACGTATCGAACCAATCATACAGCTAGATAACCAAAGACAGTCAGAAAATAGCATCGACCAATAAATACACGTCTGCTGCATGCAGAGGGGATGGATGGATACTATAGGCTTCGGTTGGAGAGCTAGAGTCATGGGCGTCCGCAGGACTATAGGGGCGGCGCAAACTTTTGAATAATTGTCACATCGTCTAAATTTAATGGGTGACAGTTTGAATTTCCATATTACCACGAGAATCCTATAGCCTACCTATACATAATGCGCCCAAAGAAAGATAATTTATATAGGTTCAACTTGTAGAACGAATCGATAATCACATTGAAAATCGCGTTGTGACAATCACAACCAAATAATCTAACTTTGTGTGCAACTATGCGAAAAATTCAATGGGGCGCACCTGCGCCCCCTTGCGCCCCGCTGCGGACGTTCATGGCCAGAGTTCCACATATGTATTTATTCATTTTATTTTATTTATTTCTCCATTTCTATAGCGCATGCACTTCAAGCTTACTACTCAGCGGCGCTCCCGACACAGCATCGGAATTTCACGCCGAAGCTCCTGAGCAATTGCGAGTGAAGGACTTGCTGAAGGTCCCTATACACGTCCAAAGTTTCTGTATCCGCTCCTGCCAATGATTTATTGCTACAAGCTGAGGTTTTGGAATTATTCTTCGCTCACGTTGCGAATTTTTTTACGTTCAGACGATATTTCTTATGCAATCTTGTCGCACGAACATTGGAGAATAGTTCTGTATATACCGCTTCTCCAATATCATGACAAGAGGAAAGGATGCATGCATGCACGGGCTTCATTCATGCATGCATGATGTGAGTTGAATCACGGATTTCCGGTTCTTTGTATATAAACCGGGCAACCATGGATATATAATTATTGCGCTTCCATACATAGAAGGGACCTTGACGGACCCCACCAACCCCCTTCACCCAACCCACTCTCCCACCCCACCGACCGACTGCCACTGGTGACAAATAACCTATGTATTTTATACCTTTTCCGCGCGATCCATGCTGAGAGCTCGAGGGATATAGTCGAACGTGCATCGCTTTTAGTATACCATTGAGAAACCATGCACTAGCTGGACTGTAGTGTCGTATATAGTTGACTGTAGTGTCGTATACAGTGTGTCGTGGATGTTATACAGTCCGCTTGCATGCAATCGTCGTACATACCACGCTATAAAAGCGACTTATATAGTCCCGAGACTCTGAACATAAATTCTGATGTTGAATGCATGTCGAATTGCGTAATATGGTAATTTGTCTGTTTTGCACAGCATCATGCATGCATGCGTCATATACAAGATGCTTGAAACTCATGAAGGTCATGGTCTTTTCTCTTCTCTGTAGCTCAATGTTTCATTTTTTGATGAAAAATCTGTATGTAAATACATCTACAAAAATAGTGTTATATATATATATATATATATATAGCGATTAGCGACTTGCATAGTTTATACATGTAACTCATCCGCACGGTGGATTAGAGTGAAAAATCTCTAATTGTAATGACAAATTTACTTGCATTATACCCACGTACATACATACATATAGTATACTCATAGGCTAACATGTACACGAATACGTACATACATGTATAATTGTATATGCATGCACCCATGCCTACAGCCAAATATGCATAAATACATCAGCACAAATGCTTATATATATACACTGTGCCCCATAAAAAAACACACCAAAAACTTTTCAAAAATCTTCTATAAAACTAAGCCAATTGTAATAAAAGTTTGTACGTTGTTTCTCAAATAGTTTTGCCACAAAATATTTTACAATTTACTTACTCACAGAAGTGGTTGCTGTTGGAGGCAGTGACGCAGACTAGGCGTGTTTGGAAACATTTAAACAGAGATTAGTAACTTATAGGACAGCGCCCCAGCATATCGCGCAAAGGACACCATTGCGTTGCTGCGACGTGAAACACCAAGCTTCGTTGGACCGGAACTCTGGCCAGCAAACTCACCAGACCTCAATCCCGTTGACTACAGAATTTGGGGTCTAATACAGGAACGCGTCTACCAGACAGCAATACGGGACATTAACGAGTGGAAGGAGCGCCTCATCGTTCTGTGGGCACAGTTGAAGCAGAGTGTCCTTGACAAAGCTATTGAACAGTGGCGGCCAAGGCTGAGAGTCTGCGTTCAAGCGAAGGGACATCACTTCGAACATCTTCTTAAATGAAACATTACTTGTTCTTATTTAACATTTGACTTACATGCGTTTCATGACAAAGTGTTTTGGTGTGTTTTTTTATGGGGCACAGTGTATATATATATGTACTCGGCATAATTCTTGCACTATTGTTTGCCTGCATTCAATATATAATATATATATATTATATATAAATATATTATGTATATAAATATATATATATTATATTATATATATAATTATTGTTGGCTGCTTCAGTGATCCGTTTATTTGCATGGACAAAAGAGTCATTTCGCAATAAAGCACAGTTTAAAGCCCCACATGTAGTCGAAACATATATGAAAGCCCATTTCATAATGATATCAATATGAATATACATAAATAAATACATAAATACTCATATATAGGTGCATATATACATACATACATACATACATACATACATACATACATACACACATACATACATACATACATACATACATACATACATACATACATACATACATACATACATACATACATACATACATACATACATACATACATACATACATACATACATACATACATGTATGTATGTATGTATATTGTATAATGAACAGAAATATATATAAGTGATATGTATTCGCATACAAATGGTCCTGCGTGAACATTACGATATGAAACATATCAATACTATATAAGTATATATATATATATATATATATATATATATATATATATATATATGGATTTCCTTGGATAATATAAGTGAACATCATATCTTTATAGGTTATTGTTCGTTGAACACGTGCTGTGAATAGCACAACAAATGAGAAGCGGATGATATATAATTATATATATATATATAATGCATATATAATTATATATATGATATATATGATATATGCTGTATGTATGTATATGGGCAGCCATTAGGAAATGCGAAGCGAGAGCAGGAAGACAGCGCATATATAAAATCACTCATGACGGCAGAAACCATGCAGGGCACATTTTGGAACAAGTGAGCCGATCAGCAGAACGAAGGATCCTGTCAAGAGACACCATTGTACGCATCCAAGCAACAATAATTTCATGCATGGTCAACCCCGACTGTGCGAAGGCTTGGACAAGAACGACAACACGTGCAGCATGCAGCACCATGTGAGAATAACCGCTGGACAGCATCATGATGATGATGATGATGATGATGATGATGATGATGATGATGATGATGATGATGATGATGATGATGATGATGATGATGATGAGGATGATGATGATGATGATGAGGAGGAGGATGATGATGATGATGATGATGATGACGACCACGACGACGACGACGATGATGGTGATGATGATGATGAGGACGATGATGATCATGGTCATAATCATGATATTGATGACTATGATGATGATGATGATGATGATGATGATGATGATGATGATGATGATGTTGACGATGATGAAAATGATGATGATGATGATTATGATGTTGACGATAATAAAAATGATGATCACAATGATGATGGTGGTGCTGGTGCTGCTGATGATTATGATGATGACGATGATGATGATGATTATGATGATGATGACGATGATGATGATGATGATTATGATGATGACGATGACGACGACGACAAATATGATGACTATGATTAAAATGGTGATGGTGGCGCACCATGGTGGTCCTATAGTGATGATGATGTTCTTGATGATGATTAAGATGATTTTGATTACGATGATGATGATGATGATAATGATGATGATGATGATGATGATGATGATGATGATGATGATGATGATGATGACGGTGGCCGTGGAGGTGGTTGGTATAGTGGCGATGGCGACGGTGATGATGATGATGATAATGATGATTATGATGATAATGATGATGATGATAATGATGATGATGATGATGTTGATATCGTGATGATAGTAATAATGCAATGACAATAATAATACATTTTTGTAACATCATCATCTCCGCCGTCATCATCTTCATATTCCATAGCAAATGTGATACTGCAGCTGATTTATATATAATGGTCGCATCATCTCGCATGCATTCTAACCGAATGGCGCTATAATAATGCCAAGCTGCGTATAATTATATGAAGATAACAATGAATTGAACTATATATATATACATTTAACGTAAGCAAAGTAGAATATATATATATATATATATATATACATATATATATATATAATTATATGTATATCAGCTCACATGTATTATTATGACCATTGACAAATAACTCTTCTTTCATGAATGCATGCCCGAGGCATTTAAACATTATTTCACAGAATTATTGATATATAAGCAATATTTCAAGTTTGTGGCAATATTTATATTTTTTGAACCCGTATAAGCGAATATGCTGTGTATTATAACTTGAAGCAATGATTGGATCAATTAATGAATCAAGGTTTTTCGAAAACATCTGGAACAATGTATTCTGGGAAACCATGATTTGTTAGTATACATTAATGGAACAGTGCACAATGCACATGCATGTTTGCTTGGAAAACATGCGATAATGCCTCACATGAAGCAACACATTATAGCCTATATGGAACAGTACAGGGTGGGCCAATAGAAATGCAACAACTTTGACGCCTTATAACTTGAACACTTTTTATCCGAACATCGTGATCAATATACTAAATCGAAGGTAATTATCCATTCTACTACTGTGTCAAATCTTGCGCTGATATACGGCACCGTTTAAATAAAACGTTTGGTGCGGCGCACACCTCTCAATTTTGAATGTAAATAATGAACATCATGGCGCCGCTCACGGAAGAGGATAGAATTTTAATCAGAATCTTAAGAGTAGAAAAAGAATACAATGCACATCAGATGTTGATAGAATTCCCTTCTAGAAAATGGAATAAACATGCTCTACATCGATTGATTAAACAAATTGATGCCACGGGAACGTCTAACAGCCGCAACTGTGGTCGCAAACGTTCTCCCGCCGGCGCATCGTTCACGTCATACGGTTACCTATCTGAACGCTAACGTACCAGAGTTTATTGAACCGGAGAACTGGCCACCGAACAATCCGGATTTAAACCCGGTTGACTATTCGATCTGAGGTTGTCTTCAGCAACTGGTCTATCGTGAACCGATACGTGACGTTGAACATTTGAAAAAATTTATTGTTTACTGCTGGGCTGAAATAACCCGAGCACTGGTGGCCTCAGCCATTGATCAGTGGTCGTCTCGTGTCCATGCTGTTATTAAAGCACGTGGTGGACATATTGAATATTTGACTTATGATAAATTCACTCAAGATATGAGTTGTTATTAGGCCTAGGCTAATTGTTAGAACTAGTGATTGCTTAGATTTGAGTCATTGGCATTATTCAGTTTAAGACTTTTGGTTTTTCTTGCAGTTTCATGTCAAAAAAGGGACATCGAACATTAATAGCATTATCTTAAAAAGTCGTAATAGTATCTCTTAGATATTTTGCAGAATGATAAAATGGATAATTATGTTCAATCAGATATACAGGCCAAGACGCTCAGATAAAAATTGTTCAAGTTATAAGGCGTCAAACTTGTTGCATTTCTATTGGCCCACCCTGTACATCAATACTATTATATATTAAAAATTATATTATCTATTATAATCAGTGCATGCTTAAAGTGTGAAAAAAGAAGTGCCTGGACGCCCATTACCTCTCCAAAAGAAGTGCCTGGACGCCCCCTTACCTTTCCAGGCTGTTCTGACCATGCATGAAGTGGCAGGACGGCATTTAGATTTTAAAATAAGTGCATGGACGTCGTCCATGACGATTGACCGTCCAGCCACACTTTAAGCCCTGATTATAATAGATCTCTCTGGCAAAGAGCAACTCTATATTCCAGAGTGCATGAAATTGCCGGGCTGAGGGGTTCTTAGGACCCCATGGATAGTATAAAGTCTTCTTTGCACACCAAACCCCACGTAGATATGCTCATCAGTCATCAACGTTTGACATTCATGTATGCATATGGTTATTTTTTCTGCAAATCTCAGATAATGCTCCATGACATATTCTGTAAGAGCTCTCTCTACAATTTAACCATTTTTTTGTCTTCTTCAACCGGGTTTTAACTTCGTCATTATAGATTGATGGATGGATGAATGGATGGATGAATGGATATGGATGGATGGATGGATGGATGGATGGATATGGATGAATGGGTGGATGGATGGATGGGTGGGGTAGATGGATAGATAGATGGATGGATGGATGGATGGATGTATATGGATGAATGAATGGATATGGATGGGTGGATGGATGGATATGGATGGACGGATATGGATGAATGGATGAATGGATTCATGGGTGGATGGATGGATATAGATGGATGGATGGATGGATGGATGGATATATGGATAGATCGATGGGTGGGGTAGATGGAAAGATAGATGGATGGGTGGATGTGGGTGGATGGATATAGATGGATGGTTGGATGGATGTATAGATGGATGGGTGGATAGGTGGGGGTGGGTGGGTGGATATAGATGTATAGATGGATGGGTGGATGGGTGGGGTGGGTGGATGGGTGGGTGGGGGATGGATGGATGGATGGGTGGGTGGGGGTGGGTGGACGGGTGGATGGATGGGTGGGTCGATGGATGAATAGATGGATGGACGGATGGATGGGTGATGTGGATCGATAGGTGGGTGCGTGGGGGTGGGTGGATGGATGAAGGACGCGTACGGGCGGACGGACGGACGGACGACAGACAGACACACGTATACATATAAATACAATATATAGACAGACGGACAGACATACGGACGGCCGGACATACGTATGGATAAACATATAGACAGCCGGAAAGATATATAGGCAGACACTGCATGCAGGTGCATGACAGCGATAAGGCCTACAGGTATAATACAGGCGAATAAAATTTATGTGTATATGGATCGATAGCTAATTGGATTCAAATAAAAAGACAAGAAGAATGAAAATCATAAATTTTGTACAGACGAATATCCTTCAAACAACGGCCACACAGGCAAAAAAACAAAACAAAGAGCGTGAAGAAAAAAACGACAGACAAAGAAATTCGTTTTGCCGACCGACCGACCACACGCATGCGCATCGCATCATCACGTCGTCTGCATGTTGTATTATACATACGCTGCAGCCAGATGGACAAAGAGTCGATGTCGTTGTCTCATCCTCCTCTTCGTCCTCCTCCTCCTCCGGCTCCTTGTTCATGACGTCTTCCATCGTCATCGTCATCGTCGTCGTTTTCCAATGCTCCATCGTCGTTGTCGTCAAACATCTTCTCCTTCTATCTGCATGGAAATCGAATTTCCATGCAATACGATTCTTCTCTCCATCGTCGAACGTCGTCGAATGAGATTTTTTCGCGCGTCCTCCATGCATGCAGTCCGAACCTCCTCTGCAGTGTGCGCCGCGTTTGCCTTCGCCACAATAAAGCGTCGTCGTCTGACACCGTCTGTCCTCTTCCCCGTTCTCCTCTATCTGCCTCTCCGTGTATCTCTGCCTCTCCGTCTCTCTGTATCTTTCCCTGACGCCCATCCGCGGCTCATGCGGCTGCGGCTGCGCACCACACGCTAGCTGCAGCAACCGCCCACAGTCCGTCCAGCCAGCTACCCACGACGCTGGCCAATCAGAATCGGCGAGAGGGGTTTGAACGGACGACACCAATTGGCCAGAAGGGCGATTCGTCATCACCACTGTGTCCGTCTGTCTGTCCGTCTGTCTGCATGGCCTGTATGGCCTGGCCTGGCCGGTGACTCGGCCTGCAGCCGTGTTCGTTTCCATGGTAACCAGCGCCTTCGCAATAAAGCATATCCTGCGCTGACGCCAGCTTAGACGAGCGCGCGAAAAAATGCTCAGTCCATTATATATATAGAGAATATATACGCATGTGTCTCTACGGGGATGTGTATCTGAATATATATGTAGCATATTATGTTAATCTGGGGCAAGGAATGCCTACAAATGACGGCTTTGTTATATAAACTGAAATGGGGAAATGTGTCGAAGAAAATGGAGGTTTTAAAAAACGTGTATACACGAGGCTGGAAAATGACGGGAGACAAAAAGGAACAGTTGGTCGAATTATGCAGCAATGATGACCAATGGGTCTATTGGGGCCGTCCATAAATGACGTGACGATATTTGGACGATTTTTTGGACGATTTTGGACCATCCCTTTCCCTCGTGACACGTCGTCACGAAGTCGTATACCCCTCAAATATGGCGCCACAAGCTCTGACTCCCCTCCAAAAAAACTACCTGCTCATGTTATACATGCAAAATGTCTTACTCTTACAATTACCAAATAAAGTAATAATAAATATGAAAATATTTGAAACTATTAAATGAAGAAAATGGAAAGAGTATAAATCTATTAATAATACTATAGCTGTACCCGGCCACGCGTTGCTTTGGCTGAAAAGAGCGTCCAACCATCCCTCCCTATACCTAAATTCCCCCTCACCTTCCTCTGCCTCCCCGTTTCCGTCCCACCTCCCTCTCTCCTTCCTCTTCACCTCCCCCTCCACCCTCTCCTCCTTTCTATCCCGCCCCCAGTCCCATTCCCCTTCCCTCCCTCCCTCCCTCCCTCTGCCTCTCTGCATCTCTGCCTTCTCCATCCCTCCAGTCCGGTCCCTCCCCTCCCTCTTCGTCCAGCTCCCTCGTCCTTCTTTCCTCCCTCACACCGTTCCTTCTCCACGGCGATAAAAATTGGTCATTCGCGACTTTGGGGCGACTTTACAACGTGATTTCGCGCTTCCGAAATTTCGCGATTTTTGGGCAACTTCACAACGTGATTTCGGGACAAATAGTGTCGGAAATCTGGCAACCCTGCGGTTTTGTTGAATTTTCAAATGGCGGTCGAGCGGAATGCAAACTTCACTTTGTGTGGGAAAAGCATCAAAGACCACTGTCCTATATTGGAATGGAAGGTTTTGTTAAATTTTCAAAACAATCTGTGCGTAACTTTTCGAGAACACGGGGAACAAACTATTGGAAAGTTTCATTTTTATTTATATAGATTATTACAATCATTAATGCATTGCACAAAATTTAAAATTCTTTCATGAATCACCACAATTAAGAATGTTTAATAAGAATTGTATATTCGAAACATTCCAAAATATTTCGAGTCGATCTATCCGATCTATCGTATACTTTCATAATCGCTCATCATGTATAGCTTAATTTTAAATAATTCTAAACAAAATACAATATGTTTTTTACCTGCAGCATGCTATTACGGTCTAAACTTTAAAAATAGATTTTTAAAGCTCCAATTCGGAGAATCACTAATTGGAAGGTGTGACAAATGACGTCATCGATATTCATGGTTCAAAAGCAAATTCAAATATATATATATATATATATATATATATATATATCTAGAAAATTATGTAGCACATTATTTTGCACATTAAAGTGAAATTTTTAAATAAATTAAGTTACGAATTTTGATGTTTGATGTCGTCATGTGACGTTGTATTTCTTAAAGCCCTTCCCTCATCACAAATCGTCAAAAATGTGTGGAACCCCACCTTCCTGCCTGCCGTCATTTATGCCGCGGATTTTGGCATGCATGCCAAAGATGCTGTTGCAGAAGAATGAATCCTTCATAATGACCGTATAGACATGATGATGATGATGATGGTGATGGTGATGATGATAACGATGATGATGGTGATGATTATGATGATGATAATGATGGTGGTGATGGTGGTGATTGGTGGTGGTGGTGGTGGGGGTGATGATGATGATGATAATGATGATGATGTTGTTGTTGTTGTTGTTGGTGGTGGTGGTGGTGGTGATAGTGATGGTGATGATGATGATGATGATGATGATGATGATGATGATGATGATGATGATGATGATGATGGTGATGATGATAATGGGCCATGGTGATGGTGATGATGATGGTGGTGGTATTGGTGATGATGATGGTGGTGGTGGTGAATGTGGTGGTAATTGTGGTGGTGATGATGATGGTGATGCTGATGGTGATGATGATTATGATGATGATGCTGATGGTGATGATGATGATGTTGATGATGATGATGATGATGATGCATGATGATGATGGCAATCTAGTGGTGCCAATGACTTCAATTGAGTCGAGAGCATCTCTGACTCTTGAGTCGTCTCTCACTCTATAAATACTCAAACAATACAGTTACCATTGCACAACTAATAATATAAATATTTTGTTTACTAATTTCAGCTGTTTTATATAGGCCTGTAAGGCTCTGTTCAGATCTATATAATTGCAACTCATATAATTACAATGAAAGGTCAAAGGTTATTGTACATGTATATAAGTTTTTAAAACTGTTTGGCAACCGTGCAACGCGCCCATGACGTCACACGGCTAATCTTACCAGCGTCATCTGGCGAATAAAAAATGAGTTGATATTTTGGAGGGTAGCTGGAGGCAGAATCGCGCTGATCCTTAATTTGCTCTTCGGGCCATGAGTGTTGGGGGCCGTCCATAAAGTACGTCACGCTATTTTTGACCATTTTAACCCCTCCCTCCCCCTGTCACAAACTGTCACACTTTCTCGGACCCCCCCTTAAAATACGTCACACTTTCGGTTTTTTTAAATTAACACCTTATTCAAATTTAATCTAAAACACACTTCACTATTAAACTGTAAAGTTTCCACTTAAAAGAACTATCACATTATTAAAATGACTTTAATAGTAGAAATAGTTAATTGTCAACAGTTGTCACAGTTATTCATTGAAGCAGTAACTCGATGTAGATTGAATTTGAAAACAAAAATTGCAAAAATTAGACTATAGATATAATTATACACATCATTTTTAAAATGTGTGACGTCACACATGGCCGGACCCCCTCCCCCTGTCACAAACTGTCACACTTTCTTACACCCCCTCCCCCCCTGGAGCGAGACGTACTTTATGGACGGCCCCTTGTTGACTTCACTCTATATCAACATCCAATTTCTCTTCCGTCAAGCGCATGCTGACGATGAGGCCTTTACAAGACGTCTCCAAGTTGCTATATATCTCTGGTCTTATCCACCGCTCTTCGTATGTCCAAGCCCTTCATTTATTCATATTTGTTTCAGTCATGTAATGGTTTCTTGGTCCTATACCAGGCGGTGACCAATCCTCTCCTGGCAGGGTAAGAAAGCCGTTGGGTCCTTAAGTGAGGTGCAGGTAGGACTTTGGGAGAGTCAAAATCAACATAAGCTTATATAAACCTCTGAATTCCCCTAAAATAATTACACAAGTATATAGATTGTACATGTATATATATATATGGTGCAGATATATATGCATGTCAGAAGTTGACAAGATGCTCATCAAGTCTATATACATGCGCTCTTATTATGCTCTTTTCTTTCTCTATGTCTGCATGGCATTTATATATAATAATTATATATATAATTATATATTCATATATATAATTATATATATATATATATATATTTGCTCCTCTGTTTACACACTTAGTGCGGGTATATGCTACGTATTCAAGGCCCGTCAGACGTGTCATTCTCACTTATATCATGCTCGAATACATCTGTTCTTAGTTGCTCAGCGAAGCGTATAATATACTGTTATACTCCATGCATTGTAGTATAGTTTAAATATGTATATAACTCAAAACTATACATATATATTATTTATATATAATTATACATATATATATATACATAGTGCATATATAATTATATATTATATATAAATTATACGTATATACGTGATATAATTATGCCGACCTCCTTATAGTTATAAATATTTAGATGAACTTAATTGGTAGTGCTTCACAACTTGTGTCCAATGTGCCCACCACCAGCGCGAAGACTTCTGTTGAGTCTCTTTGCAAAGTTCTGGATGGACCTGTTGATTAATCTGACAGATTCCTTATTTATACCATGAATTTGATTGTCATCTTGCTATAAGTGACTTCTCAGTGACGTGCAGCTATACGCTGGTGCCCTGTTTCTTTCTTAAATAGTAATAAAAATAATGATCATCTGGTAATATCAAGGCTATTTTATAACAATTATTTGAGATGAGACTTAATAAAATCGTGTTTTTGCTACTTTTTGATGCGTTACGTATTTGAATCGTCAAAAAACGGGGTGGCCTCGCTGAAAGTGGTATAACTTTTGTTCTGTTTGAAATATTTTTGATGAAGTCTGGCCAACTTGTGTAGATACGAATTGTCTTTAAGACTGTAAAATTTCATTTCGAAATTCATATATATATAAAAATATATTTTTGGTCAAGATATTGGCAAAACTCTTAGGGGGGGGTCCTTTTTGGCCCACCCTGTATATTTAATTTATATATTTATATTCCAATAACATGAGCAAATTGAGCATGCATGGGTATATATATATATATATATATATACATATATATATATATATTCACACACATATATATATATAATTATCAGGTGTGCAAACTGTGCATCATGATTAATATACTCACATTACTTGTGCGACCTGCAGCCGACGTTGCAGTGATCTTTATTTTGCTTCTGCTTAGCCAATTAGAGAAACGAAAACATTTGCAGAATGCCATGACGACTATAATACACACTGCAGGGTCTATAAGCCTATACACCGTTTATCCATCAACTGCCTTGTTATACCCTGACTACATTAAGTCACGGTTGGGTTGGCTTTTTCAAGCAATGACGCTGCTTATGAAGTTCAATGAGAAAGTAGCCAATCAATCATCAATGGTGGAACAATCTATTGGTGCATGACGCGGTGTGGGTTTCAGTTGGAGCACCCTCTTCCAACAGATTCGCCATCGTCATGACTTCGTGGTCGCGACTTCGAATCTCCGCAATTGATAATCAAGAGAAGCAAAGAAAGAAGGATCGAAAGAACAACAAAAAAGAGGAATGGGTTTTTAAAAAATTTAAAGGAAAAGCAAAACAAGAAGGAGAAGTCCAAAAAAGAAAAGAAGCAACGAAGGAAAAGAAATCCTGCAGAAACAAAGTATAAGAAAGAATTTATAGGAAAGAAGCACAAAAAGAAAAAAATGAAAAGGAATCCGATGACCATGCATGCAGAATTGCAGATTCAGAGCAAATAAAGAAGAAAAGAAGCGAAAAAGGAAAAAGCAACATTTCTGCATGGACATGTATATAACAAATTCAACATCGCTGCATGCAGTAGATCTATCCAATTTTTCTGCAAATCGTGACGTCCAGTGTTTGATATATATAGTCCCACCTGCTTGGGGTTGGGGGCAATTCAGGCTACTGGGAGAGGGCCCTTGATCTTCTTGTACTCTGCTTCTTATATATCTTCTCAAATTAATTCATATATTTCCTTTCTTTGCTTTCTATAATGGACTTTATAGATATAGTAAACTTTCCTCTTTATTTTTCGCATGCATGCTGCAGCATGCGCGGTGTTTTTACGTTTCTGGTTTTCAATTCTTTATTTCTTTACTATAAACATCTCTCTTTCCTTTCAAATTGTGTCGTAAACTTTATCCTCTTTCTTCACATCTTGTATTTTTTCGTTTTCCAGCATTTTTAACCTATTTCATTTTCTCTGATATTCTCTTCGCTTCTTGTCGACTTTTCTATACCTTCCTCATTTGACTTTTTTTGCTTTTTCCTAGCATCTCTCTTTGCTTCCTTTTGTCTTTCTCCGTATGTATATATATATATATATATATATATATATATATATATATATATATATATATATATATATATTAGCGTGGCCCTTAAAAATGAAAGTTAAAAATAATCAACTGGCACCCGCCCAATCTGTTTCAATTATGAATAAAATAATTTGTGCAAAAAATCTTTGCAATAAGGCAATATTTAGGGGTGCCCCCGAGCTCTCAAGTTTCAATAATGTACGAATAAACTTCCAAATTATAATATGAATCGCAAACTGAAATTTTCAGTGCTTTAATACATTCTGTCGACCTACTAATGTTTGCAATGCATCAACATTTGATATATGGGCCTAGTACTTACTTACTTATAAAATTACGTGAACTGGATGTATCGAAAACAAAACCTGCGGCACTAACACAAGTAAAAATAAAGCAACTGCGCCCAAACGAGCCAGAATCAATATTATGTCTCCTGTTCTGACATCGGCTTTGGACAGGACAAAGATTTCATCAAGAAATGCTACCGTTCTTAGCGAAGTGGCTTCCAGCCTTGGCTGTGACGTCAAGACTTTGAATATCAACCGAAATTCCATTCAACGAGCCAAGGCGAGCAACAGAACTACCAAATCAAACAGCCTTCAATCCCATTTTCCGCCTTAGTTCCTTTAACCGTTCATTGGGACGGCAAGTTTCTGGAAGATTTGACATCACGCGAACATGTTGACCGTCTTCCAGTTCTGATCTCAGGTGTAAGAATTGAACAGTTACTGGGCATTCCGAAACTATCCTCAGGAACAGGCTCAACTCAGGCATCTGCAGTCATCCAGTGTTTGAGAGAGTGGAATGTTCAAGATCAGCTTGTTGCTTTGTGCTTTGACACCACAGCCAGCAACACAGGTCATCGCTCAGGTGCATGTTTCTTAATAGAGCAAGAATTGAATAAAGATCTCCTTTTCCTGGCATGTCGACATCATGTTATGGAACTAATTGTTGGGGCTGCATTCGAAAAAACTTCCATTGGAACTTCTACTGGACCTGATGTTCTTCTTTTCAAGAGGTTTCGAGACCACTGGAAATTCATTGAAAGCGACAAATTCCAGGTAGCCTCGTCAGATCTTTTGGTGGAATCATTGGTGGCCCACAGTGCCCACACTATTCTGATATCTTGGAGTTTGCTCATAGACATTTAGCAACTGCACAGCCATGAGACGATTACAGGGAATATCTCGAGCTCTCGGTTGTCTTTCTTGGAGGTGTTCCTTCTCGTGGAATTCGGTTTTGAATACCTGGCGCTATGCACCAGGCACACTGGATGGCAAAAGTCATCTATACCATAAAGATGTGGCTCTTTCGTGCTACGTTCAAGAAGACTGCTGCCGAAGAACGCAGCATTCGTGATATTGCCATCTTTTCAGTTGTTGTCTACCTGAAAGCCTGAATAACTGCGCCAATTGCTGTGGAGGCTTCTCTGAATGACTTCACTCTCATGGCAATCCTTCTCACATATCCACATACTACAAATTCGTCTGCTACAAGCAAGAAGCTATGGCTTCATCTCTGGTATTTGTCTGAAGAGCTTATTGGGCTTGCTCTTTTTGATTCAAGGGTATCCAATGACTCCAAGAAGCTAATGATTGCTGCCATGGAAGAAGTAGCCCCAGATCATCCGCCTTAACGACTCAGTGTGAAGTCAGATGCATTTCTTGGCACCAGCGGTCTGGAACAATTCTGTATAACAAACTCAAAGAAACTATTCCAGGTGCTTGGTCTGCATGGACTATCTGAGATGATGCTTTCCAAAGATCCTGCTCTTTGGGAAGAGCATGAAGCATTTCAAGAAGCACAAGCAGTACTCAAAGGGTTGGCTGTCGTCAATGATAGAGCTGAACGAGGTGTGGCACTCATCCAGGACTTAAATAAAAAGCTAACAAAAGATGAGGATCAGCTTCAATTTCTCCTGCAGGTTGTGAGTGAACATCGACAACAGTTCCCTGACTGTACGAAAAGAAATCTCCTGTCAAATTAGTAGAAAGCAGTGATTCCTGCATTTTAATGTCCTGCACTGATCATTTACTTCTGTGACCAGCTGAACAGTGAACAATAACTGAATTATAATTGAACATTAAACACTTGTTTCATTGGCATTGTTGCATCACTAGAGTGTATTTTAGTCATCTCTGTAAAATTCTGAGTGACAGTGTGTTGAATATAGTTTGGTTGAAATTGTATGATTCAATAGATCAAATTTGTACTAAAGAATAAATTTTGGAGCTCGAGGGGCACCCCTAAATGTTTTGCAATTCCAAAATCCTTTTCAACATAATGTTATTTCTATAATTGACATAGATTGAAAGGGTGCCAGACAAAATTTTACGATTTTTATTTTTTGGCTGTATGCTAAGGGCCGGCCTAATATATATATATGCCATTCTTGAATTGGTTTCTTCGCTGCTTATCTTTCTGCTTTTCTTTCTTCATTTCTTTTTTTATATATCCGTTATTTTTCTCTTTTCCTTTCAACATTTCTTCTTTCTTCAACTCCCTTCCTCTTTCTTTGCTTCTGTTCATCTTTGCTCATACAATTTCTTTTTCTCTCTTTGCTACTGAATGCTTATAATATGCATATATTATATAATTTATTCTTACTCTGCGCCTTTGCCTTCTTTCGCTTCATTCGTTAATTCTTTATTTTGTGCTGAAGCGCACAATGAAGTTTATTGTCAAAGAATGTGATATAAGCTTACACCGTGCACGAGTAAAAAACTAAGCCAAATTGTTTTTCATATAAAGTTATGTATATGTAGAGTTTTTTGTAGACCAAGAGATACATTCAAAAAATACATGCAAAGAGATACATGAAAAGAGATACATGCATGAAGAGAGTCACATGACAAAAGATAACATGCAAAAAGATAGAATCTGCATGCAAAGAGGTATATAGATCTATACGTTGAAAGAGACAATGCACAACAAGAGATATAAATGAAAAGAGCTTCACGAACTTGCCTCGATGTCCGGTGATCTTGGATAGATTATGGGATACCGATTTTTTGGCCGACATGCATGTAGACGAAACGCTTGAGCCTTGATCATCACTCCACCGTCTTAAGGTGTTTGTTCTGTTGTTTGACTTCTTTCTTTTGATGCTTAATTCTGTGTTTCTTATATATAGATCTTCATTATTTCTTTTGTTTCGTGAATGTATATAATGGTTATATATAATTATATCTTCAAAAGTGATTGTATCTCATCTAATCTTTTTCTCAGCATCTTTATCAGCATCTTTATCAGCATCTTTATCAGCATCTTTATCAGCATTTTCTCCCGCATCTTCATCAGCATCTTTATCAGATTCTTTATCAGCATCTTCTCCCGCATCTTTATCAGCATATTCTCCTGCATCTTTATCAGCATCTTTATCAGCATCTTCTCCTGCATCTTTATCAGCATCTTCTCCCGCATCTTTATCAGCATTTTTATCAGCATCTTTATCAGCATCTTTATCAGAATATTCTCCCGCATCTTTATCAGCATCTTCTCCCGCATCTTTATCAGCATCTTTATCAGCATCTTTATCAGCATCTTTATCAGCATCTTCTCCCGCATCATTATCAGCATCTTCTCGGGCATCTTTATCAGAATCTTCTCCCGCATCTTTATCAGCATCTTCTTTCGCATCTTTATCAGCATATTCTCATGCACCTTTATCAGCATCTTCTCCCGCATCATTATCAGCATCTTCTCCCGCATCTTTATCAGCATCTTTATCAGAATATTCTCCTGTATCTTTATCAGCATATTCTCCTGCATCTTTATCAGCATCTTCTCCTGCATCTTTATCAGCATCTTCATCAGCATCTTTATCAGCATCTTCTCCTGCATCTTTATCAGCATTTTCTCCCGCATCTTCATCAGCATCTTTATCAGCATCTTTATCAGCATCTTCTCCCGCATCTTTATCAGCATATTCTCCCGCAACTTTATCAGCATCTTTATCAGAATATTCTCCTGTATCTTTATCAGCATATTCTCCCGCATCTTTATCAGCATATTCTCCCGCATCTTTATCAGCATCTTTATCAGAATATTCTCCTGTATCTTTATCAGCATATTCTCCTGCATCTTTATCAGCATCTTCTCCCGCATCTTCATCAGCATCTTTATCAGCAACTTTATCAGCATATTCTCCTGCATCTTTATCAGCATCTTCTCCTGCATCTTTATCAGCATCTTCTCCTGCATCTTTATCAGCATCTTCTCCCGCATCTTTATCAGCATCTTCTCCTGCATCTTTATCAGCATCTTCTCCCGCATCTTTATCAGCATATTCTCCCGCATCTTTATCAGCATCTTTATCAGAATATTCTCCTGTATCTTTATCAGCATATTCTCCCGCATCTTTATCAGCATATTCTCCCGCATCTTTATCAGCATCTTTATCAGAATATTCTCCTGTATCTTTATCAGCATATTCTCCTGCATCTTTATCAGCATCTTCTCCCGCATCTTCATCAGCATCTTTATCAGCATCTTTATCAGCATATTCTCCTGCATCTTTATCAGCATCTTCTCCTGCATCTTTATCAGCATCTTCTCCTGCATCTTTATCAGCATATTCTCCTGCATCTTTATCAGCATCTTCTCCCGCATCTTCATCAGCATCTTTATCAGCATCTTTATCAGCATATTCTCCTGCATCTTT
>OX243816.1:20234066-20262090 GCA_945859605.1 Lumbricus rubellus | reverse complement strand
ACATATATACATAAATACTGTAAATACATACATACATACATACATACATACATACATACATACATACATACATACATACATACATACATACATACATACATACATACATACATACATACATACATACATACATACATACATACATACATACATACATACATACATACATACATATATACATACATACAATCATACATACATACATACATACATACATACATACATACATACATACATACATACATACATACATGCATACATACATACATACATACATACATACATACATACATACATACATACATACATACATACATACATACATACATACATACATACATACATACATACATACATACATACGTACATACATATATACATACATACAATCATACATACATACATACATACATACATACATACATACATACATACATACATACATACATACATACATACATACATACATACATACATACATACATACATACATACATACATACATACATACATACATACATACATACATACATACATACATACATACACACATACATACATACATACATACATACATACATACATACATACATACATACATACATACATACATACATACATACATACATACATACATACATACATACATACATACATACATACATACATACATACATACATACATACATACATACATACATACATACATACATACATACATACATACATACATACATACATACATACATACATACATACATACATACATACATACATACATACATACATACATACATACATACAATACATACAAATGCAAGTATACTCGCCACATATAATATATGGTTAGTCGTGACAGGCGGCTTCGCTGTCGACATTTTGGAGGATCCGGATTTCCCTCCGTTAGGGATTAGACGAGAGATGACTTCCTGCTACATGTATATATGTATATATATATATATATATATGTACGTATGTATATATATGTATGTACGTATGTATATATATATGTATATATGTAAATGTTCCGTGCAGCCCCCTTCTCCTCCATTTCCATGCATCAGTCTCTGTTCACAGACCGCTGGCATTACAGACAATTCCATTTTGCTGCGTCTGTCTCCAGTTAGCGAAGAAATAAAAGTCTTGAAATGGAAGACTACATGTATGTGCATCGAGATGTCTTCTTTCGTCATTGTTTCTCCTCCAGGCACTCTATATTATTTTTTTCTCTCTGTCTGTCTCTCTCATACCTCACCCACTCCTTCTCATCCTCTTCCTCCTCCTCCTCCTCTTCCTCCTACTTCTCTTTCTCCTTCTTCCTCTCCTCCTTTCCCATTCTCTTCATCCTTCTATAGTATACTTCTCTTTCTCCTTTTCCCTCCACTCCTCTTTCCAATTCTCCTCTTCCCACTTCTCTTTCTCCTTCATCTCCTACTCCTTTCCATTCTCTTCCTCTTCATCCTCTTCTTCTACTTTTTTTTTCTTCCACCCTCTTCTTCTCTTTGTCTTTCTCCTTCGCCCTCTCCTATATTTCTTCCAATCCTCTGCTTCTTCCCTCCCTCTTCTCCTTCTCTTTGTCTTTCTCCTACCCCTCTCCTAATCCTTCCAATTCTCTTCCTCCTCCTCCTCTTTCTCTTCCTCCATTTCTTTCTTCTTCCTCCTCCTTCTCCTATCGTTGGTTCTTTTAATTGCGTCGATCTTGTCAACCTGGATAGATTCGCCTTCTTCGACATCTCTCTTCAATCTCTCTCCAATTTCACGGATGCTGAAGACGATGCTGCTGCTCACCAACCTCGATTGCCAGCATTGCCTCTTATTTCCATCTTCCCATCCTCTTCCACTTCCTCCTCATCCTCTTTCTTATTCTCCTCCTTCTCATCCTCCTACTCCGCCTCTCTGTCCATGAATATATAGGCCTAATGCTTTATACCACCATGTGTGATACTCTGTAAATGCATATACATGTACATCTATAGAGAGAAAGCGATGTGCTCTATTTATGTGTAAGCTATATATCTAAACCTTGAGCTGTTTTTGCTTCATCTTAGATTCATCGTTTTGATCTTAAGACTTTCGTTTTCTTTTCAAAAACACACTTTTCTATTAAGACTCCTCTTCCTCCTGCTCCTCCTTCTTCATCTTCATGTTTTTCTCCGTTTCCTCCACATCCTCTTACTCCTCCTCCTCCTCGTCCTCTTCCTCCTCCGCCTCCTCTTCCTTCTCTTTCTCCTTCTCCTTCTCCTCCACTTCCTTCTCTTTCTTCTTCTCCTTCTCCTTATCCTCCACTTCCTTCTCCTTCTTCTTCTCCTTCTTCTTCTCCTCCTCCTTCTTCTCCTCTTCCTTTGACTCATCCTACGCTTCCTTCTTCTACTCATCCTCCTCCAATTTTTCTTTTTCCTCCACCTTTTCCCTCCTCCTCTTCATCGTTCTCCTTTTCCTCTTTATATTTCTCCTCTTCCTAATTCACCTCCTCCTCTTCCTATTTCTCTTCTTTCTCCTCTTTCTAATTCTCCTACTCCTCCTCTTCCTATTTCTCTTATTTCCCCTTTTCCTCTTTCTCTTCTTTCTCCTCTTTCTAATTCTCCTCCTTCTCTTCCTATTTCTCTTTTTTCTCCTTTTCCTATTTTTCTTCTTCCTCCTCTTCCTATTTTTCTCTTCTTGCCGCTGCCGCATTGAATGAGCGAATGAAGAAACGAGCGAATAACTGAAGCGCTAAAGCATAGACGAGTAAAGGAATAAAATATAATCAAGTTAAATCAACGCATTAGTTGAGACTCGAGAAGCGAATGGATGAATGAATGAATGATTGATTGAAAAAAGTAAATAAAGGCAAGGCAACTGAGGTTTACAAATACTCATGATGCAGTAGAATACAATACAAAAACTGAATGGACCGACCACAATGGTTGCCTGAACTGCTTCCAATATTGGTCAGTCAGTGTGATTCTGCTGCGTCCATTACACGTATGCCATATTTCTCAGGCCCTGCTGATCTGATCAGCCGGACAGGTCACGTACGCGGCGTGCGGCGATCACTAATTGATGTGGCCGACAGGAAGTCGGGGATTGGCCTCGACGGTCCCTCGGGGGTCCCGGCGTTAGGAGATGGATTATGGCTCAATGAGGCTCATTAGAGAAGGAGTGGCGCGGTGGCTTCACTTGGTCACGCGACCAAGAGTAATGGAAGGTTGTGTTGTGTCGATCACGCTCTTTATTACATCCGGAGAGGGGTTGGGGAATCAGGGAGGGTGAGGTAGGTGACGGAAAGCGATGGGGTGGCAGAACGTAAGAGGGGCTATCATTACCATTGGATGCATGGTATTATATTACATGTATATTGCACAAATGCACACGAACGGTTATGTTAAAAAAAACCCAGATGGATGGACGAATGAAAAAACCCTGACGTATATAAGGCACATACAGACCGACATATATGCTTGATATTGCTTGCATGCTTGAATACTTACATACACTCATTCATATACCTATTCATTCATTCATTCATTCATTCATTCATTCGTTAAGGAGATCCATTTAGCGTCCCTTCCCCTTCCAGGTTACTACGCAGGAGGACACCCGACCCAATCGGGGCTGAAAATAATGGCTGTGCCAAAAAGCAGCTAAGTATAAACCCACTGTGCCCTACAGGCATAAGGCGTAAAGACAAGGGTAGCCCACTCCATATACCATGGGACAAACGACATAAACAGCAGGGTGCTGTTTAAGAGCAGTTTGTGACTGCATGGGGAATGAGGAGTTCGCCCTGCAGTGCAGAAGAGCGGAGAGAGCACAACGTTCCTGCACACTTGGCAGAGTAGAGAGACAGAGCTCTTGCGAATATGATTGTATGAGCGGCACCTTGCAGGCCCTGCCATAGCATGGCAAAGCATGTAACTTCTTCATATGACTTCGCGTATGTGTATACATGTATGAAATACAGGTAAAGCACAGAACCAGAGGCATTGCAATAGCATGGATTGCCCAAAGTAGTTTTCCAGGAAACGCCTGGAAATGCGAATCATGTCGTTTCGATGATCTTCAACAGTGGGTTGTATCCACTTTTAGGCAGAAGTGAGAGCTGTCAGTTGTTATGATTGGATCGTTGCTATGGTTACTGGAACTGATGACGCGGCGTTCTGCCTCATCAGCAAAGAATAAACTTTCATTGTTTTGTTGAGTGCACTTCGCTAATTGCATCTCTGTCTGTTGCTTTGGATGTCTGTACAATCTCCGTCTGCATGTGTGTCTACATGTACATGTATATTGTTTAAAGCCTTCCATTCCTTTAGCTTCCGTGGGATCTTATTATCTGGGGCACTACTTTTTCTGCATGTTCTGTTAAAAAGTTATCTTCTTGGGAGGAGTTTTTCGCACTTTATATAGGAGCGCCTCTGATCAGGTGGTACTGTGATAAGTGCTTTGTAAATCCGTGGGTTGAATATATAATAGAATTGCTCAGTCCCTTTCCGCAGTATCAGTTGAATATTTAGCCTATACTTATCTCCTGCCTTAGGCCTAATGTTTTCTGTCATACGCAATGCGACGGACCAAGCCTGACAGGTTTTTTTTAAATCGGAAAAGTGGTAGGCTATATTCGTAAAACTGAGACTTGACTTTGAAAGTAAATATTATACGCTGCTTTCAGCGTCAACATCGAACAGTTTGGATACAGATCAAATCAAATCAAATCAAATCATTTATTTGGCAACCAAAAAACAACAGGAACAAATCAAATAAAGCATCATAAACATAAGGTTAATAAGTATAATAAAACATTACTTAAATAACGATGCCAAAGGTTTCTATTTGGTTGCACAGGGGACTCGGAAGGGGTCTTACAACCCCGCTAGGTGAGTCCCCTGGGCGACTATACCAAGATGATGATGGCCAATAGGTTGCCGTACCGCGGTCCTAACATAAAGTATAAGTGAAAAAATAACTAATTTAAGAAAACAAACAGCAAACACCTTAACTAACTTAACTAATAGCACAAATACACATTAATTCGATGATCATAGGGCCTCTAGTAGATCTAGATGAAGTTAAGGCACAGAGGTCGCTGGATGGTCGGGATGCTGCATGGGTAGTAAGGATTTAGATATAATTTATTCAGAGTAGGAGAAGATATTTAAAAGTTTGACGATTTGTTCACTCTGTAATGAGAATCAATAATAGTCATAATGCACCAGAATAAATTATTATTTATTGTCAAGAATCAGGGCACGCAATTTTGACTTAAAGATTCGAAGGCTAGGCAGCTGTCTGATGGAGAGGGGAATCTTATTCCATGTTTGAGCCCCACTGTATTTAACAGAGAAGCGTCGGATATTGGTGCGGGCGTGAGGCAAATGGTAAGAGTCAGCGTGTCTAGTATGATAAGAGTGCACCTTAGTAGTATGGAGAAAGAAATTCTTAAACACGGAAGGTAATAGGTCATGAAAATATCTAAACATAAATTCGCCTAACTGCACCTGCCTAATTTGATAAACATTTAGAAGGCTATATTCCCGGAATTTAGATTCAGTCGTGGTCCCATAGGGCAAATTTCCTATATATCTAATAGCTCGCTTTTGGAGCTTCATTAAATTCAGAAGACTAGATTTATAGGTGGAGGCCCATATTATGTTACAGTAAGTGAGGTATGGGTAAATGAGTGAATAATACAAGGTGAGACGAATTTGAGGAGGTACTAACTGGGAGGTACGGGATAATATTCCAAGGTTTTTAGCAATTTTATTAGATACAATTTTTATGTGGTCTTTCCAGGTTAGGTGCTGATCTATATATACTCCTAGGAATTTGGTTGATATTACCTGAGTGAGTGGAACCCCATCAATGCACACCCCCAGGTTTCCTGCATCATAACTCTTTCTATGTGATTTAAAGATTATATAATTGGTTTTATCAAGATTTAATGACAGTTTATTTACTTGGAACCATTCGGCTACATTTTTCAATTCAAAGTTAACATCATTAAATAGGGTTTCAAGAGATGAGTTGGAGTAAAATACATTGGTGTCATCAGCGAAGAGTATAAAGTACAATAAAGGAGATGCATTTGGGAGATCATTCACATAAATAAGAAATAATAAAGGACCGAGAATAGACCCCTGGGGAACTCCAAAGTTAATTTGCCGTAAATTAGACAGAGCACCATTGCAGGAAACCAACTGGGATCGATTTGTAAAATAACTTGAAAACCAATTTAACTGGGTACCCCGGATTCCATAAGTGCCTAATTTCTTTAATAGGATGTCATGATTAACAGTATCGAAGGCCTTTGCCAGGTCGAAAAAAATACCTATTGCATACTGCTTATTTTCGATTGCATTGGAAATTTTGTCTTGCATACTCATCAAGGGCATATAGGTAGAGTGTCCAGATTGGAATCCATGTTGCGAAGGGAAGAGGACATTTCCTTTAGAAAAAAAATTATTAAGACGTTCAAACATGGCTTTTTCAAAAAATTTTGAGAAAAATGGAAGTACTGAAATAGGTCTGTAATTTGTTACATCGTCTTTAACCCCCTTTTTATAAACTGGAACCACTTTTGCAGTTTTTAATGATTGTGGAAAAACCCCACTGTTAAAAGAACAGTTTATTATATCAGATAATAAGTGAGCAATAGAGGGTAGGGTTAGAAGTGCAATGCTTGGATCAATGTCATCAACACCTCTGCCATGTGAACAATTTATGGATTGCCCAAGTCGAATAATTTCCTCTGGGGAGGTTTCACTAAGTCCAAAAGATTCGATAAGTGACGAAGGCATGAATTTTTCAAAGGAACTCGTGGCAGTGGGAAGTTTGGCTGCAAGTGACTGGGCTATCTCCGTGAAATAAGTGTTAAAATTGTTTGCTACAGTCTCGGGATCAGAAACCTTCACTCCGTCGACTGTTAAGGATAAGGCATTGTTATTTACATTATCGTTAGTCCCCATAAGAGTACGCAAGAGGTTCCAGGTTTTCTTCAAGTTGTTGCTATATTTACAAAATTCTGAAGCATAATAATTTTTTTCGGCCTGAATTCTCAATGATTTAAATTTGTTTCTATAAGAAACAAATTTAAGCTTATTGCTATCGTTTGGTTTTTTTATAAACTTCAGATATAGCGCAGATTTTTTTCTACAGGATTTGAGGAGACCCTTTGTCATCCAAGGTTTTTTGGGGGTGGAATTTCGTCCGCAATTATTTAGAGTGAGAGGAAAGAATTCATTGTAGGACTCCATGTATTTGGATTGGAATAAGTCATATGCCTCATTAGCATTTTGGTTGGCACAGGCTTCCAAAACAGGAGACCAGTCAATCAGGGCAAGGGCTTCATTAAAAGCAGTTTTCTTTGGCTCCGTGATTAGTCGATGAGTACCAAAAGAAGGTTTGCTGCAAGGTAGAGGACCATAACCAAACTGAGCTAGGATAGGTAGGTGGTCAGAGATGTCCATTGCTAGGATGACTGACTTAGTTAGCCTTGGCCAAGTATTGGTGAATATATTATCTATAAGTGTGGAAGAGGTACAAGTGATTCTCGTTGGTCTGGTGATGGCAGGTAACAAATGATGGGAGGTCATGCAACTGTAGAACTCTGCAGTACTCCTATGTTCTGCGATTTTTAACAAGTCCGCATTAAAGTCTCCCATCAATAGTAGATCTTTTGACTTTTTATAAAGTTTTGTTATTAAGCAATCTAAATCATTTACGAAATCATCAAGGTTATGGTCAGGTGGCCTGTAAATAATTCCTGCTGCAATAGATCCTACTTTTAGATGAATTTTCAGGAAATATCCTTCAAAGGATGGGGGCGAGATCATGGGGCCCTGACATGAATCTTCTATAATTTCGTAAGAAATTCCCTCTTTAATCAGGAAGCCCACCCCTCCACCCCCCGTAGAAGAACCTCTTGATTTGTGGACGAAGTTATAACCAGGTATGTTAATTAAGTCAATTTGATTTTCATCTAACCAAGTTTCAGAGAGTCCCAAGATGGACACGGGGAGAGTATCTAAGAGATCTCTAATCTCAGGTAATTTTGGTAATATACTTCGACAGTTTATATGCATAACTGTTAGGCAATTTTGGGAAGTAGAGAATTCGGGTTGTAGGGAATGTGGGGCACTATAGGGACTATCAAAGGTTACATCATTGAAGTAATTACTATCAGGGTCAAGGTCAGGACAGTTTAGTAAAGGGCGACTTTCAAATTCATTAACAATCAAATTTAGGCTTGGTGCAGTAGATGTACAAAGTAAGGGATTGGTTCTATTATAATACAGGTCATTGCGTGGTCCACGGTCTTGGCATGTTTCCTCATCATCATCATCATCACAACAAAAGGGGAATTCCCTGTCAATACAAGTGGGACATAGGCATACTTTTCCTACACAGAGTGAACAAGAATCATCCCTAGAGTGCAGAAAACAATGTGCCTTCAATTGGTGATCACTATCAGTAGGCTCTATTCCTGAATCAATCAAAGCTGTGTGCAAGATGTGCTAATAAAGCTACCTTATTAATAAGGCAACAACTAAAATGGGACCTAAAGGGTCACACGACTGGACTGTAATTAAGGAGAAAGTAAAATCCCAAACCGGGAGAAAATTATGAACAAACATATATCTTAACCAAGATATGAACCAAAGAGTAAATGGAATGAAAACCTCAAACGCTCTAGGTAAAAGTGAAATAACTAAGTCACACACAATGTTAACTGGTATACTTAGTGTAAATAATCAGGGCCTCAATGTGAATATTAAAAGCAAATATATTTTATAGCAGACACAGCTCCAAACTAGGAGATGATAATGAAAAATTATGTGCAGAACAAAATTGCATACACAATCCAGCCAATAATCCAGACATACCTCGCACAAACCTGCTCAAAAACCATGCACCAGAACAAAGGTACTAATAATGTTGTGTGAATTATGCACTAAAATAGGCTCGTGAGCATAAAAGATGCATCTTTATATTCTGCTATTATAGATAGAGTTAACTGGCCTACATAATGCAAAAAAACAAGGCCTCAGCTGAAATATGCAATGCAAATATTTTGAAAGCAGACACAACTCCAAACTAGGAGATGATAATGATATGTGCAAACCAAAATTGCAGACACAATCTATAAACAATAATCCGGGCACGCCTGGCACAGACCTGGTCAAGAATCATGCACCAGAACAAACTCACAGACTCAAACCTGCATGTATGTCGGGCACAAGAACATGCTCTAAGCAGAGTAAGCCAATAATCCAGGCATACCTCGCACAAACCTGCTCAAAAACCATGCACCAGAACAAAGGTACTAATAATGTTGTGTGAATTATGCACTAAAATAGGCTCATGAGCATAAAAAATGCATCTTTATATTCTGCTATTATAGATAGAGTTAACTGGCCTACATAATGCAAAAAAACAAGGCCTCAGCTGAAATATGCAATGCAAATATTTTGAAAGCAAACACAACTCCAAACTAGGAGATGGTAATGATATGTGCAAACCAAAATTGCAGACACAATCCATAGACAATAATCCAGGCACGCCTGGCACAGACCTGGTCAAGAATCATGCACCAGAACAAACTCGCAGACTCAAACCTGCATGTATGTCGGACCCAAGAACATGCTCTAAGCAGAGTAAGCACGGTTATAATAATATTGAGTGGGTTATGCATAAAAAAAGGCTCATGAGCATAAAAAATGCATCTTTATAGTCTGCTGTAATTGATAAAGTTAACTGGCCTACATGATATAAATAATCAAGGCCTCGACTGAAATATTCAATGCGGACATATTAAAAGCAAACACAACTCCAAACTAGGAGATGATAATGATATGAGCAAAACAAACTTGCAGACACAATCTAGACATAATCCAGGCATACTTGGCACAAACTTGGGCCTAAAATCATGCTCATGGTCATTTTATATGTCAGCACCCATAAACTCTAAGTTTCAGGCAACAAGAGACCAAAAAAAATATATATGATAAATCATATAATAAACATTTTTGTGAAAAAATTATCTGGATTTGCATGTTGAGTAACACAAGATATTAAAATAGACCAGATGAAATAAACTAGGTTAATTGCATGGTGAAGGCCAGAGAAAGTTATGTAGGGCCTTGCGCACTGGGAGCGCCTCTGAACGGTTCACCCTAGTAAATGTTTTAATACAATACAATAGTATAGTTTGTGCGCCATGGCATAGGATAAATTTCAGCTAATTTCGCAGAACTGTGCATTACAGTGTGCAATGTGTGCACTGTGCATGCTGTCGGTGAAACTGTGTATTCGTACTAAACAGTTGTAGACTCTATGCATTGCATAGTAGAGCGGATTGGTAAAAAATTGTGAACTTTGTGATACAAGCATGAAATTTGGTACGTACCACGAAATGGTCATGAGAAAAAGATTTGGCTATAGGGCCATCGCAGATTTGACCCCTGGCCCCAATGGCAGCCATTTTACAAAATGGCCGACCGGTTTACAGATTTTAAATTATCTCAGCTACCAGTGCGCTTAGAATCGTCATCTTGGTGTCTAAACATACGTAGTTAAGGGCGAGGATTCCAACAGAGCCATTAAAAATATTCCCCAGGGTCCCAATGGCGGCCATTTTTCAAAATGGCCGACCAAAAAACTGATTTTTTAATATCTAAGCTTCCAGTACACTTATAATCGTCATCTTGGTGTCTAGACATACATAGTTAAGGGCGAGGATTCCAACAGAGCCATTACAAATGTTTCCCATGGTCCCAATGGCGGCCATTTTCCAAAATGGCCGACCAAAAAACTGATTTTTCAATATCTCAGCTTCCAGTACACTTATAATCGTCATCTTGGTGTCTAAACATACATAGTTAAGGGCGAGGATTCCAACAGAGCCATTACAAATGTTCCCTATGGTCCCAATGGCGGCCATTTTCTAAAATGGCCGACCTAAAAAATGATATTTCAATATCTCAGCTTCCAGTACACTTTGAATCGTCATCTTGGTGTCTAGATATACATAGTTAAGGGCGAGGATTCCAACAGAGCCATGGAAAAAGTTCACCTGGACTTCAATGGCGGCCATTTTCTAAAATGGCCGACCTAAAAAAGGATTTTCAGTATCTCAGCTTTGAGTTCACATAGAATTGTCATCTTGGTGTCTAAACATACATAGTTTGGGGCGAGGATTCCAACAGTGCCATTGCAAATGTTCCCCACGGTCCCAATGGCGGCCATTTTCCAAAATGGCCGACCTAAAAAATGATTTTTCAATAACTCAGCTTCCAGTACACTTATAATCGTCATCTTGGTGTCTAGACATACATAGTTTGGGGCGAGGATTCCAACAGAGCCATTGCAAATGTTCCACATGGCTTCAATGGCTGCCATTTTTCATAATGTCATCTTGGTGTCTAATCTATGTTATTTATTGCATTATACTATTTCTGAAACTTTTGATTGTGTTCATGTTCATTTGGCAATAAACAAGTTTTAGAAAATATGCAATTCAAGATATTACTGATGCTCTCGTAAATGTGCATTGTGACATATTTAATTATACAACTATACATAATTATGGGAGCCTTTTTCCAGACAGAGGACTGAACACAGAATTATACAACATCATAAACGTCATTCCCGGTCGCATAGGCCTCTACAGAGACAGAGACCAGTACACTGTAGAGACACTTTAACACATTTGCATTGTCCCCTACATCCCTTCTCACAGCCACATCTGAGTAGTTCACGACAGGCACGAGACGCTTCGGGAAGCGTTGTCCACTTCACTTCCCAGCCACCTTCAATCGTTTGCAGCCACCCCCATTGACCAGGACATGGCAGTTCAGGAGCAGCTATCAACATCTGTTTCCAAACGTGACCTGCTTGGTAGGCAGCTCTCTTTGTGTGTTCCACCAGAGCAGCTTGAGTTGGAGGAATGCCATCCATGGGTCTGTCTTTCTGTGAGAACAGCTGCTTCCTTGCCTCATTGACCTTCTCCTCGCCACTAGCACGGTCGTACAAAAGAACCACAAAGCGCTCAATTATATCGAGTTGATCATAAACAGAGCTGGGAGTTGATGCTAAAGTGCAGAAGGCTGGGGTGACGTCGCCGAATGTCTTCCAAATGTCCCAGACAGTTTTTTTCCACGGCCAGCAAATTATGATACTGTGTCACATCCGCTGAATGCGTGTAGGAAGGGCAAGGCCATACACTTTTCTGGACCGAGGGCACGCGCCATCTCATGGGTTGGTAGATATCTGAAGCTTTTACCTGAGGCAAAACCAACCCACAGTTCATCAATGCTCAGCTGATGAACTGCTACTATTGCCAACACCAACACGTCAGAGTCAACGGTGCGTATCATTACCTTACGATAACCATGTTTAGACATGCAGAAAAATCCTTGTATCAGCTTCCTCCTGAGTACATGGAGCAAGTCCAGTTGTGTCTCTTTGACGAGTACAGAGCACATCCTCGTGGTAAGTGACTATGATCTGTTTTCCTGTTTCTATTTCTTGTTTTGCTATTTACAGACTCTAGAAAGAAAACAACTCTGACTTGTTTTCGTCGTTCCTCAGGAATTCCTGCCAGTTTCTGGGTAGAGCATTAGAAGATTCCACGCGCCTTCGACTTCCCTTACCCCTCACACTACGTGTGTATGTCTTCAGGCTGCCACGCACATATTCATCCCATACAACATCTACTCTATGCACATGCTCCAGCTGTCTTGTGACGTATGGCAAGAAAATATGGGAGGCATAATCCGAAAAGGTGCATGCAGTGCCAGGTTTCAGCATGTTGACTATGACGGCTCCATCCAGTATAACAGCGTCAACAAATGGAGCACCCAATGAATGGCCTGGTTGGATATCTGCCGTGGCCTCATTTGTTGAAGTAGGAATCAGTTCTTCCAGACAACTCACAATGTCTGACTTAGTTCCTAGCCGTAATTTGCCCATATTCGAGAGTGATGGTGGACACGCCTGGTTCTCGTGAGCAAAAAATTCGTCCAGGTCTCCTTCACGTGTCTGACAGGAAATGTACAACCTGGAGAACAGTGAACAGTCCTTCTTCACAGATGACAAATGTTCTTTTGCTCGCGACTTGTCGCGTACAAGTGGACGACTGAAGAGAGGGAAATTATTTCTTTTTATTGGATCACTGACAGGTCGCGTTTGGTTAATGAGACGTTCCTTGATGAATGTTTCGTACTGTTCTTGTCCAGTTTTCTCGAGGATGCATATGGTCTTTATCACTGCTTGATCAGCCAGATCTCTTGTATCCAGTACAAGTAGGTCATTGCTGTCGTCAATAAATGGGTTTCCCATCTCTTCGATAACATTGCTGAGGGCCTTAACCTGATTGAAAAACTTTACCTGTGTGCTTCTTGTCTGCTCATGATGGCGAACCTCAGACTTCGCATCCGTTTTCCTTATCGATTCCTGGAACTCTTCGATTAAACGGGCCATCTCTGGTCCAGACACCATCCATCGACGTAGGGCTTGCGGGTTCTGCGTGAGGCCTATAGCACCTCCGTCATCCTTTACATAAGCGTTGTTCTGC
Source organism: Lumbricus rubellus (assembly GCA_945859605.1). Lineage (NCBI taxonomy): Eukaryota > Metazoa > Annelida > Clitellata > Crassiclitellata > Lumbricidae > Lumbricus > Lumbricus rubellus. The sequence continues at coordinate 20,248,541 of OX243816.1, read as the reverse complement.
TCGTGAGCTTGGTCGATTGCAATGTTGGAGAATGCACGCCCTGTCTTCTTTACTGTAAAGTGACCACGCAGAAATTCCTGGAATACAGCAGGATGCTTCTCTGATAACACGATCATGTCACGGAGGTGGATTGATATCCATCTAGCGTAATGCGTGTGGTCAAGTGAGAAGAACCAGGGCACGAGCTGCGTCAGCGAATCTATGTAAAGTTCAAAATCACCCTCTCTCAGTGATCGCACAAAGATCAGCATCTGAAGTTCCAGTTGTAAAATTGTGAACCAGAAGTTAAACTGTGGGCTGACTTTCGCTCTCTCATCGCACCAGTTTTCTAATTGCTTCAGAGTTTCTACATTATGGTTGCTGCTGTACTCAGTGTATGCTTTCTGGAGTAGGTTATGCAGGCTTGATGCTGTAACCTGATGAGCATGTCGGGTGCGCGTCACATGAGACACCTTCAGGTAGGATTCTGCAGTGCCAGAAGACGCCACGTTTGACTGAGTTAGTGCACCCGTCCATCCACTGTCTAAATATTAACGGTGATTCTATATGGCGAAAGGCTGTGTAAACTTGGAGTAGGCTAAATAGACTTGCTGATAAGAAGACACAAGTTCCATGCATCTTTTGAACAGTGCTAAGGAGAGGCTTATTATCAAATGAGATGGATCTGATGGAGCGACGGTGTCATACAACGAGGGTGAAATCGTCACAGTCCGATGTCTGCCGATGGCAGAAATATTGAAAAATCCATATTTTGGTCAGCCATTAGGAATAATGGCAGCCATTGAAGCCATATGGAACATTTGCAATGGCACTGTTGGAATCCTCGCCCCAAACTATGTACGAGTATGTCTAGACACCAAGATGACAATTCTAAGTGAACTGAAAGCTGAGATACTGAAAATTCTTTTTTAGGTCGGCCATTTTGGAAAATGGCCGCCATTGGGACCGTGGGGAACATTTGCAATGGCTCTGTTGGAATCCTCGCCCTTAACTGTGTATGTTTAGACACCAAGATGATGATTATAAGTGTACTGGAAGCTGAAATATTGAAAAATCAGTATTTTGGTCGGCCATTTTGGAAAATGGCCGCCATTGGGACCATGGGAAACATTTGTAATGGCTCTGTTGGAATCCTCGCCCTTAACTATGTATGTCTAGACACCAAGATGACGATTATAAGTGTACTGGAAGCTGAGATACTGAAAAATCAGTATTTTGGTCGGCCATTTTGGAAAATGGCCGCCATTGGGATCCTGGGGAACATCTGTAATGGCTCTGTTAGAATCCTCGCCCCTAACTATGTATGTTTAGACACCAAGATGACGATTCTAAGCGCACTGGAAGCTGAGATACTGAAAAATCAGTATTTTGGTCGGCCATTTTGGAAAATGGCCGCCATTGGAACCCTGGGGAACATCTGTAATGGCTCTGTTGGAATCCTCGCCCCTAACTATGTATGTTTAGACACCAAGATGACGATTCTAAGCGCACTGGAAGCTGAGATAATTTTAAATCTGTAAACCGGTCGGCCATTTTGAAAAATGGCTGCCATTGGGGCCAGGGGCCAAATCTGCGATGGCCCTATAGCCAAATCTTTTTCTCATGACATTTTCGTGGTATGTACCGAATTTCATGCTTGTATCACAAAATGCACAATTCCTTCACATTTTCGTTCCAATCCGCTCTACTAGCATGCCAATCTGCATTTGACTATTATCTTTTACTGATCAAATTAACATCGATTTTTTTATCTTCCAAGTTTGGCTACGGGAATGATGTAGGCGTGTAAAAGTGACTCTTCGATGACCCTGTGGGCACGATCAATGGCCTGTGCATACATGCACATTTTCTTTAAATTCAAAATGGACTTTGAATTTTTTTACAACGTTTTATGCCGCATTGTATGATTCTGTTTCTATAGTTGGCTAAAGCGAGCACGCGACGATTTCGTATTGTCTTGGTTTCATGATTAGTTCCCAATGTCGAACTACTTTTTAAAACTTGTCAGCTGTTGTCATCAACTTTCACACTAACAAGGTCCGCGTATGGCAGAATAGTATGTGATAAACTGCATCAGGCCAAAGCCTAGAATAATGAGTTATGATAAACACATATCAATTTACCTAAAGAGTTGATTGCAGAGCGGAGACAAACTTCAGGCCACTTAGTTAATAAACAAAAGACTTGGCGGACTATTTCGTTAAGTCAATCAATAAACCATGGCGTGAATAGGTAATTGCTTTGCATTGTAAATGACTTATAAAAGATTACTTCTAAACACTTTTCTATCGCTCTGACGATTAATGAGTAATGTCGGTGGCAACCGTGAGTGTGAGCATGGTTCGTCCGGTGTTGTGTGCGTGCAGGCGTCTGATGACTTGGGATAATGTCGCACATTCGCAACGACGAGACCGTTGAAGTCGATTGAAGTTGATTGAAGTTGACACAGCGAGAGAGACTAGAAAGAGGTCTCTTATGGTGTTTTATGCGCATATTTCAGTGCCAGCTAAACGTACGTAATATCTGTGTCGGATTCTTCTGTCTGTGTGTTCGTGTAAATAAACTACTTGGACTGCAGCTTCGTAAGAGTCTGATGACTGCAGAGAGGATTAGACTTACTATTGGTGAGAGTCGCGTATGCATGCTGACAATAGCGGTGACTTCGCTTAGTTGCGAACTTGCGAAGACTGCCACTATTTTGTTGAATTAATTCCAGAACCCTTATCACTCTGTATTCTTTTCCTCTTATTTTTCCTCCTTTTCCTCTTCTTCCTCCTCCTCCTCATCTCCTCCTCCTTCTCCAACTGTTTCTTTCTGTCTCGTGCAAACCATCTACCTCCTCCCTTTCTATCTCTTCTCTCTCTTCTTCTTTCTTCTCTCTCTTCCTCCTCCTCCTCCTCCTTCTTCTCCTCCTCCTCCTCCTCCTCATCATCATCATCAGACTCCTCCTCAGACTCCTTCTCAATGACGACCGATTCTCTGCTGACACCAGATAGTGATGATGATGCAGAGGATCAGTGGCGCGCACCGACCTTCGCTTTTGTGGGCGCGGGAAACGTCAAGTCTTTGACGATTATTGAAATTCTGTCAACCTCCTCATATCTCTGACCTTGACCTTTCTTTGTTCGTTCCACTTCATCCATGAACTGGACATCTCATTTGATTGATGATGTCCACTGGGTTAAGAATGAGAGCCAAGGACACACACACACAGACATACAGTCATACAGACAAAAGACAGACAGTCAGTCAGACAGACACAGACAGACACAGACAGACATATAGTCAGACAGATAGAGAGATAGACACACACAACAGATATAGATGACTTATGATAATTATGGATTATATTAATGAGAGGATCTGCAGAGAAATCTAGCGTTGATCAAATTGGCTAGAGCAGGGAATAAATTAGATAACAAAGCAAAGTTCAAGATAAAGCAAATAGAAATTGCGATAGATAAAAAAAGTAATATAAATAGATGGAAAAGCAAATTTGGTAATTCTAACTTTTTGGTAAATCAAACCACAGTTTTAGAATCGAAAGACAAGCTAATTCTGTTGAACCATTCAATGACACCCTTTTTAATCCTATCGCCACAAGCACGTGCGGTTTCTGTCGCATTTGACGCCATCTTGATGCTGTTAAAGTCCACCGCTAATAGTCTGTCGACATCCTTTGCAACGTGGCTGACGGACAATTCGCTCGTTTTTCGGAATAGTTTTTACCCGTGCGCGTATCTTTATCCTATAGTATAGTCTACGCCTTCAGACAGCTTGGCAAAGACTAAATATCGCATCCATTAGCACGTCCATGAATTGGAATTGATAGGTCTATACACGATTGTAAATGTATACATGTATCAGGAGGCCGAGGGGCAGAGACAGATATATACAGAAATAGATTAACACACATGCATAGGTCTTTACATACAGAGACAGAGACATATATATATATATACAGAAATAGATTAACAGACGGACATCGGAAGAAAATGTAGGGTAGAGGAGCCAGGCGGTCAGAGGTTTTGCATGGTACAGTCAGCGGGAGAGAGTGATCTGAGAAGCGTGCAGAGTCTTACGTGATCCACAGTCCCCTCATTAGCTCTTGCGTTATAGTTCTCTGACAACAATACTATATTTTACACACACCTCTCTCCCCTGATTTCATTTCATCTCGTGTTTACATCACAACAAGGTTTTCTCTTTTCAGTAGCTAAATCCAAGTCTTGACCTGTGAATCAGTTCTATTTCCTGACTAATGTTGTCGTTCTCTTCTGCTTGACTTCCATCATTTGTTGTTTGTCTGCATTGATTTATTGTTTGCATTGATTGTTCTTAGCATCAACGTCAGTGCCCTCTGTGTTTCACGATCTGCACGTGGAGAACATATTTTATTCTCTTTATTTATGGTTTCAAGTGCACACCGACACTGGCTGGAGTAATGGTTGAAGCATTAGCTAAAACGTTACTTGAATATCGGTTGAGACATTGTATGAGACATTGGCTGAAATATCAACTAGAACATTAGTTAAAACGTTGCCTGATTATACCGGTATTATAGTTGAGACATTGGTTGAAACATTGGCTGAAACATTGGGTAAAACATTAGCTAAAGCGTTAGCTGAGTATTGGTTGAAGTATATTGGCTGAAATATCAGCTAAACATTAGCTAAAAACTTACCTGAGTATTGAAAACATTGGCTGTAATATCGGCTAAAACATTAGCTAAAACGTTACCCGAGTATTAGTAAGACGAGACATTGGCTGTGACATTTGATGAAATATTATATGAGACATTGCTTAAAACATTTGCTGAAGCGTTGGCTGAACCTCTTTTGTCTGCGTTTCTTGAGCGGCCATGAACTGCATGAAAAACTATATTCTTTTCGGTTTAAAGTGGTGTCTTGTTTTTTGCTGTGCCATTATTATATCCTATAGCAGTATATAGCTCGTTTTGATGTTCTGTGGCTTTGATAATTCTATAATATTATCTGCCTCATTACCTTTACGCTGCTTGTGTTTCTATTGAGTTTTCTTATGACTTCTATGGAACGCCATTACCGTAATTCACAAGGCATTGATCTGTGGTCGTTGCAATTGGTCAAAGTCGTGTAGTTCATTAGGGAAACCAGGTCGTCGAAATCTAATAAGTCGATGCGCAATGCCATGCATGCCAGCCATGCAATTTAAGCAGGTCGCGTCAGGGTCATGGTAGTTATTCAGCAGTCGAAGAAATAAAAATAAAAGATATTAAAGAATTCTCAACTAATTTTTTGGCAGGTCATAAGAGAGGTCAAGATTGATTATCTTTGATTGATTTTCTTTGATTGATTGTCTTTGATTGATTGTCTTTGATTGATTGTCTTTGATTGATTATCTTTGATTGATTTTCTTTGATTGATTGTCTTTGATTGATTGTCTTTGATTGATTGTCTTTCATTGATTGTCTTTCATTGATTGTCTTTGATTGATTGTCTTTGATTGATTGTCTTTCATTGATTGTCTTTCATTGATTTGCTTTGATTGATTTTCTTTGATTGATGCCAGCAAACGCTATAAATGCGCTTAGCGGACGATCTTTCTCAATTCTTGCTGACCCAAAACCTGAGAATTCTCTTCCACAACTTCTGTTCGTTTGGATCGACAATACATCTTGTGTTTTGTGTCAGTTTACGAATCATATTTTTAGTTGGCTTCTAAATAATTCAGTGGTTGCATGTCTATCAGCAGCAGCTGAAGACAACTGACTTTCGACGTTTTGACCTGACTTAGGCCTATAACCTTCATTTATACTGCTTTGATGCGCTTTAAATTTTTACGCTGGCGCTGTAGAAGTCACTAAATACACTCACAGTTTCTTAGTCTCTTAGTCACTGTGTCTGTCTTTGTCTCTGTCTCGATCTCGGTATCTGTCTCTCATACCGTATGCCTCTCTCGGTCTGTCTCGGTTACTCTCTATCTCTCTCTGTCTCTCTGTCTGTGACGGTTATCTCGGTCACTCTCTGTATATGTCTCTATCTGTCTATCGCTGTCTTTCTCTCTGTCTGTATCTCTTTTTGTGTCTCTGTCTGTCTCTGTCTTCATATCTGCCTCTGTCTCTCTCGCCGTATCTCTCCCGGCCTAGCTCACTCGGTCTCTCTCTTTCTCTCTCTCCCTCTCTCTCTCTCTGCTTCTTGTCTGTCGCTGTATTTCTCTGTCTCTGTCTGTCTGTCTGTCTGTCTGTCTGTCTGTCTGTCTCTCTCTATCCATTTCAGTGTCTTTATCTATCGCACTGCCATAATGATGCAATTACGAATGCATTGGTGTTTTTGTCTTCGGGCGCACAATCGTTGTCGTCGAAAGAGGGAGATGGGGAAGAAGGGAGATGGGGAAGAAGGGAGATGGGGAAGAAGGGAGATGGGGAAGAAGGGAGATAGGGAAGAAGGGAGATGGGGAAGAAGGGAGGAGAGATGTTTTGTAGGAAACCCGTCAGAGAGATAATAATGGATAGAGAGGTAGACAGACGGAAGCACACATAGACACAGACAAATAACAACACTGAGGTGAACAGGCGCTGCATAAACACCAAAATACACGAGGAAATTCAGGAATGTAGGAACACATGAATACTTACATACATGTATAGTTGTATACTGCAGTATAAGGCGTCCATAATATTATATCCTATATAGGTCCATTGTCATTTTGTCTATGACATACAAGCAATAGTACGCACAGAGAAAAATACAGTGAAGAAATACAGACAGACAGACAGATAGATAGACGAACAAAGAGATAGGCAGACAGACTGATATAGGCCATATGTAGAGGCATACAGGGTGGGCCAGCATAAATGAACCAACTTTGCATGCTTATAACTCAGCCAATTTTTGGAATTTATTTATACTTTATGCGTCAAATTAAAGATATTTCACTCAAGTATATGTGCTGAAAAAATGGAACTTGTACAAGTTTAGGTTTTAATTATGTGCTCGGAACAGCGCTAGCTACCATATTTTGTTGTCATTTGTGACGTAATAAGGCGCCGTTTCGCCGAGATATTCAAAAATCATTTTTCGCTAACACGTGCATAAACACGATCACTTTATGTGTTTTTCGAAGTATATATACCATTAATATCTTCTCGTCGCAAAACCATTTTTTTCCAATTTTATCAACAGCCGTGCGCGCTGCTTTAGACGCAAAGAAACGGCTGGCTGCAGGCCGGCTGTTTCGCTAGGCCTATAGCCGTTTCTTTGCCTCAGTGTTGGAATGCTGTTGGACAACATGTCGACAAATAACTTTAGATCATCTTTTAGAATATGTTGTACGGTGTTTCTAGGACTACCTGTTTCGCGTTGATTGATCTGGAGAGATTTGCCTGTAGAGCCTATCCGGGTCGTTGTCTTGACGGCCAATTTACTCGGACACAAGAGCAATGTTAGCGGATATGCGCACCGTAATTCCCATGGTTTACGATAAGAAAGTCCTGTTTTTATCAATTTTCAGTAGCAGATAATTCAAGGTAATGTTTATTCCATCCACTGTTAGAAAATTTGTAAATCATTTCAACCGAATTATATCCCTTATCAGTTCGGAAAATTAAGATCAAAACGCGATCTCCGTCTGTCAACGGCGCCAGATCGCGCCACAGAATACAACAAAATATGGTAGCTAGCGCTGTTCCGAGCATATAATTAAAACCTACACTTGTACCAGTTCCATTTTTTCAGTGCATATACTTGAGTGAAATATCTTTTATTTGACGCATAAAGTATAAATAAATTCCTAAATTTGGCGGAGTTATATGAATTCAAAGTTGGTTCATTTATGCTGGCCCACCCTGTACATAAGAGTGGATAAGAAACTGGTTGGATGTCATTACTCCATACAAACATCGTTGTCTCACTTCCTCGATTCTGAGACCAACCGACAGATTTATTTTATTATTGAGGCGACAATTATTGGATGGATCGAAGAATGGAGAAAACAGATGGATCGTGGCACACATAATGGCACATTTAATTGCTATATACAAGAACACGCCGACAGTTATGGCTACAATTATTATGGGCAAGTGAAGGGGGGTAAACATTTTAAAGATCTATTCTGTAGGTCTCTTTTCCTATTCTTCATCGGCATTGTCATCATCGGCATTGTCATCATTGTCATTGTTTAACAATTCGTGTGCTTTCTTTTTCTTTATTTGTTATATTACACTACGTAACAAAATTTTACTTTTTGTTTGTTCCTGAGTATTAAGTGTTATTTCCTGATTGCTTCTGGCTCAAAAGTATAGAAAATGCCCATTATACCCCAAAGACTTTGCTTTTGAGGCCAGGAGATTGATTATTCTGAAATGTAACTGTTTCTTCGGGAACATTGAAATATAAAGCCAGTCATGTGTTAACTCTAAGTAACTGTACAGCTTTTGTGAGCTTCCGAGAATATTCTAGAATGTGCGAGAACCCCTATAAAATAAATAAAGATGCCTTGAGCCACCATGCACGATGACAAAAGAAAAACACTTTAGGCATACGTGGCAAACAACTCTGTTATGGGCATGACAAAAATCCGTACTGTCCAAACCAAAAAAACCTCAACGACTTGATCAGAGATCTTGGCTCCACCAAGTCCAATACAGACCTTTTGATGTCTAGACTGAAGCAGTGGAACCTGTTGGATGACAGTGTCCAAATCGTAGATCAGAGGAAGCGTCATTAAGCATTTTCAAGCTTTTTACCAGTCAAGATGGACTCTGCTTCTGTCACAACGTGACCAGTCTTTTTCAGGAAATTAGAATCGACTGCAACCCGACCGAGTGGCGTCTCTTCATTGACAGTTCATCTCGGAGCCTCAAAGCCTTGCTACTCCATAATGGGAACAAGTATCCGTCTCTGCCTCTGGCTCACTCGGTACACCTCAAAGAGAATTACAACAGCGTGAAAACCTTGTTAGCCGCCTTGAAGTTCGATGGGCACGGCTGGGATGTCATAGGAGACTTCAAAAGTGTATCATTCCTGGTGGGTCTGGACAAAGTTTCCTTGCTACCTTTGCCTTTGGGACAGCAGAGACAAAAAGGCACACTACCACAAGCGGGACTGGTCCCAACGGGCCGAGTTCAATGTGGGTATACAGTAAAAATGTCAAGTGGGAGCCACTGATCGATCCTCGGAAAGTGCTGATGCCACCACTGCACATTAAATCGGGTCTAATGAAACAATTTGTCACGGCTCTAGATTAGTGTGGTCCTTATTTTTAAAAGTCTGATTTCATAACGGGGCACCCTCAAAGTTGGTTTCTATTTATGAGAAAAAATTTGAGAAATTTTTTGGAGATAATCCAAGGACATCTAGGGGTCGCTACCAGAGGTTAAAGTTCAAGCTTAGAATTAATTTAGGCTTTGTGGTATCATATACTTAATTCTCATTAATATGCTTTCCAACCATGTAAATGGCTATGATAGAATTTGAAAGACAACTGCTTGCATAATTTATTAACATCCCCCAACATCATAATTGTCACTTACTTACTTATTTAACGCATTAAGTTCCATTAACAGCCATTGCATCTTTTGGCGGCAATTTCGCTTCATTTTGATTTGTCATGTATATCAGTATATTGCATAATCTCTCTATTTTCAAAAGTAACACAAAGTTGGCAATAGGTCTAAGACTCTAAGTTTTGACAATGCAATGGGGAAAGTGAGTAATAGAAAATCAACACTTGTAGGCCTACTCTCTTTCACACTGCTATGCTTTGGCAATAATCCCACAGAGTTCAATCTCAATTGCTTTTCAATTCGTAAGCAGCATATAAAGAGTCGGCAGAAAATTGCTGAAAACTTGAAAGCGGAATCTCAACCAGGAGTTCCTCTAACAGTTCACTGGGATGGGAAGTTATTGGAAGACATCTGCAGTAAAGAAATGGTAGACCGTCTTCCTGTCCTCATTTCTGGAGTGGGTGTCGACCCAGGTGAAAATTGCCTGGAGGTTTGGGGGGGGGTTTCAACCCTCCAGTCTTTATTAGAGCCCCATAGTAAAGTCTGTTTTTCACACCCCAATTCTAAGTGGATAATGGTCCAACTCCTCCCCAAAGTTATTTTTTCACAATTCTTACACTGTGCAGTCGACCAGCTTTGATTATGGGGAAACAGGATTGGCCACATCATGAGGAGTGACACCAAAGTAAGAGACATCATTGAAGGAAGAATGGAGGGGAAAAAGACAAGAGAAACACCAAGAACAATGCTACTGAACAGTCTGGACTGGATGATGACAACAGACGGTTACAGAGAGCTAAAGAGAGATGCACAGAACAGATATGCATGGCGTCATTGGACATATGAACCTGACTGACGGCAAAGAACTACAGAAGGAGATTATGGGGCTTCCATTTATACCAAATGCCAAAATGTTACTACTCTGGACAAAACTTGGCTTGAACATACACTAGAAAAAAGCTCAATGCAACTGAAAGATTTTGTCACGAAAAACACGAGATTTTTCAGCATTCCAGCAGGTTGTCTCCAACAACACGTTGATACATGGTCAAACGATGAGAACTTCAAGTTAGGTTAGGCCACTGCGAGCTCAGTGAGAGTTGTGAATGACATAACAGAGTGTGGACTGGCACTCATGAACAAGTACAGCCTAACAAGCTTCAAACAAATAATGAAAATCAGAAGCAGAGTCTGCTATTGGTTGTGAAGAAATAAACCTATCGTCGGAAAAAGGCTCTGATGCAATAATGGAAATATTAACTGGAAACACATTTTTATGCCCGTTTGTATGTGTTTTGACCCAAATAGCAAACCAGTCCGCAGCCCACTAGTCCACTTCCAACACGGTCCACTGCCCACCAGAATTTATTTTCATTTGTGCATTCAACAACACACTGGTAATAGTATACAATATACGATATTCCATGCTTCGCCTGTGTCTTTACATTGATATATGCTATGTCCGGTAGCAACCCCTAAAACTCAAAAAAGTCCTTCAAAATTTTCAGTGTTAATATTTTTTAACCTAAAGGAATAAGTTAGGAGGGTGCCTCGTTTAAAATTCCCCCAAAAATATTTTTACATGGAGCTAAGGACCACACTACTCTAGATAAGAAATAGGTAGCTTTCAAATACCTTCAAGGTTTCTTCACTAAGCTGTCTGAGGCAAAGGTCAGAGCTAGTGTATTCGTCCGACCAGAGATAAAGAGAATCGTGGAGTGTAAGGATTTCTCCAAGATGCTTTCTAGTACAGAAAGCGACTTGGAATAGCTTGGTCGCGTTGGTTAGAGGCTTCCTGGGCAATAACAAAGCCGAAAACTATGTAGTGCTGGTTGAGACTCTAGTGAAGAACTACAGTAAAATGGGATGCAGGATGTCCATGAAAGCTCATATCCTTGATGATCACCTTGATAACTTCAAGGAGAACAAGGAACCATACTCGGAGCAGGACGGCGAGCGCTTCCACCAGGATTTACTAGACTTTGAACGTCGCTTCCAAGGATAGCTGAGAACATGATGTAAGACTACATCTGGAGGCTGAATCATGAAAGTGATTTACAATATAACCTTAAAATCTAAAAAAAAACTACGCATTTCTAAATTTTGGGTGGTCAACTTTTGTATCATTCTAGTATTTGATACATTTCAGGCGTACATGCACTGCCTCTTACCTAATGCTTCTTCCACAGTTAAGGCTATGGGTCAGGTGCTCATTGCCCTGAGAGCATGGATGGCATCAAACCGTCTTAGACTAAACTTTTCTAAAACCAAATTCATTTGGTTGGGCTCCCGGCAGCAGCTGTCTAAGATTAATCTGATTGACCTCTCTGCTGAATTTCTTGATTGTACTTTCTCCACCTCGGTCCGTGACCTTGGCGTCTTGCTAGACCATGAACTTACTTTTGTGCCTCACTTTAATCGTCTCAGTCGCTCATGTTTCTGTCAGCTGCGTCAGCTTCGCACTGTCGCTCGCTCTCTCTCTCAACTGGCACTGCAACTACGCTTGTACATTCCTTTGTCTCAGGTCGTCTTGACTACTGCCTATCCCTTTATGCTGGTTTACCATCTGGTCGGTTATCTTCTCTTGACCGTATTCTACGAGCTGCGGCGAGCCTCATTGGTCAACTGCCGAAATTTGGTCACGTTACAAAACACATGCTGGGGGTTCTGCATTGGCTCCCTGTCCGTCAGCGCATCGAATACAGAATCTCTTCTTTGATATTGCGATGCCACCTAGGTCTTGCTCCAAATTACCTACTTGATCTTTGTCGGCCTGCGTCAAGTACTCGGACTGGTTGGTCCTTGCGCTCGGCTGATAGGGGAGTGCTCTTGGTTCCGTTTGCTCGTACCTCCATCATGCAGAGTTGTGTTTTTCTGTGGTTGGCCCGGTGGTATGGAATTCCCTCCCACTTGAGCTTCGCTTGTTCCCTAGATCACTCTCCGACACATTCTGTAAACACTTAAAAACTTTTCTGTTTGGTCGAATTGGAGTCGGGAGCGCCTCTGAGTAGTTTCCTTGAAGAGGCGCTATATAAATACTTGAATGAATGAATGTTGCTTTAGAGTCATTTTGTCACATTTTTGTGGTTTCTTGTGACCTACATGGTTTTCTTATGACTTTACGCGAACAAAAGCAAGGAAATTCGCTCGTTTTTTGTGGAAATAGGTTTTTTCTTTTAAATATCGTTCTCCAGTCCACAAAAGCAAAGTTTAAACAGAATAACAACCATTTCCTATACTTTTGAGGCACAAATAACCAGGAAATCACACTCATTGCCCAGGAACAAAAATCGTGTTACATAGTGTTATTGATGTTTTTTAACCATCCCTCGGTCATTCTGCTGTCAATGAACGATCCACCCCTAAAAACAGAGACAGGTAGACAAACAGACGGACGATAACAGACAGACAGAAAGACGCAAAGACAGGCAGACTCACAGCAACGCAAGGACAGACGGATACATACATAGAGAGACATACATGTACGCATATACACTGATGGAGAGACGGACTACATGCAGGAAGACACATTCTTAGACGTACACACGAAAACGCACACGCACACACGGACTCACACACACACACACGCACAAGCACAGACACACACGCACAAACACACACAAACGCACACACGGACTCACACACACACACAGGGACACACACGCACACACGGACGCACGCACTTTTCTATTCCATTAATCTATCGTCGGAGACAGACGGGCGATCATTCAGACGAATTGTGCAAACTCTCCACAAAAAGATGATTTTAAATCGATTTGCTATTAATTTTGCGCTCCAGCAACGAAATCAAAAGATTTCTTCTCCAATCGATTTCTTTAAAAAATTTATTCCGAAACTCATCGACGAAGAAAATCGAGAGAATCGAAAGATTGAAAATGAGAGAAATGGTTGTTTAAGACCGATAGAGACGCAGTGATGCACGGCACGTATACTGTGTAATCCCATGTTATCATCTCTCTGTCTCTATCTCTGTTACTGTATCTCCCTTTCTTTCTCTCCCTCTGTGTATCTCTCTATCTGTATGTCTATGTCTCTCTCTGCCTCTCTCTGTCTATCTCTGTCTGTCTGTTTGTCTGTCTGTTTGTTGTCTATCTGTCTGTCTCTCTGCCTATCTGTTTGTCTAGCTTTTTCTCTCTCTCTCTCTGATTCCATCCTTCTCTCTGTCTGCCACTATAGAGGCGCTTCTACACACGAAAACATCTCGAATCCTGATCTCTGACGTAATTCTGAATCTCCTGGCGAAGTATTCAATCAATTCCCGCGCTTTGCTTTCTTCTGCGACCGACTTTTTGTCTTATTCGACTCCCGATTGAGGGGTGAAGGGGGCGCAGTGGCAATAGTGAGTAAGTCACCCTTCATCCGCTGAGCTTTTAATACCAACTACTCTTTAAAGTGACTAACATCATCTTCGCAACATGATGATGATGATGACGATGATGATGATGATAACGGTGACGGTGATGATGATGACGATGATGATGATGATGATGACGATGACGTTGACTATGACGACGACGATGACGATGATGATGATGATGATGATGATGATGATGATGATGATGATGGTGATGATGGTGATGACGATGATGATGATAATGATGAAGATGATGATGAAACCGACAATTTCCACGTCACTGTAATATAGTATGTCATGCCGTTACAAGGAACCTTTGACAATATTCAACAATTACACTGTCTTCTTAATAACCATTATCTTTTTTGGATTGTCACTCCGGGAGCGCTACTGGATGGTCACTGCTGTGAGCGGCGCTATAGGCTAGACGTTACTAATTACTTTACATTGCATTTCGAGGAGATGTGTACAGTAACTCGTTAGACTATAAAGCTTTAACTGAAGTTACCGCAACGATTGAAAGTGATAGCCTTTTCTAATGCGTATTACCATTTTCCAGTCATCGAGAAAATATTCGGTCACCGATGAAGCACGTTTTTTCATCTTCGTACATATA
>OX243816.1:20134066-20229066 GCA_945859605.1 Lumbricus rubellus | reverse complement strand
GGGTCTATGGTCAGTTCATGTGCAAGGTCGCCGGCTATATACAAGGTCAGTTGGCACTCCATCATCATAGTCGTCGTCGTCGTCGTCGTCGTCATCATCAGCAGCAGCATCATTGTTGTAGTTGGCACCTCATCATCATAGTCGTCATTGTCGTCGTCGTCGTCATCATCATCATCATCATCATCATTATCATTATCATCATCATTATCATTATCGTCGTCGTCACAGTCGCCGCCGTCGTCGTCGTTGTCACCGAATCGTTTCATGATTGTGATAACAAATTTTGTTGTCGGTATAACAGAAACATCATTAAACGTTTTCATCCATACACACTACACAGTATTGATTTTGAGTCATCAAAGATGTCGACATCGTCATCATCGTCATCTTCCTATTCATCGTCATCATGTCTACAAAATCTGGTGCAACTGTCAGTGATGTACCGACACGTAAGAGATTTACACTCTTATAATTATAATAGGAATAACGGTGACGTGTAGCATCTACACTCTGATGGCGTTAAGCATCGATCACTACATGACGGCCAAGACCCCGAGACGAGACAAGCGACTGAACGGAAAGCTTCAAACGGTGGCGCTCCTCATTTTCATCTGGCTCCTCTCAGCCGGCTTCCTCGCTCCCGTCCTCCACGTCCGTGAGGTGAACAGCGTCCGTTTCGACCAGGTCCTCGTGACGGCCTCCTACTGCGTCGAGCGCTGGACCGTGCCCACTGACCGCCACGCCTACGCAGTCTTCCTCCTTCTCTTCACCTATGTGCTCCCCATCGGCGTCATCGTCGTCAGCTACACCCTCGTCGGCAGGATCCTCTGCAGCTCTGCCGACTGTCGTCTCCACCATGTTTCGACGCCATCCTGCCAGGGCGTCTCTGCCACTTGCACCGCGGTCGCAGCGGGGGTCGCCCCCTCCGGTCGCCTGGCCGTCCAGACGGACCGAAGGGCGATCATGCGCCTCCTGGTGATCATCATCGCGGTATTTGTCGTCTGCTGGCTGCCATACAACGTCATCTCGCTCCTGTCTGACGTCAGTCTTGACGTCAAGATAGCCAGGCTTCTGCCGTTCGCGCTCTGGCTTGGCCACGCGCACAGCGCCGTCAACCCTGTCGTCTATTGGTTCTTCAACAAAACCTTCCGCCACTGCATCAGCAACGTAGTCCGCTGTAGCTTGCTGAGGAAGCGGCGTAGGGATAGCAGATCGTCGCAGTACGTCTGAACTACGGGTGACGTCATCATGACTAAACACACAATCGTCACGTGGTTTGCATGATGGACCAATAAGAATCTTCGTTTCATTAGGCCTATTTTCAAACCGACAAATCGCAGTTTTGCTAACAATTCCACGTATGAACAGATGATTACAAGTTACGATAGGAGTCAAATTTAACTGTTTGGCAGCCATGCAGGGCGTCAATTGCATCCTACTGATCACTTTACCATCAACACGTCGTATAGTGAGTGACTGAGTCGACCTTTGGGAGGGTGACAGGAAGCGACCCCGCGTCCTCCATGCTCATCTTCTGCTCTTCGTATACCAATGGCAGAGTGTTCCATTACGCTTGTGAATAAGCTGGTGCCCTGCGCTTGGTTTTCGAGTGGTGCTTTAGAATTCTGGACATTACGATTACAATTACGCTAGACCCCGTTCCCAAATTCAGATCTTGACAGTTCAAACGAAGTTAATGAACAAAAACCAAAATGATAATAAAAAATGCATGCAGTTCACTAGAGGCCTACCTCGGTTCCATTCGATTGATTTAGAAATGCGACATTCGCCATTTCATGAATAATTAATTATGAGAACAACACAAATGTTGTTTATGATAAGTTTTAGCAACAGGGTGGTTCACCTTCCATGGGGTGCACTTTATCCAACAGTGCTATCTCCTCGATGCTCTGTATCGATGAGCTTGGATTTATACTGCAGTCCTGTAGATTTCGGATTGATGCTGGAACCTGTGCTGTCCACTCTGAAAATAAATTTAGTCCGCGTATATTATTTTTTGTCGATGTCGACATTTCAACTTCGACTCGCAGCTCCTGCAGTGCTTCCTAAAATAATTAGCAGCCTAAAATTGCGCCTGCTTATTATATGTCTTTAAAAAGTTTGAAGCACTTTCGATGGCGCATAAACGACGCTTTAATGCTGCTTAATTATTGTTGACAATGACGAAGAAAGACAAAGGAAGTCAGATTCACCGGACCATGGACATTTCATGGTATACCCATATTGAGTCTATGATGCTCCCATGCATAGGCCTACAAGCCCTACATGACATTGTATGAGTCCAGTATGAGCTCCATGTTAGAATGCAGGCAGGAGATGATGGTACGACGTAAACTTATGAATCTGTCGTTTTTATAATCAGAAGCTGCGTCATATTGTTTAGACCCCCGTTACCATGGTTACAGATGGAGACAAACGCATTGTATGAAGTCGAGATACTTCTGCATTGTGTGAAGTATCATACATCTGGCTTTAACTGTAGCGGCGATTACTACTCTTCAGGACAGAGCTAAACGGGATATAGTATACTTATCTGTACGTAGACTCCTGCTGTAACCGCCGTTCTGCGTACAAGTACAGTACAGCAGGTATGCTGGGGTGCAGCGTGAACCGGGCTCTGTACCAGGAGAAGATCTGTCCGCAAGTGTATGTTCCCGGATGGAGAGTCGTTAAAGACTTTTCGACCGATTGTCTCGTCAACAATTGGTACGAGGAAAGACTCAAAGTAAGTCACTACACTGACACTATTATGTGTTTATAGTCTATAGGTAATCAACTTTTGAGATAGGCCTACTACTATCCGTGCCAAAACCGGCAAAACTATAGTGCTGGGGGCCGGCATATGCAGTAGCAGTAGTGCTCGTATACGCTTCGACGTGAAACTTCGATTCAGTGTCCGCTCTGCATTTTTTGTCGAGAGCGCTTCAGAGTAGAATCCCTTGAAGGGGCGCTATAACAAGCGCTCATACATGTATATGAAACAATCTTAAGTGACATAAAACTTAATCATCATTCTTAATCATCAATCTTAATCATCAATGATCAGAACAGACGGCCTGCAATACAACGGCGCTAATAGCGGCCTACAAAGCACGACTATCCTTCGGGAATCAAACCCATGAAGCTCTGTTGATCTCCCTGCCAGTGTGCTAACCAATGCGCCACCGGGCCCAGGTAGACTTACACCAGCAGCGGAGGTGTGCCGGTAATGTAGGTTGGATGAGATAGGCATGCAGTGGCTTAGACAAGGGGGTTTGGGGGTTAAACCCCCAATTGGCCTAGGAAAAACGTTTTTAAGGTTATTTTTCCATTTACCCAGTATATAAGAAGAAGAAAAACAAGCACCCGGCCATACCCCCTCAGTCAGGAGTTTCTGGCTACGCCACTGGAGATAGGGTATGTTAATGTAAGTCTTCAATATATAATTATTAATTATATATTTTATATAATAACATGATATAGTTTTTTTTAACACTTGAGTGCCCAAGGTATTTTTGGTACACGAAGGCCCAAGGTGGGGGTGCGCGCGGACCCCAGCGTTTTCGTGCTAATTTCCTGAGAAGGGATTGGAATATCGTAACAGAACTTAGTTATATGTAATCCCAAATGAATTTGCAATCGATTGATGTAATAATCTCGTGACACATTTTATGCTTGCTTGCGTTATTTACCGAAGGAAGCCTATACGCTTGTATGAATATCAGCCGCATATCTTGCGGTAACCTTAGTATATGCTGTGATTGTGGGGTACTGGGTAGAACAATACTCACGAAAAATATACCATTCTATGCCCAAATGGTTGATATAGGAATACCTAAAAGCATTTATGCAGATCCAAAGCCTTTAAAAAGTTATCCGGGAAAAACAGGCCTGGGGTCCGGTCGGACCCCCCCTTGGGCACTCGAGGGTTAATGTATTTAGTGTATGCATATCGATCTCGCGCTTGTCCATTATGGTTGCTATAATATGCAATTACGCATACAGCCGCATGTATACCTGGTTTATTGTGGACTCCCGTCTCGATTGTAATCAGCATAATAATTATAAATAGACGACGACATGCACGTACATGTAGTCGTGTCGTTCATCATCATCATAAGACGTCAACAATGACAACGTGTTACGTGTATAATACATAATAGGTCAGCCCTCCTAGTCATCTTCATCATCTCTGTCGATCTATACGTCATATATCCCATGGCCATCATCATCATCATTCAACATCACATGACAGTTGATGAGCCAACTGATTGCAGATCAGATCGGAGTTTTATTTTATTATCGCATGTTTTATATTCTGAAGTCGTATTACATCTTGATTCATCAATGCATCAATGCATCAATGCATCAATGCATCAATGCCATATATCCTGCTATCTATCCACCTGTGACACCGCGATTCACGAATCATCTTCATCGTCCTCCCATATAGCATCACAGGGAGGGAAATGTCGTCTTGATCACGGATGACACGAACTCCATGTGCTTGTCGGACCATTTCGACCTCCCTGCGTGCACGACCTTATATTGTCCACACGCAATAATTATAGGCTATTTATATAGCGCCTCATTTCAGCTCTGCATGATCGAGACTTTATGTCTCCCGTCACAGTAAACATACAAGACATGGTCATTGGTTACGTTCGTCTATTTTCCTCGGTATATACATGTATAATTGTATATACATGTATATACAATTATACATGCATATACATGTATATATACATGTATACAGGCCTATAATTATTTACGGGTCTTAGTTGCAAATTATCCGTCGTTTTTGCCTCCCCTTACTACTCTTTCTCCTCCTTCTCATCCTACTCCACCTCTTTATCATTCCCTATAGTATACCACCACCTCCTCCTTCTCCTATTCGGTCTCCCATCATCATTTGAGAATAGTTTCTGGGCAACCTATAGGCTATGCCATCGCGCATCGATTAAAGAATCTTCTTTCTTGGTCAAAATATTTATTATTCCTTTCTTCTTTCGACATCATTCTGCCTCATTTATACTGGAGAGTTGACGTTTATCATCTTATACGTGACTGTATTGCATGAGGATGGATGGCCTTCCTGACTGCTGGTTGAGTCCTGCATGGATCTACACACAACTGGAAAATCTCATCTGGCCGGGGGGATGAGCGACGCGACCCCTATGACCTTAAGAACGTGGTGACGATCAGATCTACCGACAGTCTGGCGCCAGATGACATAAACTTATTATCTATATGCCATTGCCATAGATCTATTTTATTTTACGTGTATACATGTAGGCTACACGCAGACTTGAAGGAAAGCCGGACGCGATTCATCTGCCACTGAAGAAAAAGCGTTGAGACGGGATGTTATTTTTATGTTAACGTGTGTCGCAGACGCCGGTGTCACGGGATATTCTATCCCACACCTTAAAGCTATCCGGGGGATGAATTAATCTATCCCCCCGGATGGAATTAACTGGTCTAGAGTCTAGACTATCAGGGGGATAAACAGCATGCTATCTGTGGGCTAAACGGATTTGGACGACTATAAATATATGTGTGTGTGCGTGTGTGTGTGAGTCGGCAACTGGTGACTCTTCTAGTTTTCTCTGCTCATTGGTAAAATTTCTCTGCCACATGTATCTCACATGTTGATCATACCGACAATAGGCTGGAAAAGAACCATGCACGCAGTCACCTCTGATTAGTGTTTATCAACTCAGTGGACAATTAATGGGACATCATACATATATTTCTACTGATTAGAAATAAAAAAAATACCGCTTATAATCGTTGGTGTCTGTCCTCATCTATTGATTTGTCTTTTCACCTGCTCCAAACTCACTACTAGTATACGCACTGCAGACTCAATTAGACCTACATGCATACATACTGCTGACTGTATCCAGCTCTCAAAACGACCGCAGTCACCGCACTGTAAGCGCCTCTTTAATGACGCACGAGGTTTGTAAGCGTGATCCGATCGAAAGACGTCATCAGTTTTTGTAAGTAAGATAATGAGCTGCTTCACGTCACGTCACAGAGTACAAAACATAATATTACTTTTATTCGCATCTCTTAGATGTAGAAACTCAATTATAAATATGCCACCTGCACTGTCCTGCGGCAGTGCAGTATAGGATATACACGTGCACATGTTATTCCAGGATAGAATAATTACTCTATTATTGGAAGACAGTAATTAACAAATTATACGTTGAAGTGGCACGAACCCAAATATAGCCGGCCACACCAAGAACAAAAAAAATACATCAAAGTATCGCGAAATTGCGCAGATGTTTCATTATCTGTTTCTCATAACCTATACAATGTATACATGATGTAATTGCTAACTGCTGTTTTTAACGCAAATTAGTCTGCTCTGGTCTTGCTAATAAGAAATGGTCTATAACAATTTACTATCCTCTGCATATCCGTTTGTTTTTAATAATGGGTCGTTCGACATCATGAAGGAAGTGGCAGGTTTAATCAAACAGGCTAATCGATTATTAACAATTAATCGCTTAATTTATCGTTAAAATCCGCAGCCATTTGAACTCCACGTGAGAAGTGAACGACATGCAAATGCAGCGACAACAGAGACGTCCAAACATGCGCCTGTTAATTAAGCTTGGTTTTCCCGACTTGGCTTTTTGGACGCTCTAAAAGTTCCGAGTTTACGATAACGATGTGAAAAATTGTGACTAAAGTTCCTCCCTATTAAGACGAATATTTCGTCAAAATAGCACAGAGGGCCATGCAGACAATCTGTGTTCGCTGTTAGAGATTGACCTTTTGACTTATGCACCGATCACTCGAAAGTCATTGAATTTGTACTGATTACTGCTCTTTTGTACGTGTTTGATGCTTTGTCAATAAACGGCTTACTTACTTAAGAGATCACCATGCAGGTCTAATAGTAATACTTATTTATTTAGTCCTTCCTGTGCAGGTCTGCACATTGGGCATCATTTGGCATCTCCTACCTTCATTCATTCATTCAAGAATTTATATAGCACTTCTTCAAAGGAGACTACGCAGAAGCGCTCCCGACTCTAGCACGGCAAAAAAGGACAGTTTTGAGTTTAATAAAAAAAATGTTTCAGTAAAAACCCTCTCTAACAGTTATATATATATTATAATAGACTTGTAGGTCTGTCACGTATGCTTGCTTTATGGAATGTGACCAACGCTGTGCGAACTGATTTGTAGTTTGAAAAGCAACGCTACAAACACGACAGCACCTACCGCATCGACTACAAACCATTCTGTAGTCCAACGGTAGACGAAGCGCTACGCCGGAAGTCGAAGCTACACAACGAATCCGGACTTCCGCTCAACCTCTTCTTCCATCACCATGACGACGCCTACTACCACAACTCGATCACGTGGTACGATCAGGAGTTCAACGGACGAGACGCGACGGAGAGACCCAGATTTCTCGGCGAACGACATTGGAAGATCATGACACCCGCATGGATTCCGGAGAGGAGCGACTACCCGCTCCAAGGTTAGGCTATTTCCTTCTCCCACACATGAATCGCTTTACATTAGGCCTACTTGCGTTGTTTTATCAGGGCATGTAATTTAACAGCTATAATTATGTAACGCCCAATTAGGATTCCGTGTGTAGACATAAATTATTATATTCTCGTATGTGGATGCGAATGCGTCCATTGGGCTCTATGCGTCTGCGGGAGTTCGCCAGCGTTAACTCTTCTGCTCGTTTAATGAATAACTTTTTGTTTTTAATTACTTATAAGCTAAATTACAATACTTCGACTGACGCAAGCAGGGCTCTCCTGAGGTACCATAGGCTACAAAAATGCGCTATACATGTAGAAGTGTGAACATGTATGACTATATAATTTTACACGTCGTCTGGAAAAACTTTTAGGCCTATACATAAAATAGTTAAGGTTATTTTTTAAAATTAATTTTTATTTTCTCTCGTCGTTTTCGTGCATATTTAAGTGTCTTTGTTCTCGTTTTTCTTCATCTGCTAAATGTGTCAAATGTGTTAATATCGTTTGTTAAGTTGTTTTCTGTTGCCCTGTATGTATAATACTGCCATCGCACAATGAATGCTTGATTTAATTTGATATTAAAAGGGTGTCACTAAGTAGCGGAATTTTCGATCCTTTCTGGTCCTTCCTTTTGTAGCCACAGAAACTATGTTGTCATGAACTGTTCTTGTACCCAGGGATGGCTACAATAAAACAATTGATCGATCGATCGATTGATTGATTGGTTGACTGGCATCCTATTAATCGATATGAATACTTGTTTTCCTTAGGTGAGGCTACTAACTGGGGTCTGCTGCGTAAACTCCAGATGAAATGGCTGAAGAAGAAGGAAGCGGAAGATCCGAACAGCATGTTCCAGTCCATCTACCACAAGTCCTACAACCGGAACCCTCCTCTTCCACCCGGCGCACACACCCTCACTCGCTACTCCACCCCGCGCGAGCAGTCGTTCAAGATTAACACGACAGACAAGATCAACCAGGACATGACGTACTTCCGGTCAGGGCAACCGGAAATTGTTGGCAACATACGACACAATCCCAACACCTGTGAACCAAAGTACCTACCCCACCCAACCTGTGACTAGGCAAAAAAGGCGCTCTATAAATAATGTCAGTTACAGTATTTATAGAGTTCTAGAATAGTGACATGGCCTACTGCAGTAAATATTTTATAGCCGATTTAACATTGGGAGCAATTTTAATAGTAGTAAAAGAATGCTAAATTAATGGAATTTATAAATGGCAGTCAGCAAAGAACAGCTGTAGTGATATTGAAACCACCTGCACATAAGATATTATAGGCGATAATTACAGATTCGAGGGCACTGTCACAATGGTGGCAGTATTAATGACTTAGTAGCAATTAGAATCTGTTGTTGTGGTAGAAATACCGGTAGTAGCGATAACACCGTTAATGGATGGGATAAAATGGGATAAACAGTCAGTTAGCATTTTTCAGGCCTGCAATAGCATAGAAACCGAGCCATGGCAACATAACGCTTTCTAAACAAACTGTGTTGCTGTAGGTCTATTACAATATAGGCCCTATGCTTTTATTAAAGGATTCAACGTAAAGACATTGAATATACACGAATAAAAAGAGTTGAGATCGTCTCAAGTTGCTCGACATTGAATCTCTTCCTAAGTCGCCTAAACTTAGCTTTCGGCCAGATTTCTGTGTTTTAAAACCCATCTCTTTGTTTATTTCATCTTTCTATGTATACATCGCATATTCATCCTATATATGCACATCATTCATATCAATCAAGCAATCAATCAATCATAACATCAATAGCACCTCTTTGAGATCACTCTTCAAAGGTGCTAACGTCCCATGCAGGCCAACGGAAAATAAATCATTGTTCAGCAGCTGATGAAACTGAGAACAGGCAACCGTTTTGGATGCGAAGTGCAATAGCCAAGGGAAACCCGTTCCCAGGCTGTCATTCTTGTCAGACCATGCAATCATAAAGAAAATAATAAATAACGGTTCTCCGCAAAGGCTTACATTGTAATTTGTAGTTAGCTAGGGTAGGCCTAATTTACGCCTGAATTGGTGCCCATCGCTGCTTTATTTACTTTACATGTTTCAAAATATCGAAATGTAATTAAAATTTTATTTATATCATATTAAAATGGAATATTCAAATAGTCAAAATACATGCTGAGAATCTAGTAGGCTATGCGTAAGTTCTACAAATCACATAGGCTACACTTGTTGTTTTTCTGCATTGGCTGAAATATGAACTATAATTTAACAGAAACTTAATAATAAATGTTAAGATGTAAAATCTTTATAGATGGACAATTTTTAAGTAGGCTAATCAACAAATCTCGACAAAAAAAATAAATCGTAGTATATACATATAGATATATAGCTTACATATATTATATGGGCCTTATTTGGAAATATTTACTTTCACAGTTTCGCTAAACCAAATAGGCCTAAGTTTCATAAAAGCAGCACTGCGAAATATGATCAAAATAATTAGCTCTACAGTGGGACAGCAAATTTGAAAAAATGACAGCACACCTGTCTGGAAGTAATAAATGGGAGATAATAATAATCTGAACCATGATAATTGATCAAAGCATCATGACTATAAATCCTTTTTCTTGTGAGGCCAAAGCGGAATATTACACGGTTGTAAGTACATGGCCGTAAAGAATATGATTATCCTTATTCGCGAACTGGATGGAGGAAACCATGAAGCATGAAGCCATGAAGGACATGCTCAGATAGGTTCAGCCATTAATTATTGTGGCAGAGACAGTACGATCTTCTTTAATGCACATCTCTTCGAATGTATCATTAATCATTTGGAATTTACGCAAACAAATATCATGGCACATAACTTAACTATTGATGATAAAATGCTGAAAAATTGGAAAAAATATGTGGTTGATTTGTTCTATTTAACATAGGTCCGTATAGGCCTACATAATTATGGTGAAACTAACTGAACTATAATTGTTTCATATTGAACAGTCAATATTAAATAATTTTGCACTTCAACTGAATAACAGTGGAAAAGGTAGCACGCATTTGTTTTTTTATTTTGATACCCTAACGATGAGGTTTCAGAACCGAAATCCAAGATGGCTGAACTGCAACTTCAATGATGACGAAAACTGTCTGTATCTTTTTGAAAGCTATTATAGCTCAAACGATAGGGAAACGTTTGTAACATAACCGTTTTTCTAGTAACGTTTCTGCAACGTTATCCTGACGTTTAGAATGTAACGCAAACCATTATCCAACGTTCCCAACTAAAAACAAACGTTGAAAAAACGTTTGCGTGCTACCTGGGTATGTACTGGATATAATTATTACACACTGTATACCTATAGGTTAACTTTCAGGAAGCCAACATGTGTACTACTACGGTCTTACGAGGAGCAGCAAACATGCCTCATTCTCCCTCTCATCGGCAATTGATGCAGCAGAATGCAGTTATTCATTTCAGGCTATTATTTCCAGCCAGTTATAATAGTTTCCCATACAGACAAGTATAGTGTGGATATTTACTTCTCCTGGTGTGATCATATCAAGCATTAAAACCAGATGCCAACAAATAAGCGAACGAAGGATATCTAGGCTACTTGAGCCGGTTCAATAATTTTACAAGAATTCCGATTCTGACTTGCCTAGCAATCTTGCATTTTGAGTTGACCACTCTGTTAATGAGTATGCCTAATGAGTTAATATAGTACGCATTAGTGCTCAATGAGGCATTAAGATCATGCATGAAAACTGGTCTGTAAGCAATGAAGATATAAATGCATATTTCTAGGTGGCCAAAATTAAACCTTACAAATTAAACCTTACAAATTAAACCTTACAAACTGATTTCGGATAGCCTAATTAGATAACACTGTATCAAAATAAAAATTGAAAATTATTCATTTTAACTTTCAATTTCTGGAGTCCTTTCCTTTGAGACTCAAAAACACATGTCTCTATGCACCACTATAGCTAAGCCTCTGGTTCTGAAATGATGCAGAACGAGGAGTAAATGTCAACATAGACAGAGAAGCACAGCGCATGCGCGGAAGATTGAACAGGAGGACGGAAAAGCATGCACATCAAAGGCGCGATCTCGTATGAGATGCGCTGTGGGAAGGGAAGCCAGTGCACTGGAATAAGTGGCCGGACTTGGCGAATCCACTCAAGAGACGCGGCACAGCTTTCCGGTAAACCTGCTCCAATCTCTCGAATCCGACACGCGGATAATATCCTATCTCTTTAAATCCCATTTCTTTTAAAGCCAAACTCTTTGCCGTATACTGTTCATCCTCTGTACGACCTGTCTTGAGGTTTGAAAGCCATCCTTGATCTCGACTGGTTCTGTACAAAGCATTTGTAACTAAAGCCAAGGCTTAAAGCACGATAGGACGACCATGGACGAAGTCTGGCATTTATTAGGCCATCACAGAATATTAGAAAGATAAGAAGGAGTGTTCAAAATAAAACCTTACAAAATTTCAATAAATATTGGAGTACCTTCCATTGGCGCACGGGGACAATTGATGTTAACTTTTTTTACATTGTAAGCACCATAACTAAAACAAAATTAAATAGAAACATTGAAACGACAATCGATCGTTGTTTTGGACATAATAATATGACGAAAATATGACGCTTCAACAGCCAACGGATTAGAATAGATTAATATACAATTATACATGTATGCACACTTTATTACTTTTGCTCTCAGTGCTCTGGATCTGGCCAGAGAATATTCGACTTACACGTAAGTGAAACAAGTATAGGTCGATACAATGTAGGACTTTTTTGTATACAGGTCCATGCATCGTAGGCCTACACGTTCGTGGCTCTGCAGACAAAACATCCTAAACTGTCATCTCACCGGGTCAAACTAGCATGCAGTCCAGCCAAGTGGAACGCATTTTCCAATAATTTTCATCAACAGTAGCCTACGTCCAGTGTCTTCAAGTATAATATGAACACACAAACAAGAACAGATGTCTGAATCGTTATATCGGAAATATCCCTTAGAAATCGCACCCTTGGCGCAATGGACGCGCACCGCTTTTCCTAAGCTGTGAAAACTGACTTTTTGCACAGATTTCTGCCATTTAGGCCTATCGCTAAACACCGTTTCTCAAGCAAATCGCCCCTTTCGTAACATTTCTGGTATCATATTAATCGGTAGATAGCGTTCCCAATTCGCACAGATTGTAGTCGAAGCGCACAACGATTCATACAAAGTTAACAGTATAATTATGCAGCAGATGCCCTGGCCTGACAGCGCATGCGCAGAAGTAACACTTATTTAACTTTTGCGCCATAAAAAAATCATTAAAATAGCAAAACCGGATGTAGAAACTGATGCCAAATGTCGCTGAATTTTCCGCCTATTATAGGCCTATACACGTCCACAAATATGTCGTGAATATTAGGCCTACTATTCACAGCGTATAGGCCTAATAATAATTAGTATGACATCAGGTACAAAATAATGAGATTCAAATATATAAACGTTGACGCGGAAAGACAGACGACCATTTGCATAGGCTAGACGTTTAAAAATAATAAATAGTCGATGATGATGTCACCCACACATTTACAAGGACGAGCATTAATCGACGCGAATAAACACGTCATGGAGCAAAGACTCAGTAGAGCGCGTAGAGGCACGATGACGTCATGTGGTAAGTCTACACTGGCGCCACCGTTGTGTCGATAGGATTCGACGTATTTCCTATTTCTTGAAGACGCTGAAGTTTTTTGACGCGTTCCTGTAAAACAACGATATTTAGCCTACGGTACTTTTAATGCAATGAAATGTAATGTAACGTAATGTAGGCCTAATGTACTCCTATGCAATGATATACGTTAGGTTTTATCGTCGCCGTTCTTAATCATCGATGTCATCTACAGTTCTACACCGCCATTATCGTCATCATGATCGTCATAGACGTACTCAGATCATTATTCTCGTTACCGTTATCGTCATCCCTCAATTCTTAGCCTAATAGATCAAGATCGTCATAAACAACAACGTTTCAAAGATAATCTAATTTTGAATTATTTAGCGCCTAGACTTGAAGGTGGAATGTATAAGCAAACGTGTTAATTTTGTCCATGTTGCATAATGCAATACTCTCACCTTATGTTCTCGATCTTTCTGTTCGTAGACCCATCTCTTCCTCATTGCCTGTCGCAAGAAATACACACACACACACACAACTCGTGAATCGTCTTATAGCCTACATATAGGGGAAGTAGGGGCGAGACGGACCCCGTAACGCATTTCTGGTTCTAAGACACTATAAACGTGAATCACGGTCCCAATTTTTTACACTCGTAGCTAATATAAGATTAACATAGCAATAAATTATTAAATCCGTAATCTAATCGCAGTCGTAGCTTTCGCTGAGAATTCTTTATGAAGAGAAAGATTCGATTTTTAACAGAAAGACACAAAGGAATTGCCGCAGGCTGACGATAGCCTCCACTCAATGTGCATATTCTGCAAGCATTTATTCGAATTCGTCCCTTTCCATTCCCCAAAGGCAAACAGCATGTTGCTATAGGCTCGAATGTATTCTGGTACAAATTATAACTATTATCTAACTCTGAAGATATATTCATTTTTCTCACAAAGTCTACATTTCGTTCCTGCCCGCAGGTCTTTTCTCCACTCATCCATGCAGACTATTTTCAATTGAAGATACACCTCTCTCCAGACATGAAGACTTTTTCTTACTGGTTCACACCAGTTACCATTTAAGTTAAAATTTCCTAAAGACAATTATTTGTTCTTGACCATGTGCCACGCAACGGGGATAGAACTCTGGTCGCGAAATTTATCAGCAATATTTAGAAATGCTTAAGCTTACACAATTGGAATATTTTGAACAAGCAGGGAGTAAAATGTTTCTTCTAATCAACCAGGGTTGCTCCGGGGTTGATTATATTAATAGCAGGGGGATACATCCCTTTCACTGGTCTCTCTCTCTCTCTCTCGTTGTGTTTGTCTCTATCTGTCTCTGTATCTCTATCTTCTCTCTCATTAAATCGTTTATTTTCCCCTCCATCGTTTGTGCGTCTGCCCATGCTGCTGACTACTTCTGTCTGTCTCTTCACATATCTTTGAATGTCTTTCCGACTCCGTTCTTGTTACCCTTCATACTTCTATCCATCATTTCATTCCATTCGTCGTTGCTTCCTTCTTCATTTCCATCCACTCGTCCGTCCTCGGTGTCGGTTTCAAAGCTTCCAAAACAGAGTTGCTTTGAGTTTCCAGTTTCCACGCACCGAAATTCAGACACATTCCTCATAAATATTAACAACATTTACTCGAATATGATCTTCTGCTTCTCGTCTCTCTCTACACTATTAATATCTTTCATTCATTCATTCACACACGAGTTCACAGGACTTCATAGTCATCAATATTTCACGTCAAATTATAATAAACTTCAAAAATATTGCATTAATTTAGTTCTCTTAAAAAGCTATTTCGAGAGAAAGAAATTCCTGCTTGCCACGAAGTAGATGTACATGAAGAAGCAGACGTGGAAGAGGAAGTAACTTGACCCGGAAACGATTAATCCCCATTTGTCTGCCGTCCTTGCCACTTCCAGATCGTACTTGAACATCGGTACAATGGCGTGCCATACACAGACGCCACACAGGATTCCCATAGACGTCAGTATATACTTATCCTGAAGAAAAACGATTAAGATCAGATGTAGGCCTATGGCATCATTTTGGCCTCATGATTAATAATTGAAAATTCAACACCACATTATTTTGCTAGCATATTTAGATAGTTACAATTGGCAAGTAGGCCCTAGCTACGCCTGAACGTTGATATTGTAATTCTCCGAAAAATAGAAAACCTGCCATTTGGGGAGGCTTTGACGACCTTTTCTGCATTTCCTTTCAGGTTTCCTGTGTTTTTTCTAAATCTATAAAACTATGGGTCTTATGTATGCATAAGAGATTTCAACTGCTTCTGACAGAAGGATGGGGATAATGAATCGTATACGTGAAAAAGGGATCACCACCGTCATCACAATGGATAACTTTGTCCATTGCTTTAACGCTGCTGTCGAAATTTACCTATTAGATTAGATTAGAAGAGATTATACCAATCTAGCTCAGGTTAGTTCAGTTCAGATTGGATCTGATTAGATTAGATAGGCCTAAATCTGTATTTTAAGACACGTCAAATTAATGATGTATAGTATCATTATAATGTACATGTACGTTGCTTACTAGATAGGTGAGATAGGAGATGCGAGGGAGGGTTTGGCTGACGACAAACTTGAAGGTGATCGTCGTGAGAAGGAGAATGAAAGACAACTGAAGACGATTCTCCGGTTTCGTCAGTTCAACGGAAAAAGTGGAAAATGTCAGGCTACATATAAACAACTGCAACAACAACAACAATAGCAAAACATTAAAACATTGTCAGACAATTGAATTTTAATAAAACAGCAATAGTGGTGGTGGTGGTGGCAACGGCGGTGATCGAGATCGCGGTGGTGGCTGAGGTGTGGTGGTGATGGTGGTGGTAGCAGAAGTGGTGGTAGTGGTGGTGGTGATAAGGGAAGTGGCGGAGGAGAAGAAGGTGGTGCATGGTGGTTTCTGTGTGTGGACAGTGGTGTTGGTGGTGATGAACTCGTAGTGGTGATGAGTTTGTAACCGATGTAACATAGTAATCAACCGTTTTATGTTTCTGGAAACGTTGTTCGTGAAAATATTTCACATAGCCTTGCACTCACAAAGCTAAAAAACACACATGATATAAGTAATTGCTGGAAATGTCGCATTGAATTCTGCTATAACTTATAAGAAATAAAGTGACTCTATTATTATATTAGCGCGGGAATTATTGTCCCAACCTTGTGATGACTATTAAGATTTTCATTTGAATGACTGCGATATCGATTGCGATTATTGGCTGAACAATTTCTCTGCTTCAGACCTCCCCCGCCCTCCCCTACTTCAAATGACGATGCTGGAGTCCTATGGTTACCATGACAAGAAAGATATTCCAGATGAAGAAACCGGGTCGTCTGGATGCTCGGCAGGAAGTGGAAAACGACGGGTGCTTGAACTTGGAATTCTGATAGATGCGAGTCGTGATCCTCTTCCACGTCTCGACATGACTGTGCAGCTTCCATTCCTGTTCATCGACGAACGACTGGACGTTGATGCTCGAGATCTCGCTGCTGTCCTCCTCCAGCTCCACCTCAACGTCGGATCTCTCCGTCGACACGGTCAAGGTCAAGTCCTACAACCAGAATATTCAAGATCAAGTCCTACAACCGGAATATTAAAGCATGCTGTTGGGGGGTTGTGCCAGGGCTTTTTTAACGTGCAGTTGTGGGGCGCGGTGGTGTAGTGGTGGCGTAGTTGCTTTGGAGCCGAAGGGTTGCAGGTTCGAATCCATCTCAAATCGCCGCGTAGGGACCTTGGGCAAGTCCTTCACTCAGAATTGCTCAGCGCTTTGGCGTGAAACTCCGATGCAGTGCATTCGGAAGCGCCTCTGAGTAGCGAGAGCTTGAAGGGGCGCTATAACAAGTGCACATACAGACGTAGGCTGTAAACTATACTGAAACTTCTAAGGAGCAACTGCATGGAAAGAAAGCCAACTGCAGCTTATTCTAGGCGAGTCATATAGAAGCGTTGACCTTAGCTTAACCTCGACGAAGCAAGTGTTTCGTCTACTGAACGGTCTGGTCTAGCTGATTTATACGAACTGCTAATAGCTATCAGCTATAGTCTGAATCTAGAAGACAGAGCGAGGGACAGAGAGCTAATTACTGTGGTTGGTCTGCCTCCACGGTAGCCAGCCTGTCTGTCCGGCTGCCAACCTGCCTGCTTATTTTCTGTCTTTGATTTAACTATTGGATCGGTGTCCAAATGTGCTGGAAAAAAGAAGAATTTTTGGTTCAAAGCTGCACAGTAATAACTATGGCAATGTGGTTTGAAAATGAAATGCAGATAATACGTTTCTGATCAGTCTTTCTGTTTGTCAGACTTAAGACTTTGTATATTGCATCGTCTTTGTGTTTAAGTGCATTGTATGCTACGATTTGCTTTCTGTATATATAGTCAGTGTAGCTTCTCCTTAAGTCAACTTTAGCAGCATTCTATTGCGCAAAACGATATTGATGAAACCACAATACAATCATTTCTTTTTTTGCATTATTAGCTCTGCATTGCATTTACAGGAGACTGCAGCTACTGGCTAATTCACTATATACATTTCATTAACACCTGTTAACTTGCATGAGGCGCGAGTCAAGTTACGCCATTTTTACGTGACAATGGAGTGTCCAATTTAATTAATCCGTTGTAAATATCCTTAGCACGGTGACTCTGCATAGCATAATTATCTGATACAGAAGAATCCTCGAGCATGGTTGGCCGACCTGAGTATCAAATGGAAATTCTCCGAGTTCAAGGTTTTCGAGGAAGCAGCCCTTGATCCTTCGCCGCTCGTAGACAGTGGCTTCACCTTTCGGGGTGAAGGTCAACGTCTGCCAGATCGTCTCCTTCGGTTCACCCAGACTGTTCTCAACGTACAGCTTTGGATTCCAGTACCTCTCCCACTCGATGTCCTCCACATTCTGAAAAGTCAATCGATTAATCAATCAATCCATCAATCAGAATATTTATCAATCAATCAAACAATCAAAAATTTCTCGGCACACACATAGATACAAGGACATACTTACAGATACATGTAGGTACATGTAATTAGATAAATACATGTGGATATACAACTAGGCAATCTTGCAGTATATATAGATAGGAACTGACAGACCTGACATATTTAAACCTATCGCTGGCATGGGTGAGATTATTGTTATGGATGCGTAATTGCGTATTCGGTTCGAACCCAATTAATCATCCGTTCGTTCGTTCGACAGTCTGACTTACTGGCTGACTGGTTGGCTGGTTAGACAACTGACTATAGAGTGGTTGGTTGACTGTCTGTATGACTGGTTGACTAGCTGCTCTAATCAGATTACGGACAGCAATGTTTTCCAAAGTCAGTTCCGCGAAATCTTGGGGCAAGGTTACAGGACGACGAGGGTTCCGTGAGGAAATGGAACGAGTGGACATGTAGCCATACATCAAAAAGCAACATCCAAGGTGGAGACAAGAATTACGTGGAAAATTTTCAATTGAAATAGAATCTAATCTAATTTTTATGGGGAATTTTCATGTAAGAATCAAAATTTTTTGTGTAAAGCCGCACGTAAAAAATACGGCAAAGGCAAATTGAAACATCGCGCGCATTCCTTATGTTGCATTGCAAAGCACTTGATTTAAACTTTAGAATTCTCACCTGGGCAATTTAAAATATCTGTGTAACTAAGAAAAAACCTAACTTAGACTAAGTCTTATGGGTCAGACACACAGACCAACGTATACCAAATAATGGTTCTGTGGTTAAAAATTGTGAAGCACTGATGTACATATTGTAGGTCTATGCCGTATACCGCCATAACAGACGTCTCTAGCTCTCTGAGCTAAGCATTGAAGCAGCGTCGGATTTTTGGGTGTTTAGCAGGCAGATCATTTTGGGAAGGAGAAGTAAATAATTCTGTCTCTATAGGTAGTAGGCCTATATATACCGAGTGGGAGACTATAGGTCTACGGGAGCAGATGAACAGTAGGCTATGGCCGAGCTTTTTAAAGGAATTTTTAGAACAACAACATATCTTCTTCCCTCCCCCGCCCCACCCACCAACGATGCAAAAGTTTCCATTTAGAATGTACTTTTTAAAACGCACACATACCCCGCAGTATGAGTGCATTCACCA
Organism: Lumbricus rubellus; assembly: GCA_945859605.1. Classification (NCBI taxonomy): domain Eukaryota; kingdom Metazoa; phylum Annelida; class Clitellata; order Crassiclitellata; family Lumbricidae; genus Lumbricus; species Lumbricus rubellus. The sequence goes on along the minus strand of OX243816.1, from coordinate 20,209,721 downwards.
TAGTAGGCCTACGCACAAGTCCTGCTTACTCTTCACATAGCTGTCACGACGAGCATTGGTCTTATAGAACAATTCATATCATACGAACATCCATAGACCAAAGAAATAGTTGGTAATATTTTATGTAGGCCTATGCCGAATCGGCTAATTGTATTGTATTGCAAACATGAATAGGCACAGTTGGAAATTAAATATTTGATTTCCAAACACGGCACGTACAATTCGACCAAATACTAACAACTTTCATAAATCCAACGTCTATTTGAGTAACAATATTTTCATCTATCCAACTTCTAATGAAGCAGGAAGCATTTTCGTCAATCCAACTTCTGCTTAAGCAATGATAGATAGTTTTATCAATTCAACTTCTATTTGAGCAAATAGCCTATATCGTCGATCCGCTCCGAATTGTTCGCTCCGAATTGTTCGCTCCAAATTGTCCGCTCTGAATTGTTCGCTCCGAATTGTCCCCTTTAAACTGTCCGCTCCGAATTGTCCGCTCCGAATTGTCCGCTCCGAATTGTCCGCTCCGAATTGTCCGCTCTGAACTGTTCGCTCCGAATTGTCCCCTTTAAAATTTTCCACTCCGAATTGTCCGCTCCAAATTGTCCGCTCCGAATTGTGCGCTCTGAATTGCCCGCTCCAAATTGTCCGCTCTGAATTGTTCGCTCCGAATTGTCTCCTTTAAAATTTTCCACTCCGAATTGTCCGCTACAAATTGTCCGCTCCGAATTGTCCGCTCCGAATTGTCCGCCACCAATTAGATTCGACAAACTCTAACTTACACTAGATTAGACTAGACTTTAGATAAAATTATATTAGATTTTAGAGATTCGAATAAATTGGCCAATATCTTAGCGTGGCTAGAATGTTCGATTCGTGAAATGTCCGATGACAAAGCACATTCGTTAGCCAATCATCAGACACTTTAAAGCCTGTTGCCACTAACTTGCTAGACACTTTATGTGTAATTACTTCAGAGGCCGAAGTTTTTGTCTGACTACATATCAGCCGCAGTGAATTTGCTTCATTGTCTGTCGGCAATCATCGAGTATCATTCTGACTTTTTATTAGTGTTTATCTTGCCACGGCAGCAACAATCATAGGCTACTTCTATCAATAACAAAGACCCATAAAACATCAGAATATTGCGCCGGTATTGCACCCCAATTATACCGACTATACAATAGGCTACATACCCATTTGCAAAGAACCCAGAATTATTATTGAACAGCTTCTGCACAGTTCAGAGAGGATTCAAATCAATTTCAACCCGTCACCGATCTGTGCTCCATGCAATTTTTCAATCAATGAACGCTGTTTTATTTTTGCTTGTCTGTTACAGGGGCGGATACAGAAATTTTAGAATGGGGGGGGGAAATTTTCGGTGATCTTTGCCGGAAAAATCTGATGACCTTTTTAGTCATCTCTTCGGGATGTGCTATGACCTCTCTAGTCGTGAATTGATTATTTAAAGGTTCTTAAAGCCAAATGTGTGGTCATGGATGGATAGATTGATTGACGTATGAATGGATGGATGAATGGATGGATGGATGGATGGATGAATAAATGAATGAAAGGATGGATGGATGAATAAACGAATGGATGAATTAAAGAAAGAATGAATGAACGAACGAACGAACGAACTCACGCATGAACGAACGAGTGAGTGAGTGAATGAATGAATGTATGAATGAAGTGGAGGGAAAGTGCATGTATACGAGGATCCGCTGTAGGGCCTAATAGATTTCCACGAGTCTGAGAAAGATGAGGAGTTATAATAAGCTCAGAGGAGTAAAACTGGTAACGGAGGAATGGTAGGCAAAGGAAGAATTGAGGAGGAGGAGGAGGAGGAGATTGTGGATAAATAGTATCAACAGGAGAAGAAGGAGAAGAAGAAAAGAAAAGGGCCCTGTAGCTTAGGAAAACAAATAGACAAGAGGCATCACGTGTCATGAAATACCGCAGGCCGGCAGACAATGACCTAGACAAAAGGGCACACGTGGAGCCACATCAAACAAACAGAATAGAAGCAGACAGACAGAGAAACAAGCAGACAGATTCAAACAGACAGACAGAATGAATGTATGAATGAAGTGGAGGGCTGACAGATCGAGACTGACAGATCGAAATACACACGGACATTCGCGTATACATGCAAAGACAAGCAGTTAGACAGAGACAGACAGTTAGAGAAATGACAGAGACCAGAGACAGAGATACAAACAGGCAGACAGAGATAGACACGTGAAGAAAATACAAAGACAGAGACAGACATACAATCAGGCAGACAGAGACAGGCACGTGAAGAAAAGACAAAGACAGAGACATACATACAATCAGACAGACATTTGGAGCGACTGAGTTTTTCATCTGCAGCAGAAAGAAACCACGTGACTGAGTCAAATTTAGACTGCAGAACGGCCGCGAAATAGAGAGGAAGAAGCAGAGACAGAGAGACAGACAGACAGAGAGAAAGTCAGACAGACGGACGGACAGACGGACGGACGGACGGACAGACGGACGGACGGACGGGCAGACACTCTGGTTTGTTACTTGCCACTGCATCGCCAGGCGACGCAGATGAGCATTCTCCATATTATAACCCCGTAAACAGGTTCTTCCATCATCACCGCGACGACATAGCTTTACGTCGCTTTTCATCTCGACTGGTTTATGAATAATATCGTGTTATTAATAGACGATGCTCGTGGAAAGATTCTGACCTCTTGCAAGGAATGGGGGAGGGAGGGCGGTGGAGGAGGGAGGGCGGTGGGGGAGGGAGGGCGGTAGGGGAGGGATGGCGGTGGGGGGGGGGGTTTGCCCGAGCACCCGCTGGGGGCAGAATTGAGAGATGAGCGGATAACGGGAGATAGAAAAGTCAGGGACACAGAGAGGGAGGGACACAGAGAGGGAGGGACACAGAGAGGAAGGGACACAGAGAGGGAGGGACACAGAGAGGGAGGGACACAGAGAGGGAGGGACACAGAGAGGGAGGGACACAGAGAGGAAGGGACACAGAGAGGGAGAGACACAGAGAGGGAGGGACACAGAGAGGGAGGGACACAGAGAGGGAGGGATACAGAGAGGGAGGGACACAGAGAGGGAGGGACACAGAGAGGGAGGGACACAGAGAGGGAGGGATACAGAGAGGGAGGGATACAGAAGAATGGGATCGAAGCACACATAATGGGAGACAAGGAAGGAGGCAGGGATGAACGCAGAGAGAGAGACAAACAGACACACAGACAGACAAAGATAGAGACAGACAGAGACAGACAGAGAGAGAGACAGACAGACAGACAGACAGAGACAGAGACAGAGAGGTAAAGCAGGTGAGAGGGAAGAATGAATGAAGGAAAAGAACGAGGGAGGAGTGAATCAAAAGAGAAATCTATAGGGAAGGACAAAAGGATGGGTTGTGAGGAGCGAAAGAGCAAAACAAATGGAGTGCAGGAGGAAACTATATGGATTGAAAGAGGAACAAAAGAGGATCGGAGGAATCGAATCAGGAACGAAAGAAGGAGGAATCGAGACATTATGGAGAGGAATGAACGTCATGCCACTCCTCATTCCTTCATTCCTTCATTCCAGGGAATGGAAGAATTAAGGTAGGGAAATGGAAATGGGTCGGTGGTGGTGGTGGTGGTGGTGGTGGTGGTGTGGTGGGGGTGGTGGTGGTGGTGGTGGTGTGGTGGTGGTGGTGGTGGTGGTGGTGGTGGTAAATGCCATCGCTTCTCACAGTCTCGTTCTCGTTCTCGTTCTCGTCGTAACCTCGTTCACTTCGTGGAAGATCAGCAGGTGGCGCTTTGGCCGACACCTGCTGCTGCTGCTGCTGGTGATTTCGACCTCGTCTTAAGGTATTCATAGTAACTATGGGTCCAACAGGGCTTCTCACATGTAGCCTCCTCTGCCTCAAGTATACCTGCAGTGTCTGTCTCTGTGTTTCTACCTGTGTATGTCTGTCTGTCTCCGTCCCACTCCTTGTCTTACTGTCTGTTTTTTGTCTGTCTCTGTGTATCTGTGTTTTTCTACTTCTCTCTCATTTTAGTGTCTGCCTCTCTGTCACTTTATGTTTCTCTGTCTTTCTTGTTGTCCTGCTGCTCTCCATATGTCTGTGTATATATCCTTCCGTGTTGCTTCATATCATTGCCTCTGTGTACATCACTCTGCATGTGCATGCATCTGTTCCTCGCTTCTCTTAATCCTTTCCATTTGTTTCGTTTTGTGTTTCTTCTCAGGTTTCTAATGTTTGCTTTTCTGTACAAAAACTGGTACAAAAAGTTGTGCTGCTGCAGTTCGGTGCATGACATTGTTTTCACTGCGTCGTCGTCCTGTGCTATTATTATAGCTCTAGTATTTTGTAATTACATAACATTACATTACATAATTGTAAAGTTCACACACCCTATAACCTTCTTCATTGTTGTTCTCTCTATTTGGAAAACAGGAACGATACAGGCCGAGTCCAATCCACGTTTACTGCCTCAGAGTAATCTGCCTGTTTTCTAAACCAACTGATTAAGTATTTTCAGTTTATCCGTATAGGACTATAGGTGCTTTACCACCATGGACTACTCTTACGGACAACCCTTTCGACTCAACGCAGCGCTCGTGAATAAACTGGTACCCCGCGCTTGGCTTTCGAGTTGCGCTTTAGAAATTTGGAGATTACGATTACGATTACGGCAGACGTTTGGAAGTGCCACTAAGTAGGTTTCTTGAAAAGGGGGCACTAAACAAATGTCCAGAATGAGTGAATAAATAAATGAGCTGGGAGGTATAAACAAGTAAGTAGATGAGTGTGTGCATACGAGAGCCATTTGTCCATCAAAGGCTGGTTCCCTCCATCTGGCTTGGATGAAAGCGTCAGCCATGAAGTTCTCCTTCATCGTGTCGATCTCACCAATCTTCAGAAAGACAACCCGTATGGACAGAGTCACCTGCAGACAGACAGACAGACAGACATACAGACAGACAGCATAAGTATGATGTGAAGCATATGCTGATATGCATACAACAAGTCTGATCGTAATCTGACTTCTGATCCTTTCTCTATAGTCTAACCTTATCTGTAGTTAAATCAAGTCTATAGTCTATTCTAACGGTCTAACCTATAGCCTTGTATAATTGCGGGGCGCGGTGGTGTAGTGTGGTGGCGTCGTTGCCTTGGAGACGGAAGGTTCGAGGTTCGAATCCACCTCGCCGCGTAGTGACCTTGGGCAAGTTCTTCACTCACAATTGCTCAGCGCTTCGGCGTGAAACTCCGATGCAGTGTCCGCTCTGCATTCGAGAGCGCCTCTGAGTAGGGAGAGCTTGAAGGGGCGCTATAACAAGTGCACATACAAACAAATCTATAGTCTGATCTAATCCAAAATATAAACTAATCCATAGTCTATTCTAAACTATAGCCTAATCTAATCTAGGCCTATAGTCGGATCTAGCTTAAAGTCCAATCTAATCATAGTCTAATCCAGTGCTTTTTTGTCAGCCGGAACACACCGGAGTGGCGTTTCGGGACCTTTCCTTTAACTATTAGAAAAATAATTCAGTTAATTAAAATGTTTAATAACCATTATTTAGGCCTAATTACTTTTCACTAATTTTAGTGCTTATTGACATAGGCCTAATATATATATATATATATATATATATATACATACATTGGCATTGATGATGCTAATTATGTATATATTATATACATAATTAGCATCATCAATGCCATTGCCCCTCTTCCGGCCTTTTGCACATACATGTACAATATTAATGTTCATAATATAAACTTACACATTGCAGTTCTTTGCAACTTTCTGCGACGACATTCTCCTATGTAAATATGCTAATGATTGAAGTCTATTAAATCCTGAAACTGCAATCATTAGGACTAATATGACAATATGAAGCTGCGAAACTCCATAAACAAACTCAGCCTAAACGTCTCCAAAACCATGTAAATAATTTCCAGGTGGTCTACAGGTAGGCCTATCGAGCGTCCTTCAGACCACTGGCTGCCTCCGCCTGGTATAATTGAGCAGCTGCAGATAATGTCTGGCTGCTTGGAAGTATTATTACCTACAGTTCAACCTTTCTTTTCAAATCATGTTAACTGCCTTCTCAGCCGAATAAACTACCGCACTTGGAGACCTATAGAGTACATGTAAGTCATTTTCACGGTCCTCCGTTTTAAAGACAAGCCAACTACAATAACGTAGTTAGGCTAACTGTAGTTGGAAATTTATAATGCGCCACTTCAGAGAGAGAGAGTTTCAACAGCGGCTCTACATAATCAGACCGGTAAAGATCATATACTGGATAACTGTTCAGTCTTCAAGTGCCTGTCGAAACGAGGCAAAGAGAGGTCGATGAGGTCACGTCGCCGAATGACTCGCGGGTTAGTATAGTCAATTTATTCCAGAAGGACGAGCAGCCATACTTTACGCTGGAGCAAGGACTCTGAGCCGATGGAACAACTAAGTCGTCTTACGTAGCAGAGTGGAGAAATCTCGGACCTGTCAAGTATGGTATAACGACCAAGACGTGAGACTCCTTGAGATATGGCTATAGGATGGAACAGAAACCACGATTGCGCATTTATAATTAAGCATCAAGATTTAAAGCTTTATGCACCTTTGCATATACACTGTAGGTGACCAGCGCAGACCCCCTCAACACTTCAACCGGGGATAACACTGGTCTATGGACAAACCTAGGTGTGCAGCAAATCAGCCAAGTCACAGCATCCAACACTTATTTAAGACAATTTATGTAGGAATGAGAAAGAGATGCAGAATTTTTTTAATGGCATTGCCATAGTCAACCTGCTGCTTGAGTTGTTAGAGAACGGAGTATGATGTGGATCTGAATAATTAAGTAGACACATTTTCCACATTCATTCTTCAGATGCTCTGAAAAGGTCAGACCCTGGTCCAAGCAAGGTCACTCCAGATCGCGCACAGTAGTCGAGAAGGAGACATCAGGAAAGTCATACTGCAGGTTACGCAAGTCGAGTTTTGGATCTGTCCACGAGTATACAGAGGATGAGAATTGCCGGGGAAGTTGAGAGGTTCAATCCCCGCAGTCTTCATCGCAGACCCAACTCCACATTATTTTATCAACGTCTGACGCACAGCTATTCATGGCTTTTTTAACGTGCAGTTGTACACACATTTTGCAGTTCTAAATGTAGCCTATTTGTGCAGTTGTAGGTGCACTTCTGTGCAGTTAAAAACCGTTTTAAAAGGTCATTTTCTCAGATTGGGAGTGATTTTCCATGGAGGATGGGAAATGAAAGAAGGGGTTGTGCAGTTGTGAAAATTTCTTTAAAACCGCCCTGCAACTATTTTCTACAATTCTCATACTGCGTATACAACACACAGCTGGACTGGGATTTCCCAGCGTTGAGACGAAGACGCCTAGCGACATCCAAACAGCATGTGCCATCAATGTCTAAAGCATTTTCTGCATTAAAGACTAATAAAGAGATGACCTCTTCAGCAGGGCTGTGAAGTGTCAACAGTACACTCGTTGCGTAGGAGCACACAAACGTTAATAAAACGTTCGCAGATGGTTAGCGGACACGTTCGTGTAACGTTTGGAAAAAACGTTGATAAAACGTAGATTTGGCAGTTGTCTTAATGTTTATAAAACGTTTACAGCAAACGTTAAATGGACGTTATGATAACCAAAACTAAACGTTACATTAACGTTAGCATAACCTTTATACAACGTTCGTAAATGGTTAGCGGACACGTTCGTCTAACGTTTGGAAAAAACGTTGATAAAACGTAGATTTGGCAGTTATCCTAATGTTTATAAAACGTTTAAAGCAAACGTTAAATGGACGTTATGATAACCAAAACTAAACGTTACAATAACGTTAGCATAACCTTTATACAACGTTCGTAAATGGTTAGCGGAAACGTTCATCTAACGTTTGGAAAAAACGTTGATAAAACGTAGATTTGGCAGTTGTCTTAATGTTTATAAAACGTTTACAGCAAACGTTAAAAGGACGTTATGTTAACCAAAATTAAATGTTACTTTAACGTTAATATAACCTTTATACAACGTTCGTAAATGGGTAGCGGAAACGTTCATCTAACGTTTGGGAAAAACGTTGATAAAACGTAGATTTGGCAGTTGACTTAATGTTTATAAAACGTTTATTGCAAACGTTAAAAGAGCGTTATGCCAACCAAATTTAAACGTAACCTCAACATTGGCATAACCTTTATACAACGTTTGTAAATAGTTAGCGGAAACGTTCATCTAACGTTTGGATAAAACGTTAATAAAACGTAAATATGGCAGTTGATTTTCCGTTTATAAAACGTTTACATGGAAGTATGCAAATAATTAAATCGTTTATTTAATCAACCATCAAAAAAGCATATGCTATATATAAATATATCTAACATCAGAATGTCTGAAAAATTAATTTCTATTAGGTTTATATAATCCTATGGCACTTAAACTAAGGATGACAACAGGTTCTAGTTAACACCAAAATTTTAAGCTCAGCATTTCCATGTCCAATACCCTACAGTTATCAATAACCAATGAGTTTCATAGCTATGGTGAAAACAAATAATTATACATACAATCTTTTCGCACTGCGAAATTTAGTTTACTGTTAAATTAGACTATACACCAGTGCAAATATACACAGAGGCAGTTGAACTTCAAAACATGTTCTGATTGTTAATAAACTTTGTTGTATCCTGTGAAGCTTGATTAAGCAGATTAATTAAATAGAGTCTTAGCAAAAGAAACCTCAAAACTAGCAATAATTAGCTTATACAGGTGTGAAACAACAATGTTCAAGTAGTCAGAACCCTAAAAATAAAAGTGCAGTATAAAGTGTAGACCTAATCTTTGATAAAGGTTCATTACACTAATGTTTTAACACAAACACAATAGAACTTTTTAAATTAAAAGAGCAGTCTGTTAGGCTTGCCTATGAATGTTCTAGAAATGTTACCATCAGCACTTTTTAAACCCTGCTTTTGAGGATTCGTAGCCATTCCTCTCCCTGGACGTTTAATCATCCCACCGAGTGTACGCATTGTGGCCAAGTTGGCTAGCGGTGCACTGTGCAGGTTAATCAAAAACTTTTCTAAACAAATGTCTGTCTCGGTAAAGATATCAACCCTAACCTCTCGGCTGACAGCCCAGAAAGCTAACCACGCAACAATCACAAGTCCACATGAATATCCACATAAAGATGATGCAACAATGCTGAAGAGATCTAGAATAGTCCATCGTAAGATTAGTTCCAAGTGTTTCTGGGATAATTGAGGTGGAAGGCGTAACATAGGACGTTGTTCCAAGAAGACTGATCGATGTGGTGCATCGTTGTAGATGCGAGAAGAGCAGCACCAATGCACCATGAAGTAGGTCCCAGGCATGCTGTAGAGAGCATTGTTCCTCGTCCCGGCAGGATGAATGCAGGAACACAGAGCTCACTAGCGAGTTTTAGTGTTTCTCTGAAACCAGAACGCAACCTTAGTTCAGTTACTAATGTTATTGAGATTTTGCATTTATGCATGTATCTGTGTAATATGCATGTATGTTGTTGACATGGACACCCATTACAGGGTCATAATAATTATACAGAACATGTCACCGGAACATGCTAGTTATTAAACTGTAGCCCAACAAGTTACAGAAATTCATAATTGTCTTAATTTTAAAATAGTCAGGACAGCAGCCACGAAATCAGTTCAGTAAGATTCAGAGTCAGTCTATGATGGTTAAGCAGTTAAGAATTATTCAAGAACAATATTACACTCGTAGGCGACTGAACAAAACCAAAATATACAAAGTGAGTTACAGTCCTGATCTTTTTCCAGCAAACAAAAGGTTACTCAGCAGGACAGTTCTAGTTTTATGAATGGCAAGATAAAGGCAATGAGATGACCTGTTTCAGCAATGATCAACTCCAGCCAAGAAAGTTTTAATTCAAGCATAGATACCATTTTTAAAGTCTTACTTGCAGTTGATGCATGGTCAAATATTAAATATACAAGTCAGCACATTTATTTTCAAATTATAGACTATATCTGGCATAATTACATTGCATTACTATCTTGAAGAAACAAAGCTGTGCCTTATGAAACGACGAATTAGTTAAATAGCAAGCCTGAATCAAGACTCAGGTTTTAGTATGATGGCATGGCAACACCGAAAACGGAGTATCTGAGTAAGTAAACAACAATGCCTGACTCACTCAAAACGAGTGCTGCTTCCTACAAGCCACATCCCACTGCAAAATGCACTCAATAAGTGCATTTCAAGACGAAATTTAAACAATAAGGAATTTTTTACAATAGAAAAGTGAGTGAAAGCCTCCAGAAAGATTTTAAAACGGTAATTTATCATTTTAATAATTCTTCGTTACTTGTACATGCCAGCTGACTTTATCGTCCGAAAATTATAATTGGAACAGAAATTTCATTGATGACAAGAAAGAATTCTTGCTAAACTAGCAGACTTTGGATTGACGAAAGTAATTCTTGCATAAATTGTGCACATGATTGGAGTCATAAAAATAAACCTTGCACAAATGCAACCTGCAATGCTTTGAGCATGCTATGATGCTATGGTATACTAACTAACACAGTTTAATATTTGATACCATTAAAACTCAAGTAATTGCCTACTTACTGAGAGCATTGAAATATGGGATGTGGCTGCAGCACTCTTTTTGAGCGAAGTTTATGGCGTTCATATTGCCATTGGTTACATAGATATGCATTCAGACTTCAGAATTACTCGATGGATGATGCCTTGCGCATCAGACACCAACACAGTTGATAAACAATCTAACAACAAGGAAAAATTATAATATTAATTACGCTACAAAGTCATGAATCTTACTCTGAATGTCTGTGTCATCCAATATTTGATCCTCCAGAATTACGCAGGATGAAGATGGGTTATGACCTCTTCTCATCTACAAAATTTCACAGTACAAAAGTACACTTTTATCATAATCATCAATAACAAAGTCATCATTTTCGACAAAAACATCGTCATAATAATTTGTCATCAAGACCGTAGCTAGGGGGTGTTTTGGGTGTTTGAACCCCCCAATGGAAAAAGCAAAAAATAATAGAATGCATTTACTAGCACATGATGTAAAACCACGAAATAAAAACCACGAAAACACCAACTGAACTGAAAAATGTAACAAAAAATAGAATGATTTGGTGACATTTCTCTGATGATTTCGGTCGAATGACTAAAGAGTCAGCAGTTTTTCAGACTAAAATTGGTGACATTTTCTGAGGATTTAGGTCGGATGATTAAATAAAGGTCGTCAGATTTTTGGAACCGGAAATTCAAAAAACACCCCCTTAAATCAAATCCTGGCTACGGCCTTGGTTGTCATAAACATTACAAGCATTGTAATCAGCATGAGCATTATTAAATAGAATTTCAAAATTGTCACCATCATAATCAGTGGCATACCCAAGGGGGGTTTTGGGGTTAAACTACCATTGGCTCAGAATTTTTTCCTAAATGTTATTTATCCACTTAAATGAGAAAAACAAAGCAATTGTTTGTAGCAACAATTGTTTTTCTTACTTTATTTCCGTCATTACTTTATTCCCTTGTTATAATTATGCTGTAACACTGTTGGTTAGGTATCAGAAAGAGGCCGGCATCCGGCCAGGTCATAAAAACCCCAAAACCCCAACCCCATCAGAAAATCCTGGCTACGCCACTGATCATAATAATTATGGTTCCACGGCAAATGGCTAAAAAATCAATGGTTCACGCCAAAATCCAGATTTTGTGTTAAAGTCAACAAGCTGAAACATCGAATATAAAAATAATAACTCGCAAAAAAAATTAAAACTCTAACCCCCAAAACTTAAATCATTTAGGCCTACATTTACCGCATTTATCTTAAGCTAGCCCTAACCTACAGCAAAAATATGTGAATAAATTTAGTAGTAGTTTTTCATAAATATTTCGGATTTTCAGTATCGTAACCCATTGTTCTGACCGTTCTAAATTACTAACTACTTCATCATGCAGCATGGTTTTTAGCGTTAGTCGACTGTATACAAGATAGGGTAATCTTTCACTTTAGTGTCCGAAATTATTTCAATGGTTTTAAAGGTAGCATCCTATACTATATACTCCGGGTTAGACTGATCGTTTCACTTTAGCATCCGAAATTAGGCCTATTGTCAATCGCCTCATTCAGTAGTTGCTATCCAACTTCTATTTACATAACGGTAAAGGTGTATTTTAGCGTATTTTATTATTTCCAGCTTAGGTCAAAATAAATAGCGTATTTTATCGTCTGTGTGCGTTTTCGAACTTCCGCAGGTATTTTCATCAATCCGACTTCTACCTTGGCATGTATCACTGTCGGCAATCCAGCTTCTGTTGTAGCAACAATTTTTTTAATCATTCCTGATTCTATTTAAATAACAATTATTTGTCATCAGCCACGCTCTCATTTCATTAAGCATCTCTTCAGCAACCCACTTGTATTTAAGGGAAATAATTTTCATCAATCCAACTTCTATTTCTCAAGCAATCGTTTCATCAGTTCCGTTTCCATTTCTCGAGTGTTATTTTTGTCCATCCAGCTGCTATGTCAGCCATTAGATACCTTAATCCACCTTCCATTTCTCAAGTGTTTTCTCATCAATTCAGCTTCTATTTCACCAAGAAGTTTTCACCAATCCAGCTTTCAATATACTTTTCAAAAGAAATATGAACAGTTATAACGATTCATCAACGAAATATGTAAATACATACGCTAAATAATAAAATACGCTAAAATACACCCTATCGATTTCGAAATAATAAAATACGCTAAAATACACCTTTACCTACATAACCATTATTTTTCAATCCTGCTCCGATTTAAGCAAGAATATTTTCATCAATCGAGTTCCAACTAGGCATAAATATTTTCATCAATCCGCTTTCATTTAAGCAAGTTTCTGCAAACATGCGTCAGTGAACGCGTTATTTCGGGAAAAAAACTACGACACGCTGAAAATCTGGAGTATCCAACATCGGATGCAACCTTGAAATAATTTCGGACGCTAAAGTGAAGGATTACCCAAGTTGGACTGACGAACAAGATGCTTGCTAAGAGTTGGAATGATTAAAATAATATTGCTTAGGCAAAAGTAGGAATGATTAAAAATCCTAAATTTTCAGTTGGACTGATGAAAATAATTGTTATCTCAATAAAAGTGGGATTGGTAAAAGAAATAACGCTAAATTGAGCGAAAAGTTTAGCACGTCTAAACTATAGAACATCTATGGCACGCTTACAGCAAAGTTTCACAATGATCGATTTATTTCTCAAGGTATCAAAACATGAATTTCGCTTCGTTTACCTTGACACGATTTGCTGAATACATTGACGTACACAAGAATTTGATGAGATTCTGCAATTATTTCACTTGGAAGGGTTCATCGTCACCACGTGGCTGAATTCCACGCTCTTCCAAGACAAAGGAACTGGTTGAAACCGGCCATGAACGCCGCAACTGTTACAGCGCACGTGAATTACATTTTCGTTTCAACCAATGAGAGCAAAGCTCCGGCATTCCACAGGTCACTGTGATTAATTTTGAACCTGGGACTTGCAGTAATTAAGTAAGTAAGTAAATGGGCTAACCGCAATCGTCAATTCAAAATTTTTGCGTACAAATAGCGAAGTCAAATTCGCTTAATCCAAACAAAATTGTCAGGAATGAATTAAGAGGGTGGAGAGTCGGAAACGTAGACAGCCAAGGTGTGTAAGCTATAAACTTAATAGGGTAAGTCATGGCAAAACATTGGGGAAAATACTCTTATAGGCCTACCGGGTATATTTCGTTTATTCAAGACAATTAAATTGACGTAACGCAACATATTAGGCCTACATGAGGAAGGAAATTAAAATTAGACTGAAATTTTCCTTTCTGACAAATCATAGACTAGAAAGAAAGTTTTTGCCAGTTTCTAGAACTGCGAACAGAGCGAAAGTGTCCAATAAAGGAAGTTGGAGTCATCACTCGTCGGAAGTTTCAAAGTCATGCATCCTGAAGGGTGAAAAACGTCCTTGTGAAAAGGCCTTTGCTCTGCATGGTCCATGAGCTGCCACAAGGTTGCCTGAACGTACCCAACGGACAATTTATTTGAGCCTAAATCCACTAGTTACTTCCCTCAAAGTACGACCAAAACCTTAACGCGATGAGGGATAACAACTCAGTAGGCCTAGCCTGTAGGCGAATCAAATTCGGTATGGGAATGCCTGTGGAGGCTCTGCCATCAGACTGCCATCAGTGGTAAGTGCTGTACTGCTTGAGGTAGGCCTACAATCTAAGCGGACAGCCTTTGCATGACGCGGGCAGCAGTCCAGGCAGCACGGAAACGTTTTTTTTTCTCAACGTTTATTTTTAGTTGGGAACGTTGAATAATGGTTTACGTTACATTCTAAACGTCAGGATATCGTTGCAGAAACGTTACTAGGAAAACGGATATGCTACAAACGTTTCCCTGTCGTTCAGAAAACGTTTGCACAAAATTTTACTTGACGCTAGGCCTACACAGGATTTATTTGCACCCAAATTGGCCGCGTTTTCTATCAGATAAATACAGATAGCCTATGTTTAACACACGCCCTATTGACAAAAAAATTAATTTATTTTAGCATAGTTTAGCAAATGTTTCGGTAACGTTTTAGCATCGTTTGAAAAAATTCACTTAGGCCCTACCCTAAATTGACAATTTCATGAGCGTAGATAGCCGAAAGGGTGTCGAGACAGATGACCACATTGATAGAGTCTCCTCAAAAAAAAATAATTTAGACCTATTTAATTACGAAATTAATTACTTTGCAGCCGAACATTGTATGGAAACGTTCCCCAAACGTTTCGAAAACGTCTGAAGGTTTTATAGATAAAAAATTGCCTTAATGTCAACGATGATTTTATAAACGAACTATTTTGAATTCAACTGGCATAGGCTAAGTAAGATGCAGTTGATATTGGTTTAAACAACCCTTCTTTATGGAAAATACACCAATAGGCTACTTAAGCGAAACGTTTGTGGACCATTAAAGTAGCCTAACGTTTGCATCGAACGTTATATGATAACGTTCCCCAAACGTTTAGAAGCCGTCTGAAGGTTTTATAGATAAAAATTTGCTTTAATGTTTATGGTGATTTCTTAAACGAACTATTTTGGATTCAACTGGTATAGGCTAAGTTAGAAGCAGTTGATATTGGTTTAAACAATCCTTCTTTATGGAAAATACACTAATATTTAAGCGCAACGTTTATGGACCATTAAAGTAGGCCTAACGTTTGCAGCCGAACTTTATCTGAAAACGTTCCCCAAACGTTTCGAAAACGTCTGAAGGTATTATAAATTAAAAATTGCGGATCATTGTATGGAAACGTTCCCCAAACGTTTCAAAAACGTCTGAAGGTTTTATAGATACAAAAATTGCCTTAATGTCAACGAGGATTTAATAAACGAACTATTTAGAATTCAACTGGTAGGCTATAGGCTAAGTTAGAAGCAGTTGATATTGGTTTAAACAATCCTTCTATATGGAAAATGCACTAATATTTAAGCGAAACGTTTATGGAACGTTAAAGTAATGTTTGCAGCCGAACGTTATATGAAAACGTTCCCCAAACGTTTAGAAAACGTCTGAAGGTTTTATTAAATAAAAATTGCATTAATGTTAATGGTGATTTCTTAAACGAACTATTTTGAATTCAACTGGCATAGGCTAAGTAAGATGCAGTTGATATTGGTTTAAACAACCCTTCTTTATGGAAAATGCACTAATAGTTAAGCGAAACGTTTATGCAACGTTAAAGTAATGTTTGCAGCCGAACGTTATATGATAACGTTCCCCAAACGTTTCGAGAACGTCTGAAGGTTTTAAAGATACAAAAATTGCCTTAATGTCAACGAGGATTTAGTAAACGAACTATTTTGAATTCAACTGGTATAGGCCAAGTTAGAAGCAGTTGATATTGGTTTAAACAATCCTTCTTTATGAAAAATGCACAAATATTTAAGCGAAACGTTTATGGAACGTTAAAGTAATGTTTGCAGCCGAACGTTATATGAAAACGTTCCCCAAACGTTTAGAAAACGTCTGAAGGTTTTATTAATTAAAAATTGCATTAATGTTAATGGTGATTTCTTAAATGAACTATTTGAATTCAACTGGTAGGCCCTATAGGCTAAGTTAGAAACAGTTGATATTGGTTTAAACAATCCACCTTTATGGAAAATGCACTAAAATTTAAGTGTAACGTTTATGGAACGTTAAAGTAATGTTTGCAGCCGAACATTGTATGGAAACGTTCCCCAAACGTTTCGAAAACGTCTGAAGGTTTTATAGATACAAAAATTGCCTTAATGTCAACAATGATTTTATAAACGAACTATTTTGAATTCAACTGGCATAGACTAAGTCAGATGCAGTTGATATTGGTTTAAACAACCCTTCTTTATGGAAAATGTACTAATAGTTAGGCGAAACGTTTATGCAACGTTAAAGTAATGTTTGCAGCCGAACGTTATATGATAACGTTCCCCAAACGTTTCGAAAACGTCTGAAGGTTTTAAAGATACAAAAATTGCCTTAATGTCAACGAGGATTTATTAAACGAATTATTTTGAATTCAACTGGTATAGGCCAAGTTAGAAGCAGTTGATATTGGTTTAAACAATCCTTCTTTATGAAAAATGCACTAATAATTAAGCGAAACGTTTATGGAACGTTAAAGTAATGTTTGCAGCCGAACGTTATATGATAACGTTCCCCAAACGTTTCGAAAACGTCTGAAGGTTTTAAAGATACAAAAATTGCCTTAATGTCAACGAGGATTTATTAAACGAACTATTTTGAATTCAACTGGTATAGGCCAAGTTAGAAGCAGTTGATATTGGTTTAAACAATCCACCCCTATGGAAAATGCACTAATATTTAAGCGTAACGTTTATGGAACGTTAAAGTAATGTTTGCAGCCGAACGTTATATGATAACGTTCCCCAAACGTTTCTAAAACGTCTGAAGGTTTTATAAATTAAAAATTGCCGATCATTGTATGGAAACGTTCCCCAAACGTTTCGAAAACGTCTGAAGATTTTATAGATACAAAAATCCCCTTAATGTCAACGAGGATTTAATAAACGAACTATTTTGAATTCAACTGGTATAGGCTAAGTAAGATGCAGTTGATATTGGTTGAAACAATCCCTCTTTATTGAAAATGGACTAATATTATGGTAAAACGTTTCTGGAACATTACAGTAACGTTTGTAGCTGAACGTTATTATGGAAACGTTTCCCAAACGTTTCGAAAACGACTTGAAGGTTTTATAAATAAAAAATTGCCTTAATGTTAACGGGAATTTCTTAAACGAACTATTTTGAATTCAACTGGTATAGGCTAAGTAAGATGCAGTTGATATTAGTTGAAACAATCCACCCTTATGGAAAATCGACTAATATTATGATAAAAACGTTTCTGGAACAGTACACTAACGTTTGCAGCCGAACGTTATATGGAAACGTTCCCCAAACGTTTCGAAAACGTCTGAAGTTTTTATAAATTTAGTTCAAACGTTGCTGAAACGTTCCCGAAACGTTTGCTAAACCGTGCTAAATTAAATTGATTTTGTGTCAATAGGTCGTGTGTTTAAACGTGCCTGTATTTATCTGATAGAAAACGCGGCAAATCTGAGTGCAAATAAATCATGTGCAGCATCAAGTAAAATTTTGTGCAAACGTTGTGTCAACGATAGGGAAACGTTTGTAACATAACCGTTTTTCTAGTAACGTTTCTGCAACGTTATCCTGACGTTTAGAATGTAACGCAAACCATTATCCAACGTTCCCAACTAAAAACAAACGTTGAAAAAACGTTTGCGTGCTACCTGGGTATGTACTGGATATAATTATTACACACTGTATACCTATAGGTTAACTTTCAGGAAGCCAACATGTGTACTACTACGGTCTTACGAGGAGCAGCAAACATGCCTCATTCTCCCTCTCATCGGCAATTGATGCAGCAGAATGCAGTTATTCATTTCAGGCTATTATTTCCAGCCAGTTATAATAGTTTCCCATACAGACAAGTATAGTGTGGATATTTACTTCTCCTGGTGTGATCATATCAAGCATTAAAACCAGATGCCAACAAATAAGCGAACGAAGGATATCTAGGCTACTTGAGCCGGTTCAATAATTTTACAAGAATTCCGATTCTGACTTGCCTAGCAATCTTGCATTTTGAGTTGACCACTCTGTTAATGAGTATGCCTAATGAGTTAATATAGTACGCATTAGTGCTCAATGAGGCATTAAGATCATGCATGAAAACTGGTCTGTAAGCAATGAAGATATAAATGCATATTTCTAGGTGGCCAAAATTAAACCTTACAAATTAAACCTTACAAATTAAACCTTACAAACTGATTTCGGATAGCCTAATTAGATAACACTGTATCAAAATAAAAATTGAAAATTATTCATTTTAACTTTCAATTTCTGGAGTCCTTTCCTTTGAGACTCAAAAACACATGTCTCTATGCACCACTATAGCTAAGCCTCTGGTTCTGAAATGATGCAGAACGAGGAGTAAATGTCAACATAGACAGAGAAGCACAGCGCATGCGCGGAAGATTGAACAGGAGGACGGAAAAGCATGCACATCAAAGGCGCGATCTCGTATGAGATGCGCTGTGGGAAGGGAAGCCAGTGCACTGGAATAAGTGGCCGGACTTGGCGAATCCACTCAAGAGACGCGGCACAGCTTTCCGGTAAACCTGCTCCAATCTCTCGAATCCGACACGCGGATAATATCCTATCTCTTTAAATCCCATTTCTTTTAAAGCCAAACTCTTTGCCGTATACTGTTCATCCTCTGTACGACCTGTCTTGAGGTTTGAAAGCCATCCTTGATCTCGACTGGTTCTGTACAAAGCATTTGTAACTAAAGCCAAGGCTTAAAGCACGATAGGACGACCATGGACGAAGTCTGGCATTTATTAGGCCATCACAGAATATTAGAAAGATAAGAAGGAGTGTTCAAAATAAAACCTTACAAAATTTCAATAAATATTGGAGTACCTTCCATTGGCGCACGGGGACAATTGATGTTAACTTTTTTTACATTGTAAGCACCATAACTAAAACAAAATTAAATAGAAACATTGAAACGACAATCGATCGTTGTTTTGGACATAATAATATGACGAAAATATGACGCTTCAACAGCCAACGGATTAGAATAGATTAATATACAATTATACATGTATGCACACTTTATTACTTTTGCTCTCAGTGCTCTGGATCTGGCCAGAGAATATTCGACTTACACGTAAGTGAAACAAGTATAGGTCGATACAATGTAGGACTTTTTTGTATACAGGTCCATGCATCGTAGGCCTACACGTTCGTGGCTCTGCAGACAAAACATCCTAAACTGTCATCTCACCGGGTCAAACTAGCATGCAGTCCAGCCAAGTGGAACGCATTTTCCAATAATTTTCATCAACAGTAGCCTACGTCCAGTGTCTTCAAGTATAATATGAACACACAAACAAGAACAGATGTCTGAATCGTTATATCGGAAATATCCCTTAGAAATCGCACCCTTGGCGCAATGGACGCGCACCGCTTTTCCTAAGCTGTGAAAACTGACTTTTTGCACAGATTTCTGCCATTTAGGCCTATCGCTAAACACCGTTTCTCAAGCAAATCGCCCCTTTCGTAACATTTCTGGTATCATATTAATCGGTAGATAGCGTTCCCAATTCGCACAGATTGTAGTCGAAGCGCACAACGATTCATACAAAGTTAACAGTATAATTATGCAGCAGATGCCCTGGCCTGACAGCGCATGCGCAGAAGTAACACTTATTTAACTTTTGCGCCATAAAAAAATCATTAAAATAGCAAAACCGGATGTAGAAACTGATGCCAAATGTCGCTGAATTTTCCGCCTATTATAGGCCTATACACGTCCACAAATATGTCGTGAATATTAGGCCTACTATTCACAGCGTATAGGCCTAATAATAATTAGTATGACATCAGGTACAAAATAATGAGATTCAAATATATAAACGTTGACGCGGAAAGACAGACGACCATTTGCATAGGCTAGACGTTTAAAAATAATAAATAGTCGATGATGATGTCACCCACACATTTACAAGGACGAGCATTAATCGACGCGAATAAACACGTCATGGAGCAAAGACTCAGTAGAGCGCGTAGAGGCACGATGACGTCATGTGGTAAGTCTACACTGGCGCCACCGTTGTGTCGATAGGATTCGACGTATTTCCTATTTCTTGAAGACGCTGAAGTTTTTTGACGCGTTCCTGTAAAACAACGATATTTAGCCTACGGTACTTTTAATGCAATGAAATGTAATGTAACGTAATGTAGGCCTAATGTACTCCTATGCAATGATATACGTTAGGTTTTATCGTCGCCGTTCTTAATCATCGATGTCATCTACAGTTCTACACCGCCATTATCGTCATCATGATCGTCATAGACGTACTCAGATCATTATTCTCGTTACCGTTATCGTCATCCCTCAATTCTTAGCCTAATAGATCAAGATCGTCATAAACAACAACGTTTCAAAGATAATCTAATTTTGAATTATTTAGCGCCTAGACTTGAAGGTGGAATGTATAAGCAAACGTGTTAATTTTGTCCATGTTGCATAATGCAATACTCTCACCTTATGTTCTCGATCTTTCTGTTCGTAGACCCATCTCTTCCTCATTGCCTGTCGCAAGAAATACACACACACACACACAACTCGTGAATCGTCTTATAGCCTACATATAGGGGAAGTAGGGGCGAGACGGACCCCGTAACGCATTTCTGGTTCTAAGACACTATAAACGTGAATCACGGTCCCAATTTTTTACACTCGTAGCTAATATAAGATTAACATAGCAATAAATTATTAAATCCGTAATCTAATCGCAGTCGTAGCTTTCGCTGAGAATTCTTTATGAAGAGAAAGATTCGATTTTTAACAGAAAGACACAAAGGAATTGCCGCAGGCTGACGATAGCCTCCACTCAATGTGCATATTCTGCAAGCATTTATTCGAATTCGTCCCTTTCCATTCCCCAAAGGCAAACAGCATGTTGCTATAGGCTCGAATGTATTCTGGTACAAATTATAACTATTATCTAACTCTGAAGATATATTCATTTTTCTCACAAAGTCTACATTTCGTTCCTGCCCGCAGGTCTTTTCTCCACTCATCCATGCAGACTATTTTCAATTGAAGATACACCTCTCTCCAGACATGAAGACTTTTTCTTACTGGTTCACACCAGTTACCATTTAAGTTAAAATTTCCTAAAGACAATTATTTGTTCTTGACCATGTGCCACGCAACGGGGATAGAACTCTGGTCGCGAAATTTATCAGCAATATTTAGAAATGCTTAAGCTTACACAATTGGAATATTTTGAACAAGCAGGGAGTAAAATGTTTCTTCTAATCAACCAGGGTTGCTCCGGGGTTGATTATATTAATAGCAGGGGGATACATCCCTTTCACTGGTCTCTCTCTCTCTCTCTCGTTGTGTTTGTCTCTATCTGTCTCTGTATCTCTATCTTCTCTCTCATTAAATCGTTTATTTTCCCCTCCATCGTTTGTGCGTCTGCCCATGCTGCTGACTACTTCTGTCTGTCTCTTCACATATCTTTGAATGTCTTTCCGACTCCGTTCTTGTTACCCTTCATACTTCTATCCATCATTTCATTCCATTCGTCGTTGCTTCCTTCTTCATTTCCATCCACTCGTCCGTCCTCGGTGTCGGTTTCAAAGCTTCCAAAACAGAGTTGCTTTGAGTTTCCAGTTTCCACGCACCGAAATTCAGACACATTCCTCATAAATATTAACAACATTTACTCGAATATGATCTTCTGCTTCTCGTCTCTCTCTACACTATTAATATCTTTCATTCATTCATTCACACACGAGTTCACAGGACTTCATAGTCATCAATATTTCACGTCAAATTATAATAAACTTCAAAAATATTGCATTAATTTAGTTCTCTTAAAAAGCTATTTCGAGAGAAAGAAATTCCTGCTTGCCACGAAGTAGATGTACATGAAGAAGCAGACGTGGAAGAGGAAGTAACTTGACCCGGAAACGATTAATCCCCATTTGTCTGCCGTCCTTGCCACTTCCAGATCGTACTTGAACATCGGTACAATGGCGTGCCATACACAGACGCCACACAGGATTCCCATAGACGTCAGTATATACTTATCCTGAAGAAAAACGATTAAGATCAGATGTAGGCCTATGGCATCATTTTGGCCTCATGATTAATAATTGAAAATTCAACACCACATTATTTTGCTAGCATATTTAGATAGTTACAATTGGCAAGTAGGCCCTAGCTACGCCTGAACGTTGATATTGTAATTCTCCGAAAAATAGAAAACCTGCCATTTGGGGAGGCTTTGACGACCTTTTCTGCATTTCCTTTCAGGTTTCCTGTGTTTTTTCTAAATCTATAAAACTATGGGTCTTATGTATGCATAAGAGATTTCAACTGCTTCTGACAGAAGGATGGGGATAATGAATCGTATACGTGAAAAAGGGATCACCACCGTCATCACAATGGATAACTTTGTCCATTGCTTTAACGCTGCTGTCGAAATTTACCTATTAGATTAGATTAGAAGAGATTATACCAATCTAGCTCAGGTTAGTTCAGTTCAGATTGGATCTGATTAGATTAGATAGGCCTAAATCTGTATTTTAAGACACGTCAAATTAATGATGTATAGTATCATTATAATGTACATGTACGTTGCTTACTAGATAGGTGAGATAGGAGATGCGAGGGAGGGTTTGGCTGACGACAAACTTGAAGGTGATCGTCGTGAGAAGGAGAATGAAAGACAACTGAAGACGATTCTCCGGTTTCGTCAGTTCAACGGAAAAAGTGGAAAATGTCAGGCTACATATAAACAACTGCAACAACAACAACAATAGCAAAACATTAAAACATTGTCAGACAATTGAATTTTAATAAAACAGCAATAGTGGTGGTGGTGGTGGCAACGGCGGTGATCGAGATCGCGGTGGTGGCTGAGGTGTGGTGGTGATGGTGGTGGTAGCAGAAGTGGTGGTAGTGGTGGTGGTGATAAGGGAAGTGGCGGAGGAGAAGAAGGTGGTGCATGGTGGTTTCTGTGTGTGGACAGTGGTGTTGGTGGTGATGAACTCGTAGTGGTGATGAGTTTGTAACCGATGTAACATAGTAATCAACCGTTTTATGTTTCTGGAAACGTTGTTCGTGAAAATATTTCACATAGCCTTGCACTCACAAAGCTAAAAAACACACATGATATAAGTAATTGCTGGAAATGTCGCATTGAATTCTGCTATAACTTATAAGAAATAAAGTGACTCTATTATTATATTAGCGCGGGAATTATTGTCCCAACCTTGTGATGACTATTAAGATTTTCATTTGAATGACTGCGATATCGATTGCGATTATTGGCTGAACAATTTCTCTGCTTCAGACCTCCCCCGCCCTCCCCTACTTCAAATGACGATGCTGGAGTCCTATGGTTACCATGACAAGAAAGATATTCCAGATGAAGAAACCGGGTCGTCTGGATGCTCGGCAGGAAGTGGAAAACGACGGGTGCTTGAACTTGGAATTCTGATAGATGCGAGTCGTGATCCTCTTCCACGTCTCGACATGACTGTGCAGCTTCCATTCCTGTTCATCGACGAACGACTGGACGTTGATGCTCGAGATCTCGCTGCTGTCCTCCTCCAGCTCCACCTCAACGTCGGATCTCTCCGTCGACACGGTCAAGGTCAAGTCCTACAACCAGAATATTCAAGATCAAGTCCTACAACCGGAATATTAAAGCATGCTGTTGGGGGGTTGTGCCAGGGCTTTTTTAACGTGCAGTTGTGGGGCGCGGTGGTGTAGTGGTGGCGTAGTTGCTTTGGAGCCGAAGGGTTGCAGGTTCGAATCCATCTCAAATCGCCGCGTAGGGACCTTGGGCAAGTCCTTCACTCAGAATTGCTCAGCGCTTTGGCGTGAAACTCCGATGCAGTGCATTCGGAAGCGCCTCTGAGTAGCGAGAGCTTGAAGGGGCGCTATAACAAGTGCACATACAGACGTAGGCTGTAAACTATACTGAAACTTCTAAGGAGCAACTGCATGGAAAGAAAGCCAACTGCAGCTTATTCTAGGCGAGTCATATAGAAGCGTTGACCTTAGCTTAACCTCGACGAAGCAAGTGTTTCGTCTACTGAACGGTCTGGTCTAGCTGATTTATACGAACTGCTAATAGCTATCAGCTATAGTCTGAATCTAGAAGACAGAGCGAGGGACAGAGAGCTAATTACTGTGGTTGGTCTGCCTCCACGGTAGCCAGCCTGTCTGTCCGGCTGCCAACCTGCCTGCTTATTTTCTGTCTTTGATTTAACTATTGGATCGGTGTCCAAATGTGCTGGAAAAAAGAAGAATTTTTGGTTCAAAGCTGCACAGTAATAACTATGGCAATGTGGTTTGAAAATGAAATGCAGATAATACGTTTCTGATCAGTCTTTCTGTTTGTCAGACTTAAGACTTTGTATATTGCATCGTCTTTGTGTTTAAGTGCATTGTATGCTACGATTTGCTTTCTGTATATATAGTCAGTGTAGCTTCTCCTTAAGTCAACTTTAGCAGCATTCTATTGCGCAAAACGATATTGATGAAACCACAATACAATCATTTCTTTTTTTGCATTATTAGCTCTGCATTGCATTTACAGGAGACTGCAGCTACTGGCTAATTCACTATATACATTTCATTAACACCTGTTAACTTGCATGAGGCGCGAGTCAAGTTACGCCATTTTTACGTGACAATGGAGTGTCCAATTTAATTAATCCGTTGTAAATATCCTTAGCACGGTGACTCTGCATAGCATAATTATCTGATACAGAAGAATCCTCGAGCATGGTTGGCCGACCTGAGTATCAAATGGAAATTCTCCGAGTTCAAGGTTTTCGAGGAAGCAGCCCTTGATCCTTCGCCGCTCGTAGACAGTGGCTTCACCTTTCGGGGTGAAGGTCAACGTCTGCCAGATCGTCTCCTTCGGTTCACCCAGACTGTTCTCAACGTACAGCTTTGGATTCCAGTACCTCTCCCACTCGATGTCCTCCACATTCTGAAAAGTCAATCGATTAATCAATCAATCCATCAATCAGAATATTTATCAATCAATCAAACAATCAAAAATTTCTCGGCACACACATAGATACAAGGACATACTTACAGATACATGTAGGTACATGTAATTAGATAAATACATGTGGATATACAACTAGGCAATCTTGCAGTATATATAGATAGGAACTGACAGACCTGACATATTTAAACCTATCGCTGGCATGGGTGAGATTATTGTTATGGATGCGTAATTGCGTATTCGGTTCGAACCCAATTAATCATCCGTTCGTTCGTTCGACAGTCTGACTTACTGGCTGACTGGTTGGCTGGTTAGACAACTGACTATAGAGTGGTTGGTTGACTGTCTGTATGACTGGTTGACTAGCTGCTCTAATCAGATTACGGACAGCAATGTTTTCCAAAGTCAGTTCCGCGAAATCTTGGGGCAAGGTTACAGGACGACGAGGGTTCCGTGAGGAAATGGAACGAGTGGACATGTAGCCATACATCAAAAAGCAACATCCAAGGTGGAGACAAGAATTACGTGGAAAATTTTCAATTGAAATAGAATCTAATCTAATTTTTATGGGGAATTTTCATGTAAGAATCAAAATTTTTTGTGTAAAGCCGCACGTAAAAAATACGGCAAAGGCAAATTGAAACATCGCGCGCATTCCTTATGTTGCATTGCAAAGCACTTGATTTAAACTTTAGAATTCTCACCTGGGCAATTTAAAATATCTGTGTAACTAAGAAAAAACCTAACTTAGACTAAGTCTTATGGGTCAGACACACAGACCAACGTATACCAAATAATGGTTCTGTGGTTAAAAATTGTGAAGCACTGATGTACATATTGTAGGTCTATGCCGTATACCGCCATAACAGACGTCTCTAGCTCTCTGAGCTAAGCATTGAAGCAGCGTCGGATTTTTGGGTGTTTAGCAGGCAGATCATTTTGGGAAGGAGAAGTAAATAATTCTGTCTCTATAGGTAGTAGGCCTATATATACCGAGTGGGAGACTATAGGTCTACGGGAGCAGATGAACAGTAGGCTATGGCCGAGCTTTTTAAAGGAATTTTTAGAACAACAACATATCTTCTTCCCTCCCCCGCCCCACCCACCAACGATGCAAAAGTTTCCATTTAGAATGTACTTTTTAAAACGCACACATACCCCGCAGTATGAGTGCATTCACCATAGTAGGCCTACGCACAAGTCCTGCTTACTCTTCACATAGCTGTCACGACGAGCATTGGTCTTATAGAACAATTCATATCATACGAACATCCATAGACCAAAGAAATAGTTGGTAATATTTTATGTAGGCCTATGCCGAATCGGCTAATTGTATTGTATTGCAAACATGAATAGGCACAGTTGGAAATTAAATATTTGATTTCCAAACACGGCACGTACAATTCGACCAAATACTAACAACTTTCATAAATCCAACGTCTATTTGAGTAACAATATTTTCATCTATCCAACTTCTAATGAAGCAGGAAGCATTTTCGTCAATCCAACTTCTGCTTAAGCAATGATAGATAGTTTTATCAATTCAACTTCTATTTGAGCAAATAGCCTATATCGTCGATCCGCTCCGAATTGTTCGCTCCGAATTGTTCGCTCCAAATTGTCCGCTCTGAATTGTTCGCTCCGAATTGTCCCCTTTAAACTGTCCGCTCCGAATTGTCCGCTCCGAATTGTCCGCTCCGAATTGTCCGCTCCGAATTGTCCGCTCTGAACTGTTCGCTCCGAATTGTCCCCTTTAAAATTTTCCACTCCGAATTGTCCGCTCCAAATTGTCCGCTCCGAATTGTGCGCTCTGAATTGCCCGCTCCAAATTGTCCGCTCTGAATTGTTCGCTCCGAATTGTCTCCTTTAAAATTTTCCACTCCGAATTGTCCGCTACAAATTGTCCGCTCCGAATTGTCCGCTCCGAATTGTCCGCCACCAATTAGATTCGACAAACTCTAACTTACACTAGATTAGACTAGACTTTAGATAAAATTATATTAGATTTTAGAGATTCGAATAAATTGGCCAATATCTTAGCGTGGCTAGAATGTTCGATTCGTGAAATGTCCGATGACAAAGCACATTCGTTAGCCAATCATCAGACACTTTAAAGCCTGTTGCCACTAACTTGCTAGACACTTTATGTGTAATTACTTCAGAGGCCGAAGTTTTTGTCTGACTACATATCAGCCGCAGTGAATTTGCTTCATTGTCTGTCGGCAATCATCGAGTATCATTCTGACTTTTTATTAGTGTTTATCTTGCCACGGCAGCAACAATCATAGGCTACTTCTATCAATAACAAAGACCCATAAAACATCAGAATATTGCGCCGGTATTGCACCCCAATTATACCGACTATACAATAGGCTACATACCCATTTGCAAAGAACCCAGAATTATTATTGAACAGCTTCTGCACAGTTCAGAGAGGATTCAAATCAATTTCAACCCGTCACCGATCTGTGCTCCATGCAATTTTTCAATCAATGAACGCTGTTTTATTTTTGCTTGTCTGTTACAGGGGCGGATACAGAAATTTTAGAATGGGGGGGGGAAATTTTCGGTGATCTTTGCCGGAAAAATCTGATGACCTTTTTAGTCATCTCTTCGGGATGTGCTATGACCTCTCTAGTCGTGAATTGATTATTTAAAGGTTCTTAAAGCCAAATGTGTGGTCATGGATGGATAGATTGATTGACGTATGAATGGATGGATGAATGGATGGATGGATGGATGGATGAATAAATGAATGAAAGGATGGATGGATGAATAAACGAATGGATGAATTAAAGAAAGAATGAATGAACGAACGAACGAACGAACTCACGCATGAACGAACGAGTGAGTGAGTGAATGAATGAATGTATGAATGAAGTGGAGGGAAAGTGCATGTATACGAGGATCCGCTGTAGGGCCTAATAGATTTCCACGAGTCTGAGAAAGATGAGGAGTTATAATAAGCTCAGAGGAGTAAAACTGGTAACGGAGGAATGGTAGGCAAAGGAAGAATTGAGGAGGAGGAGGAGGAGGAGATTGTGGATAAATAGTATCAACAGGAGAAGAAGGAGAAGAAGAAAAGAAAAGGGCCCTGTAGCTTAGGAAAACAAATAGACAAGAGGCATCACGTGTCATGAAATACCGCAGGCCGGCAGACAATGACCTAGACAAAAGGGCACACGTGGAGCCACATCAAACAAACAGAATAGAAGCAGACAGACAGAGAAACAAGCAGACAGATTCAAACAGACAGACAGAATGAATGTATGAATGAAGTGGAGGGCTGACAGATCGAGACTGACAGATCGAAATACACACGGACATTCGCGTATACATGCAAAGACAAGCAGTTAGACAGAGACAGACAGTTAGAGAAATGACAGAGACCAGAGACAGAGATACAAACAGGCAGACAGAGATAGACACGTGAAGAAAATACAAAGACAGAGACAGACATACAATCAGGCAGACAGAGACAGGCACGTGAAGAAAAGACAAAGACAGAGACATACATACAATCAGACAGACATTTGGAGCGACTGAGTTTTTCATCTGCAGCAGAAAGAAACCACGTGACTGAGTCAAATTTAGACTGCAGAACGGCCGCGAAATAGAGAGGAAGAAGCAGAGACAGAGAGACAGACAGACAGAGAGAAAGTCAGACAGACGGACGGACAGACGGACGGACGGACGGACAGACGGACGGACGGACGGGCAGACACTCTGGTTTGTTACTTGCCACTGCATCGCCAGGCGACGCAGATGAGCATTCTCCATATTATAACCCCGTAAACAGGTTCTTCCATCATCACCGCGACGACATAGCTTTACGTCGCTTTTCATCTCGACTGGTTTATGAATAATATCGTGTTATTAATAGACGATGCTCGTGGAAAGATTCTGACCTCTTGCAAGGAATGGGGGAGGGAGGGCGGTGGAGGAGGGAGGGCGGTGGGGGAGGGAGGGCGGTAGGGGAGGGATGGCGGTGGGGGGGGGGGTTTGCCCGAGCACCCGCTGGGGGCAGAATTGAGAGATGAGCGGATAACGGGAGATAGAAAAGTCAGGGACACAGAGAGGGAGGGACACAGAGAGGGAGGGACACAGAGAGGAAGGGACACAGAGAGGGAGGGACACAGAGAGGGAGGGACACAGAGAGGGAGGGACACAGAGAGGGAGGGACACAGAGAGGAAGGGACACAGAGAGGGAGAGACACAGAGAGGGAGGGACACAGAGAGGGAGGGACACAGAGAGGGAGGGATACAGAGAGGGAGGGACACAGAGAGGGAGGGACACAGAGAGGGAGGGACACAGAGAGGGAGGGATACAGAGAGGGAGGGATACAGAAGAATGGGATCGAAGCACACATAATGGGAGACAAGGAAGGAGGCAGGGATGAACGCAGAGAGAGAGACAAACAGACACACAGACAGACAAAGATAGAGACAGACAGAGACAGACAGAGAGAGAGACAGACAGACAGACAGACAGAGACAGAGACAGAGAGGTAAAGCAGGTGAGAGGGAAGAATGAATGAAGGAAAAGAACGAGGGAGGAGTGAATCAAAAGAGAAATCTATAGGGAAGGACAAAAGGATGGGTTGTGAGGAGCGAAAGAGCAAAACAAATGGAGTGCAGGAGGAAACTATATGGATTGAAAGAGGAACAAAAGAGGATCGGAGGAATCGAATCAGGAACGAAAGAAGGAGGAATCGAGACATTATGGAGAGGAATGAACGTCATGCCACTCCTCATTCCTTCATTCCTTCATTCCAGGGAATGGAAGAATTAAGGTAGGGAAATGGAAATGGGTCGGTGGTGGTGGTGGTGGTGGTGGTGGTGGTGTGGTGGGGGTGGTGGTGGTGGTGGTGGTGTGGTGGTGGTGGTGGTGGTGGTGGTGGTGGTAAATGCCATCGCTTCTCACAGTCTCGTTCTCGTTCTCGTTCTCGTCGTAACCTCGTTCACTTCGTGGAAGATCAGCAGGTGGCGCTTTGGCCGACACCTGCTGCTGCTGCTGCTGGTGATTTCGACCTCGTCTTAAGGTATTCATAGTAACTATGGGTCCAACAGGGCTTCTCACATGTAGCCTCCTCTGCCTCAAGTATACCTGCAGTGTCTGTCTCTGTGTTTCTACCTGTGTATGTCTGTCTGTCTCCGTCCCACTCCTTGTCTTACTGTCTGTTTTTTGTCTGTCTCTGTGTATCTGTGTTTTTCTACTTCTCTCTCATTTTAGTGTCTGCCTCTCTGTCACTTTATGTTTCTCTGTCTTTCTTGTTGTCCTGCTGCTCTCCATATGTCTGTGTATATATCCTTCCGTGTTGCTTCATATCATTGCCTCTGTGTACATCACTCTGCATGTGCATGCATCTGTTCCTCGCTTCTCTTAATCCTTTCCATTTGTTTCGTTTTGTGTTTCTTCTCAGGTTTCTAATGTTTGCTTTTCTGTACAAAAACTGGTACAAAAAGTTGTGCTGCTGCAGTTCGGTGCATGACATTGTTTTCACTGCGTCGTCGTCCTGTGCTATTATTATAGCTCTAGTATTTTGTAATTACATAACATTACATTACATAATTGTAAAGTTCACACACCCTATAACCTTCTTCATTGTTGTTCTCTCTATTTGGAAAACAGGAACGATACAGGCCGAGTCCAATCCACGTTTACTGCCTCAGAGTAATCTGCCTGTTTTCTAAACCAACTGATTAAGTATTTTCAGTTTATCCGTATAGGACTATAGGTGCTTTACCACCATGGACTACTCTTACGGACAACCCTTTCGACTCAACGCAGCGCTCGTGAATAAACTGGTACCCCGCGCTTGGCTTTCGAGTTGCGCTTTAGAAATTTGGAGATTACGATTACGATTACGGCAGACGTTTGGAAGTGCCACTAAGTAGGTTTCTTGAAAAGGGGGCACTAAACAAATGTCCAGAATGAGTGAATAAATAAATGAGCTGGGAGGTATAAACAAGTAAGTAGATGAGTGTGTGCATACGAGAGCCATTTGTCCATCAAAGGCTGGTTCCCTCCATCTGGCTTGGATGAAAGCGTCAGCCATGAAGTTCTCCTTCATCGTGTCGATCTCACCAATCTTCAGAAAGACAACCCGTATGGACAGAGTCACCTGCAGACAGACAGACAGACAGACATACAGACAGACAGCATAAGTATGATGTGAAGCATATGCTGATATGCATACAACAAGTCTGATCGTAATCTGACTTCTGATCCTTTCTCTATAGTCTAACCTTATCTGTAGTTAAATCAAGTCTATAGTCTATTCTAACGGTCTAACCTATAGCCTTGTATAATTGCGGGGCGCGGTGGTGTAGTGTGGTGGCGTCGTTGCCTTGGAGACGGAAGGTTCGAGGTTCGAATCCACCTCGCCGCGTAGTGACCTTGGGCAAGTTCTTCACTCACAATTGCTCAGCGCTTCGGCGTGAAACTCCGATGCAGTGTCCGCTCTGCATTCGAGAGCGCCTCTGAGTAGGGAGAGCTTGAAGGGGCGCTATAACAAGTGCACATACAAACAAATCTATAGTCTGATCTAATCCAAAATATAAACTAATCCATAGTCTATTCTAAACTATAGCCTAATCTAATCTAGGCCTATAGTCGGATCTAGCTTAAAGTCCAATCTAATCATAGTCTAATCCAGTGCTTTTTTGTCAGCCGGAACACACCGGAGTGGCGTTTCGGGACCTTTCCTTTAACTATTAGAAAAATAATTCAGTTAATTAAAATGTTTAATAACCATTATTTAGGCCTAATTACTTTTCACTAATTTTAGTGCTTATTGACATAGGCCTAATATATATATATATATATATATATACATACATTGGCATTGATGATGCTAATTATGTATATAATATATACATAATTAGCATCATCAATGCCATTGCCCCTCTTCCGGCCTTTTGCACATACATGTACAATATTAATGTTCATAATATAAACTTACACATTGCAGTTCTTTGCAACTTTCTGCGACGACATTCTCCTATGTAAATATGCTAATGATTGAAGTCTATTAAATCCTGAAACTGCAATCATTAGGACTAATATGACAATATGAAGCTGCGAAACTCCATAAACAAACTCAGCCTAAACGTCTCCAAAACCATGTAAATAATTTCCAGGTGGTCTACAGGTAGGCCTATCGAGCGTCCTTCAGACCACTGGCTGCCTCCGCCTGGTATAATTGAGCAGCTGCAGATAATGTCTGGCTGCTTGGAAGTATTATTACCTACAGTTCAACCTTTCTTTTCAAATCATGTTAACTGCCTTCTCAGCCGAATAAACTACCGCACTTGGAGACCTATAGAGTACATGTAAGTCATTTTCACGGTCCTCCGTTTTAAAGACAAGCCAACTACAATAACGTAGTTAGGCTAACTGTAGTTGGAAATTTATAATGCGCCACTTCAGAGAGAGAGAGTTTCAACAGCGGCTCTACATAATCAGACCGGTAAAGATCATATACTGGATAACTGTTCAGTCTTCAAGTGCCTGTCGAAACGAGGCAAAGAGAGGTCGATGAGGTCACGTCGCCGAATGACTCGCGGGTTAGTATAGTCAATTTATTCCAGAAGGACGAGCAGCCATACTTTACGCTGGAGCAAGGACTCTGAGCCGATGGAACAACTAAGTCGTCTTACGTAGCAGAGTGGAGAAATCTCGGACCTGTCAAGTATGGTATAACGACCAAGACGTGAGACTCCTTGAGATATGGCTATAGGATGGAACAGAAACCACGATTGCGCATTTATAATTAAGCATCAAGATTTAAAGCTTTATGCACCTTTGCATATACACTGTAGGTGACCAGCGCAGACCCCCTCAACACTTCAACCGGGGATAACACTGGTCTATGGACAAACCTAGGTGTGCAGCAAATCAGCCAAGTCACAGCATCCAACACTTATTTAAGACAATTTATGTAGGAATGAGAAAGAGATGCAGAATTTTTTTAATGGCATTGCCATAGTCAACCTGCTGCTTGAGTTGTTAGAGAACGGAGTATGATGTGGATCTGAATAATTAAGTAGACACATTTTCCACATTCATTCTTCAGATGCTCTGAAAAGGTCAGACCCTGGTCCAAGCAAGGTCACTCCAGATCGCGCACAGTAGTCGAGAAGGAGACATCAGGAAAGTCATACTGCAGGTTACGCAAGTCGAGTTTTGGATCTGTCCACGAGTATACAGAGGATGAGAATTGCCGGGGAAGTTGAGAGGTTCAATCCCCGCAGTCTTCATCGCAGACCCAACTCCACATTATTTTATCAACGTCTGACGCACAGCTATTCATGGCTTTTTTAACGTGCAGTTGTACACACATTTTGCAGTTCTAAATGTAGCCTATTTGTGCAGTTGTAGGTGCACTTCTGTGCAGTTAAAAACCGTTTTAAAAGGTCATTTTCTCAGATTGGGAGTGATTTTCCATGGAGGATGGGAAATGAAAGAAGGGGTTGTGCAGTTGTGAAAATTTCTTTAAAACCGCCCTGCAACTATTTTCTACAATTCTCATACTGCGTATACAACACACAGCTGGACTGGGATTTCCCAGCGTTGAGACGAAGACGCCTAGCGACATCCAAACAGCATGTGCCATCAATGTCTAAAGCATTTTCTGCATTAAAGACTAATAAAGAGATGACCTCTTCAGCAGGGCTGTGAAGTGTCAACAGTACACTCGTTGCGTAGGAGCCACCGACGAAAACGAACTGGGAATAAATCCAGCAGCGCAGACACTGTCACGAATACAGAGAGGTAGCCTACACTACATGTACATGTAATACGACATGAAAATAAACATCAAGAAGACAAAGGTTATGAGGATAAGCAAGGGAGGAGAGAAAACAATTAAGATCACATTAAACGGAGAGGAAATAGAGCACGTGGAGAAATTCTGTTACCTAGGAAGTATGGTCACAGATGATGCAAGATGCCATGTAGAAATAAAAAGACAAATAGCCATGGAAAAAGACGCATTCAACAAAAGAGGGGAACTACTCAGAGGAAAACTAAATATGAACCTAAAGAAGAGAATGGTCAAGACGCTGGTGTGGAGTGTGGTCCTGTATGGGTCAGAAACATGGACAATGAGAAAGGATGACATAAAAAGATTGGAGGTTTTCGAAATGTGGATTTGACGAAGAATGAAGCGCGTCAGCTGGAGGGAGCACAAGAAGAACGAAGAAATACTTCAGATGGTGGGTGAGAAAAGGTTAATGCTGGAGACAATACGGAGGAGGCAGAGAAACTGGATTGGCCACATCATGAGGAGTGACACCATAGTAAGAGACATCATCGAGGGAAGAATGGAGGGGAAGAAGACAAGAGGAAGTCCAAGAACAATGCTACTGGACTGGATGTTGACAAAGGATGGCTACAGAGGACTAAAGAGGGACGCACAGAACAGACATGCGTGGCGTCATTGGACATAAATATGAACCTGCCTGACGGCAGAAAACTAAAGAAGAAGAAGACATTGCATGTAAGATGGAAACCTGTGGTGAGTACTGAAGACCAAAATGTATCTATGGGCCATGCAGTCGGACTATAATGTGGAGCGAAATAATCATTATCTAAATGAGCCCTGAGTGAATTAATGCAAAACAGTGAGCAAACCGTGACACCAGACAATCTATTAATACGGCAAGCTTACTCCAGTTTAGTGCTATCCATTGTGATAACAGATTCGGTGCGGTGGAACTTTCTAAACTCCGACTGATGCTGGTGCTAATCAGAAAAATATATTGCATCCACAACATCCTTGCGCGTTTCTCAGCCAGTTTTCGATAGGAAGATAATTTGAATTTTGAAAATGGTTGGCCACATCTTTGATATGTTGACCAAGGCGCACAGCATTATTCTATACAAATAGCCTGCTTATCAGAAGCCGGAAACGAGCATAAAAAATAGGCTACCAGCAGCTATTAGGACATATTAAGTTTGTCCACAAAGTCCTTATCAATATTGTATAATATTGTATATTGTATGGTCGAGTCAGGTATACAGGGCAAAAAGGGAAAGATTCTAATTATAACATAAGAAGGAAAAGGATGGCGGGAGATACGTGTGCATGAGTGGATGGACGGATTTGGATTTGAGCGTTGATGGACTGGTTGATTGACTGAATATATACTTGGTTGGGTGAGTGGGTGGGTTGGTGGGTTGGGCGAGTGAGCGAGCGAGTGATGGAGTGAGCGAGTGACTGAATGCAAGCGCACTTATAGACATAGCCTACTTACACACAGGCAGGGTGAGAATTTTCGGGGTGGGGGGTTTAACTCCCCAGTCTTTCTTAGAGCCCCATATTCAAGTCTGATTTACACCACAATTTCAAGTGGATCATAGTCCAACCCCCAGCTATCTTCACTCAATTCTCACACTGGACACAGACATACAGACGTACGGAGACGTCGCATAGAATGGTTTAGAGGAGACAAATGAAAAGTACGGCTACACTACAGTCAGGAGCTCAGAGTGCTGCGTTGTGGTGATGGTGGCTATCGGAAGGTTCGAAGGTTAAATAAGCCGACGCCAAGCCCCCTGAGACTGACCTTGTCTGTCCTCGTCGCGACCTTTGGCAGAGCTGGTCCAAGGACAGGCGTCCTGGTGGCGTCAGTAGCGGACTTCAACGCCCACCTGTCTTTGTTCAGTCTCTTGTTCATCAGCTGGCACTGGGCGTTGATGCTCTTCTCAAGAGACACCAAAGCACCCACAAGAGCCCCATTAGAATCCTCCTCCGCCGCCGTGGACTCCGCCACCGCTGCAGCCACCGCCTCTTCCATCTCTGTCGCTAAATCACCAGCAACCGTATGAAAGTCGTCGTCCTCCTCACTGTCCTCATCCTCATCGTCATCGTCATCATCACTTGGCTTGCGTTGAGTGCCGCCGTGGTTCGATGCTGCCAGCAGTGGATGATGATGCTGTTGATGATGATGATGATGTTGATGATGTAGCGCGCCGGGGGAGTGTCCGGCTAACCCGTCCGTATCGCGCCCACCCCCGCCGCTGCCGCCGCCGACTGAGTTATTGCGACATCGGCCAGGGGACCTGCACCACTGTCCATCGTTGGGCGGTGGTGGGGGTATGTGGGTTCCGCAGTTGTCCCTCTGGCGCCCGAAGGACGACAGGCGGCGGGTTGTCGATCGATCGCTGGCCTTGGACTCGACGCCCCCAGTCACCGTCAGCAACCGAAATTGGTTCAGGTTCGACTCCAGGATGGCGAAGTATGATTACAGCCAGACAAAAACAACAATGGTCAGATGGATAACCGAAGCTTTCCTACTTCAGACCAGTTCGCAGGGTTTTTAATGTATCGCATCTCTAGAAAGTCCGTTCCGCCAAGGCCAATCCGTCCGCGGTCAAACACTGAGGTTTTGTTTCCTATTTCGTAGGAGATTTAATCCTTAAGATTCACATCTGCTAAGTCTGGTTATTCGACGAGTTTTCTTTAAAAATCTCTTCTTTTGTATACGTCAATCCAAATGCTGTCTATATCCAAATACAAACACTCGATTTAAAATCTATGCATTGTTCAGGCTTCTAAATTCAATGTCCTGTTCTAAAATCGGCAAATCCTTCAATTCGAGAAATAATTCAACTCAAGTATAGGTTCTTTAGACGACAGACCGGTTGTGAAATAATCGAGGGTCCGATCTTTCCGATTTATTATCCAATTTGTTATCCAAATGCGTCAATCCAAGAACCTCACTCCAAATTTCGCAATCTTATTTATAGACGCACATGAGGTTAGTCACGCTTCTGAGTTCATTGCTCCGGTCTGCCAATTCAAGTATACATCATTTAAAATAATTCATCGTTTGGGTCTCAGTCCGTTTAACACCGTCGCAAATAATTATTGCCTCGAAACCAGCTTCCCATTGGCATCGCTGATTTGAAACGTTACACGTTGCGAACTCGACAACTTAATTCATTCCAGCGAACTTTCAAATACCTCGTGTGTCCTAAATATACCTCAGCTGAGAGAAGTACACCTCAATCCCCGAATACCTATACGCATTCCTTCATTTCTCCAGCGTACCAAATCCACAGTACTTCGCTTGTAACTGCGTACTTCGAACTGAGACCGCACAGCCCCTCTGTCGACGTCCAGAAAGGCCTCTGCCCGTCTGAGTATGTCTACATGTTTGCCTTCTCGATCCTGTGCCTCTCATTTCGTCTGCTGGGCTGTTCTCAATATACCTGTGAAACATACGTCAAACCGTACATATATAATTATATATATATGTATATATATATATGTATATATATACGCGCTTAGTTTATGTATGGTCTGTATCTGGTTTATATATGGTACGTATATATGTGTTGTGAATATATACATGACATGTGGTAGGAAGAGCTAGGCAGGCGCTGCTGCTTCTGCTGGATACATATGAACATCTATCAGCAACATTTTATAGGTATTGGCGAATATAGAGAAATAAGGTCTGACGATCGGCTTAGCCGAGCTAAAGGTAACACATACGCGAGGCAAGGAGCGCAGAGCCGTGAGGAAAGGGCACGGAAGGGTATAGGGAAGGGTAGGGTATGTTAGAGTGGGGCGGGCACATGGGAAAGGTCAATGAAAAAGGAGGGCAGCAGAGAACATCCCGCAGAGTGGAGCAGGAGCAGACGATACTTGTACTCATGTTCTTTTTGTTTCTTTGGCAATAAAATAAATAAATAAATAATTATATCAATCGGCTCTTGATTTCACTGTTTTGGGGAAAATGCAGCAAAAGAAAAAGCGGAGACGGCTGAAAAACAGGAGATAGCCTAATATTAATATCGTCTACGTTAAGTTCGTTTTCATCGGTGAATTTTATAGGTCTACCCATCGTCGTCACCATCATGCAGCATCGTTAATCGCCGTCGTTATTATCATCGCTGTCGTCGTTGTCGTGTTTATTAAATTTGGTCTGGGATGGAAACGCGACATCTTGCGCATCATACAAATGAAAACATTATTCAGGCAAACACACACAGACAGTCAAGCAGACGCCGATGGACAGACACATAGACACATAGACAGAACCAAAGGAGCAGGCATAATTGTCAACGCCGACATAGGCCTAGTGACGAACATAGGAACAGTGAAAAGATATGAATAGAGTAATAAAGAGATATTTAGAAGGACACAAAAAGAGACAGATACAGACAGACAGAGACAGACAGAGACAGACGAAGAGACAGAGACAGACAAACGTAGAGACAGACAGACAGACAGACGGAGAGACGGAGACAGACAGACGGAGAGACAGAGAAACAGAGAAAGAGAAACACAGATCGAGAGAGAACGTGAAAGCGGGCTCGGATACTATGGAAAAACATGGTCTCGATTAGACCATCGGTCGAGTAAATATTGAATCTATAAAACGCTCCGAAACACATCATCCGACATTTCCCTCTGTAGGCTATTCATACATGCATGATGTAGCGTCACAGAAAGACAAACATCAGGAACAGGCAGACAGTCAGACAGAGACAAACACACTGCAGGGACTGACATGGGCGCCCGCAGAAATTTTTGCAGGAGGGGGCAAAACACGATGGTCAACGTTAAATTTTTTTAGCAGGAGGTAAAAAAATGCAAAGCAGGGAGTTAGGAACATGCACGGGTATTTTTCACAGAGGTTCCTTGATGTAAATTTCTCAGTTTCACTTTTTAAAATTTCGAATATGAATTGTTTCTTTTTGCAAGAAAATTTGTTTAAAAACTCGAAAAGTATTAGTTAAAAGTAGGTTTTTAATTCTCTAATGCGAAGAAATTTGTTATAAAACTCAAAAGTAGTAGTGAGAAAAATAGGTTTCAATTTTCCAGGGGGGGGGGCAAGTGCCCCCTTGCCCCTATGTGCGGGTGCCCATGGGGACTGATACACTTTATATGTAATAGGGTATACGGCCGTATATATGGCAAACGAATGATGTCGACTGATGTAATATGGAAAGTGATTATTATAATATACTCTTGAATGTCTGTAGTCTTTGTTGACAGTCAAAGCTTTCCGAGGACGCCATTAATAACTTCTGTCCGTCGTTCATTATCGAAAAAGCAATTATATGCAAAAATTCTCATTCGATTTAGCAGCTCTCGAAAATTATTAGCACACATTTGCCCATGTCTGAGTTTTGCATATGATGTGCGCTCTGTTGGGCCTATGTGTAGGCTACAATATAGCCTAGTGCATAATGTATTGAAATGTGTTCGACTGAATGTGCAGTTTGTGCACTTTACATTAGCGGTTTCGAAGTTTGAAAGGCAATTGAAATATGAATGGAGTAGGTCTACAATTACTTCTTAGCAAAGACGTATGGAATGCGCAGATGTTGGCTGTAGGGTAGTTCTATGGCTATATAGGCCCTATATATATATATATATATATATATATATATATATATATATATATATATATGTATATTATATATACACATACATATTGTATCCAACATAATGTGTTGCATACATAGAAGCAGGCCTATAATAATAGACCTATATGGATCCGATACATAGGCCTAATAGTATAAGCTTATAGGGCTAAGCGGTAATCTATCGCTTTAGCGGAATAAATTATTGACCGTCTACATATTTGGATTGGCACAGCATAGTTACTTTTCATCAATCCTGCTTCAACTTTGGCGTGATTCATTTTTATCAAGCAAGTATTTGTTTTAAGCAAGAATTCACTTAATCCCAGCTCCTATTTCAACAATAACTATGTTTATCAATCCAACTTAATATATTTAGCCTAAGTAACAATTTTATTTAATCAATCTAGCTCCAATTTCAATAATAATGTTTTCATAAATCCCACTTCTAGTGAAGTAAAAATAATTTTCACCAATCTGTCTTCTATTTAGCAAGAATTCTTTTCGTCAATCCAGCTTGACAACGCTAAATTAGGCCTATATTTAGGCCTACAATGGCGAATAATTTATTCCGCTAAAGCGATACCGTTAGATTATGTTACGGAGCCTATATGCCTACGGTATACCCTATAGGTGTAGGTCTAGGATTGTGTTATATCTATAAGTTTTTGTAGGCAAAACCCATTTATTGATTAACATCTAAGACTTTATTAGCGTCTATAGCCTCTAGGCCTATAGTGTTGGCCGGTATACGTAAGCTATACGTGTGACCAGCGTATATCCAATCTCGTTTTATCGATGCACCACTGTACAATGTACACGCAGGCTGTAAGCTTAGACCGACGAGGGATAAATTATGAGAGACATCTGGAGAGCGAGTTCTCGAACGGTATCTCACTTGAACTTGCTCGAGTGATTTATTCGGATATAGCCAGCCGGATCTTTTCCTGATCAACCCATCAGGTGTAGATGGTAGATGGACTCCCACATAGACCAAGGCCTACCTGGTCACGTTTGCTTCAAGGTTTGGACGCGTAGTTGGACGTAGTGTGTGATTGTTGTAGAGGCGCGAAACTGGAGCTGCCACAGCCTGCCAGTCATCTATTCGACCTGTCCGCAATTGAAAATAGAATTGTTACTGATATAGGCCTACTGCTATGGTGACTATGGTCCATTTTAGGTCTAAACCGCTGGTTCAGGAAGAGCAGCATGTAAGACCGATATTAATTAGGCCTATATTGACTTTGAATCAATGAACATCGCATTTGGGAGCTGTCCATTATTACTACGTTACTACGTAGTCGTAATCTCCGAATTTCTAAAGCGCTACTCGAAAGCCAAGCTCGGGGCACCATGCAGCTGCTATAACACTTGGGATCCTCCTTGAGTGAGTGTAGGCTGTATAGGCCTACTACTTTTACTACTTTTTATCAGTCGCCTTTAAAATCGGCGCCCTTTTGAAGTCGCTCTTTTGATGGTCGCCCTTTCAAAGTCGCCTTATCGCTAGGATAAGATTTATGGACGGCCCCTAATCCCCCTATGCAACATGACGAACATAGTACTTGCAGCATGGTCACTTGGTCAGACAGTCTGACAGA
This sequence comes from Lumbricus rubellus, assembly GCA_945859605.1. Lineage (NCBI taxonomy): Eukaryota > Metazoa > Annelida > Clitellata > Crassiclitellata > Lumbricidae > Lumbricus > Lumbricus rubellus. The sequence goes on along the minus strand of OX243816.1, from coordinate 20,168,480 downwards.
GTAGTGAATTTGGTGTGAAAAGGCAGGTCGCGAAAATCAATGCCGGCTCGCAGACCCGGCTCACTTTCTGCCCTGTGTATATTACAAGATTCTTCATTAGGTCTGCTTTAATGAAAAACGAACTTCATGTACTTTGCACATTTCATTTACAAACAATTGCTTTCTGCGCAATTTTCAGCAATATTTTTTTTCTTCAAAGTACATAGTATAATCTGTATTAAGGAAGAAACATGGACAATATAATTTTTTATTAGTATACTATGCTGAGAATGCTGTATTCCTGCCTTCAATTTTTTCCTTATTACTTGTCTTGTCACCACAATTTGGTGAATAAAAAGATATAGACAATTATTATACATAAGAGTCATAGGTGCATCCGATGGAGATCAGTTCTTTCTAATCTGCAGCCATAATAGCAAGGTTAAAAATCAGCAGATAGGGACATATCACGTTGTATTATGGTATATTTTCTCAGGCCCTATAAGGTATGTTTTTTCAATATTTTGCATTACATTTTATTAGCCTTGGAGCGTGTCCCCTCTTTCAGAATGGGGTCCGACATTACCACATAATAGCAGGCACTGCAGTGCAGGCTCAACTATATTTTACCCTTTTTACTTGACATGGCAGTGTGAAGGTAGGCCTACTGTATCTGATGCTACTGTTAGCACCAAAGTGTGGACATACAAAACAGAGAAAGGTAATGTGACTTATGCCAGACACAGAAAAAGATAGAGAGAGGGAGCTAAAGTAGGTCATATTTTAGATTGTCCTTTATGGATGACCCCAATGAAACACAACAATTAATTACCTATGAACAAAGAGGAACCTACAAAATATGCATCTGCACCTAAAAATTGCCTACAACAGTTCAAACTTCACGTCCGATTTAAGACAAAGCTAAGGCAATTGTACGAGAAAGGTAAGTAAAGCAAAGGCATAGCAATTAGGCAAGCTTCGATTGGGTAAAGGAAAGTAAGGCAAGGTCCAAAAGCAAAGGAAGTTATTTTAAGTCTGGTATTGTCAGGAAAGTAATACACAATACACAATAAGTTAGATTGGGTAAAAGATATAGACAATTATGTTCAATAAACGACAACAAATCGATTCTGGTCAGCAGAAAAACTCAAATAACCATTTTTATGCAAAAATTTGAATAAAGACCAAAATATTAAGATGGCAAAATTTGACTAAGCATAGTTCCATAAACACATAAATGGGTGTATGCAGCCCTAATATAAGTATAATATACTCCATATTATGGATCCAAAAGTCAGTTCAGACTAAACAAGTATAAGGGATTCATAAGTCAATTCAGACGAAACTGGAGTCAAATTCAATTAAGTGGGCAGGAAATTAGCAACAAAGTTATTTTCGTGCACACGCAAAGGTGACAAAACGACAATAATGAGCAGAAAAATAAACAGAAAAACCATTTCTCTTTACAGAAAGCAACATCTGGTCCAAGATGGCTTCCTCTGAGCAAAAACACTTCACACCGAAAAAAGCCTCCGTAGCGCAGTAAACAGTAGCAACCTCTCACATCATTGATACTTTGATAGAGTCATACCAAATCACTGTACGATGACGTACAGTGACTGGTCAACCAGTCAGAGTTTAATTGTCTCTCACCGAAAGCATAAACACAACTCAGTTCCGCAGTTTGCGTCGACTGTCATTGATTGTTCGTCGTGATTGAACGTCAATCAGTGCATCAATCACGAATCGCTGTTTCCAGAATCCTCCTCATTGTCACACGCTGCTGCATCCTCATTAACATCGTCATCATCATCGTCATCATCATCATCGTCGACGTAGTCTTCGTCGTCGTAGAAGTCCAGATCCGTCAGATTCTCGGACGAATGCGGAGGATGAGGGCGTGACGTCACGCAGTACTCCTGAAGCGTCGTCGGAACGGTAACACAGTCCTTTGCAGCGTCCGCTTTTGTCGCCTGAACCTGCTTCCTGGAAAATAAAGGTGATTGGTTAGCTTACTATGCTATACTATTTACGGATTTATAAAGTGCCTTTCACAGTATGACTTAATCCCAAATTCCCAATGCAAAGAACCCCTTGAAAAATAAAAGTTTTGACACAACTGGCAGAAACAGCAGTGCCCCAGATCAAATCTAGGCATTAATTATAGCAAGAAGGCCATTCCACAGCAAAAGGTCAACAGAGGCATAGGCACGAAGCTGTGCTATGGGAGTCCGATGTTGTGGTACTAGGTCATGACAGTTTAAAGAGCAGAGAGGACGTCCGGTGGTAGTTGAGATATGCGGCCTAATAAGATCAGAGAGGTAGCGAGGAGCTTGACCCCAAAACCATCTTTTAGGTAAGAAAGAGAATTTTATATTGAATCCAAGGAGTTAAGCAAAGTCAATGAAGGTGTTCAGTCATAAAAGTCAAAATGTGAGAGAAACGAGGGAGGTGGGTAATCAAACGAACGAGCAGATGCATTTAGCACCGATTTTAATGGAGCCAGATGAAGTTTTGGCAGACTGATGAGCAGTAAGTTACAGTACTCAATATGAGAACAGTTGAATGCATGAATCATACAAGAATTTTTAAAAAAATTATTACACACTTGTTGCTAAAGGGTTAATGCTCTGACACTGACATGGAGCTCATGAGATGCATTTTGGCATTAGAAATTTAGGACACCGTTTGGTTTTGATAACTACCGACCTGATGACGATCTCATATTCGGTGTTTCGACCTTTTGAATCTCTCCAGTTGCGATACGAGACGGACGCATCGACGTTGGCTGGTGACGATGTGTTCGGTTCGTTTAGCAGCGAAATGATGCTCATCAGAATTGTCCTGCTCACACAGTTAATAGGTCAGTCACAGGTCAAAGGGTAAGTGGGTCAGGTCATTTACTCCTGCTCACACAGTTAATAGGTCAATCACAGGTCATAGGGGTAAGTAGGTCAGGTCATTTACTCCTGCTCACACAGTTAATAGGTCAGTCACAGGTCATAGGTGTAAGTGGGTCAGGTCATTTACTCCTGCTCACACAGTTAATAGGTCAGTCAAATGTCATATGGGTAAATGGGTCAGGTCATTTACTCCTGCTCACACAGTTAATAGGTCAGTCAAAGGTCATCATGGTAAGTGCGTCAGGTAATTTACTCCTGCTCACACAGTTAATAGGTCAGTCAAAGGTCATAGGGGTAAGTGGGTCAGGTCATTTGCTTGGTCCAATTGCTATGTAGGTCCACAACAGCATTCATGTCCAATGCCTACACTCCCACATTCAGCCAAGGTACATGTCGTGAGTTACTTATGTAAGCTTACTCATTAATACCCTGACTAATCTCTGTTTAAGAAGTATTCTTATAAAGTGCATATACATAAGACTTATATTACAATATAGACACCTATATATACACATAGCAAACTATCGGTATGCCTCCATTTACAATGAAATTCTATACTTTTAGGTAATTAAGAATTATCAAAAACAAGTTGGCCAAAACTATTAAAACATATCAATAACAAAATAACTAACTCTTTCAAAAAATTAATTAGCTAAAAATTAACCTAGCTGCTAAATAGATCTAATCAGATTAAATGTGAAATTTCTTTGTAAAAGCATTCATTAATTTCACAATTCAAATAGATTTCAACAAATAAATTAATTAGATTTTTAAAAATTAATTATCACTAGCAAGCAGTAAAATTCAAAAAATTCATCAAATTAAAAATTATTTAGACTAAATAACTAAGGACTAATGAAAATCACAATCCTGAAAGACCAAAATGATATTATACTAAAATAAGCAGCAAACTAGTAAACAGATAAATTAGATTAACGAACTAGTAAAACCAAGCTAATCAGTTACATTTGGAAAACCGAACCAGTTTGACGTATACCTGACATTTTGCGTTGGATTCCATCTTTCCGACGCAAGCTCTCCGCTCAGAGGATCGTCAGTTGGTGGATGGAGTATGGAAATGCAGACGTCACCATTCTACAAAAACAAGGCTAAAGATCTAGATCGGTAACCATGTCAAATTAATGCCTTGAATGCATCAATTAATAAATGAAGGCAACTTAAAGCAAACTAAAGTTTAGACAAAGCAAGACAAAGAAAAGAAATGCAGTAGTTTTATGCGATACACTTCTTTCAATCATCATCAACTGAGGAACCAGTGCCCATAGGTGCCCAATGCTGTTCTCGTTATTCCACGCCAGGTGTGTCTCTCCAAGGCAGCGTGTGTTAGGTCCTGCAGTGGTGCTCCACACTATTCCTTTTCAATAGCAATAGAATTTTGGTAGTTTTAGAGTCGATTTATTGACCACAAACAATTACTCATTATTAACCTCGTAGATGTTTGGATGCCACATCTTTGTTAGAAACTTCACACTTGGTGGAGAGTAAGGATAATCTGGTGGAAACTTCATTAACGCCTACACAAAACATAACAACAACAGCATGATATTAATAAACATTATTATGACATAATTTGCCCAGAACAAAGGGTTAATTCGAGATCTGATTACCGGTACCTTTCTAATTCATTTCCTGATATAAGTTATGGGCAAGTTCCAGAGATGAGACACAACGATGAAAAAAATGTCTACCTAAATGCATGATACATTGCACTAACTGTATATTGTATAATCAACTATAATGTGTACATCTATCAACACATCAAATTTAGGATTCAAAATTTCACGAAAAAGCTGATGGTGTGAATTGCCCCCATCATATTTGGCTCATCGTATGTCTCTGCCTCGTCTGTTCAACTGAGATGTTCTAAAGGAATTTTTAGAACTGCACAACTCCTTCTTTCCTTTCCCACCATCCATGGTAAATTACTTCCAATCGGAGAACAATGACCTTTTTTGCTAGTTTTCACTGTACACAACTGCACGTTTTTTATGCAACTGCACGTTAGAAAAGCCCCGCTGTTCAAGGACACAGATTCTTTTGCTTTACCAATCAGGGTGTCAATGCCTTCCCCTGCCCCTATCTCGTTCCTCTATTACCCAGCACAAAAGATTTGTTTTTACAAAAGTCATGTGACCTAGAACGGTCTTCCTCATAAAACTAGAACTAAGCTAATCATCCTAGGTCCTTCCGTATTCCAAAAGCACTTGAAGTTTATTTCTTTGCATGACTGTTCCTCATGCTCGGTCAGAACCACCACTGACGAGTTTTTCTTGAAGCCATGTTTTACAAATACTCACTTATGTTATGCAATAGGGTAAAGAACAGGGTGATAACACACTTTGCAAGTCATGTGAGAAACATCACATTAGGAACTAGATTGCGAAAAAAAAAAAAAAAAAATGCCTTTACAAACATATGTGAGACCATCAGGAAAACTGCTACAGCACCAGTCTACTGCTGCTTTTCAATAACCTTTAAACTTGCACTTCAGAAGTCCTCGGGCTACAATTAATAAGGCATCACTCATTGCTTCAAGCGAAATCATAGCAAAAATCATTGTTCACTTGAGAAACACAATATCTGGTAGACAGCAGACAAAATTCTATGACCCAGCAGACATTGTTCAACTAGATTTATCCTAGTCTACTGTTGACAGAAACCTGTATCGCTTTTCCAATTGCAGTTTAGTCAACAAATTCTACATTAGATGCCCTATTCGCTTTACAACCACCTATAACTTAGTGCTCTAATTACAATCTTGAGCCCCCCCCCCCCAAGTAATGACATATAAAGAAACAAAGAAATTGCAATTTTTACATTGAACATGTTAAAATAAACTACACCTGTCAGACTGTCACTCTATAAATGACTGGTTGCATTATTTACTGTCAAGCACTTTACTTGGAAACAGTTTCACATAGCTGTGGCATAGAATACGAATATCGACTACTAAAGCGTCATAAAATTATCAACCATGTTTCTTATACATTTAGGTCGCAGCAGAAATAGCGCACAAGAAACTGCGTATTATGAAATTCTTTTGTTCCGCCTTGATCAACAAACAATGTGGCAACACTTTCGCTTTTCGTAATTAAGACTATTACGCAAGACTAAACTTTGCAATTTCCAACCAGTTCAGATGTAAAGGAAGTACCTTGAAATAGCCGCCCTGGTATAGAGTTTCTGGGGGTCCAAAAATCGCCACCTCCCAAAGAAAAATATCTGAGTCGTCAGGCAGTCGAACCGTAAACCCTTCGACGGGTTCTTCCTGTATTTTCTTCATTTCTTGCTGTAAAGACCGCACGGCGCTTAGAGCTGGAGTAGCCATGCCTTTGAAAAATAAATCTTCGAGATCCTAGTTAGCTTTAAAACCGATTTGTTATCAAATTTCGCTGAAAATCGCCTAAATAAATGCCAGTCGTTCTTATGGTTTAAAGATCCCTGACCTTTCTTGATGTCTTGACCTGACCCGAAAATAGGTCACAATAATAATCTATCTTTTTAAGCAAGTAAGGAAATGGTTTTTTGTTCACAGCGCCCTTCAACAAATTTTGTAGCATTTCATAAAAATCGGCTATATAACTGATCTACTATTAAAACTATCGAATCTAAATAGGCCTATATCGAATCCCGAAGTCGATTGGCGTAGCCTATACTTGTACGTGTAAGATTTCTTACTGTCTCAAATCTGATTCCTAAAGCAAAAATAGGCCTACATTGAAAGATTCGTTGATGTAGTAGGCTAGTACAGCCGTAGACGCAGGCCTAGGTGCATAACATATAGGCTAGACTGTAGGAAGAAGCGCAGCTACTAATAGGCCTAGGCCCTGTGCTAAGTAAAGGCCGGTAAGATGATCGCTTATTAGCCTATAACTGGCTGCGTTTTGCCAGCCTGGTCTTGATTAAACGAAAATTGACTGATTGATTGATTATAATAGGACTTAAGCATAGCTTAAGAGCCCAGTGTCAGATTATACAGAACACATCCGGATTTTAACAATAGCATAGCTGTGAGAGTCTGATAAGGTCTATAAATAATAATAATCTGCTTCCATGAGAATTCAGTTATAGGCCTAGTTGCTTTCTCTAGATGGGAATCCAATGGCAGTGTTTAATCTAGACGTCTCTGGGGGGGGGGGGAAGTTCCCACCAGGATTGACATTCCCCCCCCCCAGAAAAATTTGACAAATTGATATTAGTTTTTTTACTGTTTTCATCATTGTTTTACATGAAGTGTTATATTATATCGTGATATTATTTACTATTATATGATTATAACGACATTATTTACTAATATAATATATGATACTATCATGTTGCAATGAGTAGGCTATAACTTACTGTATATATTAGTATAAACACTATTTTTGCCTAACTAAAAACAGAGATGACATCCCTCCAGAAAAATTTGGCAAAATGATAATAGTTTTTAGCTGCTGCTTACATCATCGCATTACATTAACTGTTACAATATAATATACCGTAATATTATTTACTATTACATGGTCATAGTAATTATTTACTATTACACAATCCTGCTAAAATGAGTGTTAAGATGACACCATAAAATGCTGCCATTGCAATGCGGAAATTCAAAAAATTTCTGATGAGGCTCTGAACAAATACAGCTATACTTTGTTAAGATGACACCTTAAAATGCTGCCATTGCAATGTGGAAATTCAAAAGTTTCTGATAAGGCTCTGAACAAATACAGCTATACTTTGTTAAGATGACACCTTAAAATGCTGCCATTGCAATGTGGAAATTCAAAAAGTTTCTGATAAGGCTCTGAACAAATACAGCTATGCTTTGTTAAGATGACACCTTAAAATGCTGCCATTGCAATGTGGAAATTCAAAAGGTTTCTGATGAGGCTCTCAAAACATACAGCTATGTTATAGATCAGAGGTGCAGCATCACAGCATGGAACATGGACCGGTTAAAGCTCTAACATACAGTGAGCAGCAGGCCTATCAGTGGATAGGAATGATAGGAAAAGTACGAGTGATTGGAAGATCAAGAGCTAATCAATATAATCACAGGATCATTACAAAGACTTATCTATACGCAGGCGAAAGAACGTTTAACTGAATGCATAAGGAGATTTTAGGAAGTGCAGTAATAGAGACCTTATAGCCTAGGTGTGACAAGATGATGGAGTATTCCAACATACAATCAACTCATCATACAACAAAACAATCATATTAATTAACTTTTGACAGTGATCGCAATTGTCATGAAAACAACGTACAACAACAGCACTAGCAAGACTGTTTGTTGTGCACCTTTGAAGTTTTCAGCTCTCTGAGTTTGCGACAGTCAACAGCGATATCAATGCTCTACAAGAATAGAAACCAGACAAGCACACATATAATATTAGCTAATCCACACTTAGCTATTTCAACAAGTGAGTATGAATATCAGTGGTTTGTTTACAATTTACAAATAAGTAACAAGTTCGCCTAACAAGTGTAAGTATATCCAGTATTCAAACCAACTACTAAGAATCATACACATTACGTATGCCAAAAATGTAGTCAAATCATTCAAATGCCATCGAATGACTATAGGACAATGCACAATTATTATACATGTGGCTAATGTGGACATCATAAGTAGAAATTTATTTTGCATATATACATTGAGACCTTTCCCCCACCATACGCAAATTGCCCAAATCCGGTGACCCCTCCTTGCGCAAGTAATATATAGACAATCCCCTAACCACACAATGTCTAATAAAGCATAAATTTAATCATCCAAATAATAAATTTTTATGTACTAATCTATCTAACACAGGTAAAAAACTTCTGTCAAATGAATACATCATGGCTTCCGATGTCTATTTAACATGCTAAATGTGCACTAAAGCGAATAGGAAATGTACACTTACCTGAGCAGGTGAGAGCCAGGTGACGAGAATAAGAAAGAGGTAATTAAGGGCAGCAAGTAAGACAAAGATTTTGCCTGCCACCAAACCACATTTGTTGTACCTACAAAAAGACAGTGTAGCAGACACTTTAAACGTTTTGACGCATCTTTAAATCAGAAAAACAATCCAACTACCAATGTTTGATATCTCTCTTCTCTTCCTTCTCTTTTCTGCACTTGATGGACTACTTAAATACCTGTTGCTCTCCCTCCATCTCCTTACTTTGCAGTTTACATTACACACCTCACCCTACCTTATCTCACCCACTATACTTATGTCACCTTTCTAATTTACCTTACGTCACCTAGTCATGCCTTGCATCCTCAACTTACCCTATTATATTTATCTATTATAAATGTTTTAATACAATACAATACAAAATACAATGGATCGGTAACCTTACAAAACTCTCCCTTAGAAACCGTACCTGACAACAAACCCTAGTTGAGATCATCCATGTCTTACCTGACCATCCGATCAGCCAGACTGACTTCCTCTGCAGCGGAGATTTTGTTATAGACGACTTCCGTTCTTTCAGCGACGTTCTGCCATGTGTAGGTCTTGCGGACCCAGTCGTGGGCTGCCTCTGGCGCAAGCCCCTTCCCATTCTGTTGATCCTCTATGGCCAGGTGCAGAGCGCTGATCAGATCTGTTACATGTATTGCATAGGTAGCACACCTTCTAAGAGATTTCTAATCTAATCTGGAGCACCATCCTACGTTCGTTAAGAAATGCCAAGTGCTTTTAGACATTTCTAATCCAGCAGAAAGATTTAGCTAAGAGTTATGTCTCAGTAGAAATGCTCACAACTAACTATTCAGAGGCAGCTTGAAATTTTATTACACAATTGTTTATTATCATCATGTCTCTGCAAAAGCATGACATACTGCTACCCAGCTTGACCCACTAAACAGTTAGACTGCACGCAGCAATATGAAATTAATGAATTATTGAGAAATCAAGATAAGAAAAATCAGTTTAGACAGGTACGCATTGATATTTAAGGTCCATAAAGAACATGATCTCAAGAATCAGCTCAAATGTAAACGTAGCAACTTACAAGGATTCAAACCTAGATGAAATTTCGTCTGCATCTGTTGACGGAATATACAATTCATAACATATAATTATTTATGTTACAAACACAAAAACATAGCAATCGAAATCTGTTTTGGCTGGTTATTTCCAATGTACTCTGAATGTTATTAGACAAATTAGATTTATGTAAGACTCAAACCGACCTGTTGCACTTGGTTCAGCCAATCGAATTAGATCTGGAGGCAGGACCTCAGGAATTCCACCAACACTTGTGCTGACAACCTGCAGGCTGTGCAAGCATACAAAAAGTAAGCAAATGAATAGAATAATTTCAGAAATGTAAACAATCACAAAATCTTCTAAATTAAAAATTAAAATCGCATGAAAGTAAAATCTCAAACCTAAACTCTGCAAAAAACACAAAACAGATCACGATAAATCCTACTCCAAACAACCAACTGTTTACTCCATACTAACACAAAATGATGTATACGATGTATATGCCTGCTAGAAATATAGTCCACATCATTAGACTTCACTAAATTTCCAGATTTACAAAGAACCTACTTCTTTTTATTATCGTAGTTTTTAAACAACCGAAGATATAATTCATAACTGCAATTCAAACAGAGATTCTGAAGTCATCACTATATAAATCATTTAATCAATTCTGATAAAACCTAGAAGCTCTAAATAAAAACCCAGAATAACCCAAACCTAGAGCAAAAGAAAATTAGACAGATGCTTTTCTTACCCACAGCAGACTGCCTCGACAATCGCAATACAGAACGCTTCTGTCAAAGACGTGTTCAGAAATATATCACCTTGTACCAAGACCTAAAGACGTCCAGAAATAAAGAATATAAATGCAGACATTCGTTGGCTAAGAAAATGTTTCTTAATCAGTGCAGCAGTTAATAATATTAATTATTGCTAATAATTTCGAAATTTAAGCATAACTGGGGAAGTTGAAATAACTCACAAAGTTCCCATGACAAATGCAATTGTTTGTATGACAGCCAAACTGTTTACACATCATATAAGTCATTTAACCAGCATGCACAAGGGTGTACCTAGGGTTCAGGTGTCATGTTAGTGACCTAGAAAATGGTTACCTTCTGTGACATGTAAAAATATTTTTAAAAATTTAAAGTGATATAAAATCTTTCCTTGTAATCAGTTTGAGAACCATGCACTGAATTTTTGCTGAAGTAGCTAAGGAGGCGATTGCTGGGAACTTTGAGACAATAGTTACCTGTCGGACTTGTGAATGATCGACGATGCCAAGCATCTGGACCCTGTCAAGCAGTTGGTAGTGTTCCCTCACCTCCTCAAGCGCCAGCCGTTTTGGACCATCCCCTCCTTGAAAAGAAGAAAAAAAGAAGAAAAGAATTCAAATAACCAACGTTTTTCAATATATTATCACTGGTAGGATTGTAGTCAATTTTATGCTACTATTCAATTATTGGGTGCACGGTCAAAAGCGCGCAGGACAAAAGCGCGCAGACAAATGCGCGCAGACTAATGCGCGCAACAAGAAAAAACATATGTATGTATGTGTGTATGCATGCATGCATGTATGTATGTATGTATGTACATGTATGTATGTATGTATGTATGTATATATGCATGTATGTATGTATGTATGTATGTATGTATGTATGCATGCATGCATGTATGTATGTACATATGTGAGAACGCAACGTCCACAAACATACATAGCCTAATACATAAAAATATCATACATACACACAAATGCATTCCTACAAACATATGCATTAATACATATGCATACATATCTAACGCCTCTGATCACGTGACGACCAGGACGTAGGGGAACAACTCATGGTCTTTTCAGAGTTTTATTATTATTCACGAATTAGGTTGACGATAGTAAACAGACAGTCTCTTTCGATTAATTAAACAATTATTAAACTTCAACACCTTAAACGACGATGACGACCAACCCTGACTAACCCTCTTCACTGTTCTGCTCTGACCCTCGACTACCTTGATGGAATCTGGCAACGACGACCTCGTTCCTTTATCTTGCAGACTTTATATAGTGACGCTCCTCTAGTTTCTTGCCTACGCGTCTTCATCTGATTGGGCACTAGCAACCTTCCTGCTCCGTTGCAATAGCAACACATCGGTGTCTACTCTTCTTGCCTGCTCTCCTTGCCTGCATTGGCATGCAGTTAATCCGATCTCTGTCCTTCTGTCTGTCTGGCCTCTTGCTCTCCTCTTTCTCTCTGTCTCTTCACTCTGTGCTCCACTGGTCTGCCCTGTCTTGGCCAGCTGTCGTGAATCACTCACTCGCTTACTCACTCTCTATCCGTCCGTCTGTCTGTCTGTCTGTCTTTCTATCTATCCTTCATTCCCTCTGTAGGCCTACTGTCTTAACTGTCAACTACCTCCGCTACACATACATACATACATACATACATGCATACATGCATACATACATACATACATACATACATATATGCATACATACATGCATACATACATACATAAATATGCATACATACATAAATATGCATACATACATACATACATTCAAATGCATGCATACATACACAATATGTATGTATGTATGTATGCATATGTAATACATATGCATACATACCTAAATTTTTCCTGTTGCGCGCATTTGTCTGCGCGCATTTGTCTGTGCGCTTTTGTCGGTGCTATTTTTGGGTAGTGTCTGTTGCGCGCATTTGTCTGCGCGCATTTGTCTGCGCGCATTTGTATGCGCGCTTTTGTGACGGCGCCCAATTATTGTATTGCATTCAAATATTTCTAAAGTGCCTCTAATAGGGTTAATCGCTAAGAGGTGTACCTAGTGTGCAAGGTCCCGAGACAAGAAATAGGTTTTTAGAACAGCAAAGGAGGAGGAATTACCAGATATAATTTGATATGAAGACAGTGCATTCTCAAAACCTATAGTTTCAGAGAGCATGATCTCGCTGTCATCATCATCATAATTGTTGTCATCATCATCATCATCTCATCTGTAACATACACAAGGTTGTTAATTCCATTTGGACCTCATCAATACAGTTTTCAGAGATTAAAGACAATTTTAAAATTTCCCACCTCAGTACAATATTCACCATTGTGTGGTACAAACAATAAAATATATGCAACTTCAGGAGAATACTAACCGATGATAAACTGTACATTTGGATGTTTTGAGCAGATCTCTGGAATAATTGAAGCGAGAAGATCGGCTCCCTTGCGATAAACGAGTCGACTCATCACAATAATTGTAACTGAAACGAGTTTGAGTTTCACGTAAATAATCACAATGAATTAATAAGCTAATCACAATGAATTAATAAGCTAATCACAATGAATTAATAAGCTAATCACAATAAATTAATCAGCTAATCACAATGAATTAATAAGCTAATCACAATGAACTAATAAGCTAATCACAATAAATTAATAAGCTAATCACAATAAATTAATAAGCTAATCACAATGAACTAATAAGCTAATCACAATGAATTAATAACTAATACAAAGGTCAGATGCATGAAGCACCTTGATAGCTTATTATTGATTCATATATCAACCATGTAGTCATAAATTTCATTGCTTCATGTAGCAAATCATCAACAAAAAGTAAATTTCGTTAACAAACTGAAGACAAAGTGATAGACACCCTTAATGGACCAAAGTCTCGTTACCAGGGTTGCCCATGTACATAATGAAATAGCGACCGGCTATGATGTGAAATACACTTAATACATCAAGAGCATCAAGATCCTAGGATAATAACTAATCAAAGAGGAACTAAAAGCAACCTTTGGTGGAAAGAACCCAGAGCAGAAATGTAAAGAAATGTATATAATTTAGAATATAATTTAGAAATTATAATTATAAATCAGAAATTTAATGACAGAACAACTGAATCAGTTAATGAGGCGATTCAGCATAATGAATCAATGATGCATATGATCATCGAAACAATAAGATGCTGAAAGTTTTTAAGCATTACGATGAAATCGAGAGACGTACTTTTATCGGGATGTCTTTTTGATGGATCGGGTGTAAAGACGGAAGCATCAACTGCGTTTGGAATGACGGAAACAACGCACGGATCGATCTTTGCTCGCAACACTGTGTTCTCTTTGCTTCAGAAACATAGACCACAGAATAATCACTTCACTTGTCATGACATACATAAATTACACACACAAAAAACAAATAAAATACTTACTTTCCAAACCACAAAAGAAAGATAATTTGCAATCCATAAACCCAAAGATTTAGAACTATTTCTAAAGAAAATGTAACACTTTTTCTCAAAAATACAGAACAGCAAAATTTCACTTTCGAAGCAAAAACATACTGTGCACATTAAGTACCTATATAGTATATATGATGCACAGGTGAAGTTCTGTATGCCCGCGTAATGCAAACGTGAAATCGCAAGCATTGAAATATGAAACTAGTACAGTCCTAGATACATGATACAGACCATCCACAAGAGTTCCATTGGAAGCAAAACTACATCTTCTAAAATCATTCTGGAGGTCAAAGCAGATGTTGAAAGGTGCAATATCGTACTGTCTGACTGCACTATTACATATTTACATCGATGGAATATAATCAACCAAATCAGGTGTATCGATGTCCTTGTCTTTTATCATAACTATTCACTCTAAATTAAAATATTAAAAATATCTCAAAGACTTACTGTATGTTACAAAATTAACCTAATAAATGCAAGCTAAATAAAGCTAAATTAACCCAGTAAAATACAAGGAATTTCAGCCAGTGCAAACTTTTCTATTGCATTCAATAAGCGCACAAGCAGTGGAAAAAGAGGAGATCATGGCTGCAATCAGTGATATGAAAAACAACAAGGCAGAGGGAATAGATAACATCCCCATTGAGATACTGAGGAACCTAGGAGAGAAGGCAATGGGAGAACTGGTGCGGCTGTGCCAGGACATCTACAATACTGGAGAGTGGCCAGAAGACTTCATGCAAACAATAATGATTCCAATCAAGAAAAAGCCAAACGCAACAACATGCGAGGACCACCGCACTATAAGTCTCCTTACCCATGCATCAAAGATTCTACTAAGAGTTATCACGAAAAGACTACAGGCAAGAGCAGAAAATGATAAATGCATTGGAGAGGATCAATTTGGCTTCAGAAAGGGAAGAGGAACAAGAGACGCGATTGCAGCACTGAGAATTCTAACAGAAAGAAGCATCCAGCATGGACAGGACATATTCATATGCTACGTTGACTATGAAAAAGCATTTGACAGGGTCGATTGGAAGAAGCTGATGAGTGCGTTAAGACGAATAGGAGTGGAATGGCAGGAAAGGAGATTGATAGGTAATCTATATATGGGACAGAAGGTGAAAATAAGAATTGATGGTGAATACTCGGAACCAGGAAAGATAGGAAGAGGTGTGAGGCAAGGATGCCCACTATCCCCAATATTGTTTAATATCTATATAGAAGAAATTGTAAGAGAAACACTGGAAGAAGTGAATGAGGGGATAAAGGTAGGAGGAAGACTGATAAAAGCTCTGAGGTTTGCGGACGATCAGGCAATGTTGGCAGGCACTCAAGAAGGATTACAAAGAATGATGGATCGACTGAACATGATATCGACAGAATACGACATGAAAATAAACATCAAAAAGACAAAGACTATGAGGATAAGCAAAGGAGGAAAGGAAGCAATTCTTAAGATCACAGTAAACGGAGAGGAAATAGAACAGGTAGAGAAATTCTGCTACCTAGGAAGTATGGTCACAGATGATGCAAGATGCCATATAGAAATAAAAAGAAGAATAGCCATGGGAAAAGACGCATTCAACAACAGAGGGGAACTCCTCAGAGGAAAACTAAATATGAGCCTTAAAAAGAGGATGGTCAAGACGCTGGTGTGGAGTGTGGTCCTGTATGGGTCAGAAACATGGACAATGAGAAAGGATGACATAAGAAGATTGGAGGCTTTCGAAATGTGGATTTGGCGAAGAATGAAGCGTGTCAGCTGGATGGAACACAAGACAAACGAAGAAATACTGCAGATGGTGGGAGAGGAACGATCAATGATGGAGACAATACGGAGGCGACAGAGAAACTGGATTGGACACATCATGAGGAGTGACACCATAGTACGGGATATCATCGAAGGAAGAATGGAGGGGAAAAAGACAAGAGGAAGACCAAGAACAATGCTACTGGACTGGATGATGACAAAGGACGGTTACAGAGGGCTAAAGATGGATGCACAGAACAGATATGCGTGGCGTCATTGGACATATGAACCTGCCTGACGGCAGAGAACCAAAGAAGAAGAAGACAAGCAGTGTAGTCAATCCTTGAATAAAACATCAAAGAACTTGCCACAGGCATAGGCTACGTCTGAGTTTTCCATTTGTCAAAGGCCCTGACCAAATCATTTAGTACCTGGTGTGAGAAACGCAGATAGTATGGTTGACTCCAGCTAACGAAAACTTGAGAACTTTATTGGTGAGGATCGAACTAAGATCGGCGAATCCAAACAGCGAGTGATCGGTGAAAACTGCTTTGATGTTCATCGTTCGAGCGTGGAACATCGATTCGTGAGCAAGTGTAGAAAATGCCTACATACAGATACAATGTCCATTGTTCCACATATTATGCACTCATAAATAAGGCGCCTATTATTCTTTATACCTTGATTCCACTAGAGAGAGCAAACCCCAGGAGGTCCCAGTAAATCAGAGGACTGGCTGCTTGATCTCCAGCTTGCGCTGATGGCAAATTTCAACACATGACAAGAGTCAGTTTCTCATACTTGAAATCTTAAGGTCCACGATTCATTAT
Organism: Lumbricus rubellus; assembly: GCA_945859605.1. Classification (NCBI taxonomy): domain Eukaryota; kingdom Metazoa; phylum Annelida; class Clitellata; order Crassiclitellata; family Lumbricidae; genus Lumbricus; species Lumbricus rubellus. The sequence goes on along the minus strand of OX243816.1, from coordinate 20,151,759 downwards.
TTCTTAGCCCTGGTAGCACTCACATCACATGCAAACTTGCACACATACATACAGACATGCTGAATATTTTGGCTGAAAGTGCAACAGACATTTATAAAAAGAGAAACAGGCAGACAACTGCAAAATTTATCCATCATCATCATTGTCATCAACATAATCATCAGCATCGAACAATTTTTATGTAGCACACTTCATGGTAATCTACACAGATGCATTCCTCCTAACCCAGTAACATAAATAAGACAGTTTCCAAATTAGAAAAGAACAAATTAGTGTGACCTCTAGGCACTAGAGATACACAGTAAAACTAGCAGACAGACAAAATCGAGACAAGCAGACAGACAGACAGACAGAGCAAGAGACAGACAGATAGATATCAACATAAACACATCAAGACAAACCAATAAAACTGACTGACTGACTTACTGAATGACCATGCACAATATCAACGTTTTCTCGAAGTATAATATTTCGAATGATGGGCAGCGTTGTAAAAACTGTCGGCAGGATGCACTGATTATAGAATGGCTGAACTGGCAAGTAGTAAACCTAAAATCACAACACACCAAAACACATTATTGAAGTTACTGGACAACATACAGCAGAAATAAAGAAGAGTTGGGAAGCAATACGTTGCAATAAAATTATAGTCAGAGATTTCCATAAGACCTCAATTAGTATGAAAAGTTATTCAGATGGCAAAAGGAGGCCAGATGTAGTTACGTTTACACACCATCTGTCCACAGCTAACTGAGAAATCATATGCAGGAAAAATGTTTAAGACAAAAAGCATTCTGAGGTTACCTTAAGTCCATTTGAAAGATAGCGAACTCCACTTCGATTTCCATATGCATGTGTAATGACGATGACTTTGTGCCCTCGTTCAATTAGGCACTGCGATAGCTGGTAAATGTGACTCTCGACTCCCCCAATGTTTGGGTAGAAAAAGTCAGAAACCATACTACAATGTAAAGCAATAAAATACACCACTTGGTTCTTCATCACATACAGACTCGCATTCAAGGAAATACAAGTTTGCTAAATTGACTTAAAATACAAACAATAAGTAAAAACCTTCTGCAGTGGAAGGTTCCACAACAGCATTAATATTTTCGCAACATTTCCACGGCGGACAAAATTTGCGCGTGTGCGCTGTAACAATTCCTTACTTTCTATAGATTTGCGCCATGAGGTCGGTTGCAATCGGCTTAATCTTCCGCCGCAGAAGCCATGCAATTGATGAATTATACGAAATTCAACGATGCAGTGCAAAACATCAACCCATGGCGTATCAAACATAAGCCCAAACTCAGGTCTGACAACAAGGTTATTCCACAGATATTATAATAGCCTTCCTCAATTGCGTTTACAGCTGTAAAAAAAGAAAATCTTCGGTCATGCTGACTTACGCAGTTATCTCTATTTCTAATTTTTCTCGCAAGCACCGTGTTCAGTATGCACATAATCGAAGTACATTTTCAAGGCAAACTTATAGTGTCTGGGACCGAATGACGACACTAACCCTATCCCTAACCCTAACCGACCCTTACGACGTCTAACCTGATCCTAACCTACCCTCACGACCCCTAAACCATGCCTAAACCTTAACCTAACCGACACGTCGGTCCCGGGTACCATAATTGTGCCCGATTTCAATGTATTAGAAAACCATTACACAATTTAAACATATTTGATAGTCATTTACCAAATGTTGTGCTTCATTTGGACAAAAAGTTCTGGAACAGCTTCAATATTTACAACTTGAAAACCAAAACACATGCAATGCATAAAAACTTTTTGCATAGAACAAAATCATTAATATTCATAGTAGTGCGCATGCGCAAGCGCAGCACACGCTGACGGAGGGAAAGTCAAGACGATGGTCAAGATAATTAGGCTATTATGTTAAATGTTCAGGGCTTAACGACACTGTTTCATATCGAAGATGATTAGTGTCGGAGGCAGAGAACAACCTCACACTCCACGTTTATATTGCGACCGAGCCACCCGCTGTAAAGATCCGACCGGGAATTGAACCCGGGCCCGGGCCGCCGGCGCGGCGAGCGGGCTACAACCCACTCGACGGGGCAGGATCTTATTATGTGGTCAAGGTTTGGTATTTTATAGCACACTGTGATGCCACTGCCACATAACAATGATTTCGCTAAAATGAAAATCACGTTGCCCTTCCGTCATGGTGTTCGGTCAATGGCCACTCTTTGAATCTTTTGGAAATATTTATTCAATCAATCAATCATAATTTAGGCTATAGCCTAGCTAGGCCTATAGCGCCCTCAATAGATTTAAGATTGGGTCTATATTCAGTTGTGACGCCACGTAGGCTACAATAGGCTAGGTCGAGGCACAATATAAATAAAATTAGAATATAATAGCCTATTAATAGGCCTAATAATTAATCGGGATAGGCCTATTAATTTCCATTTTCTAATTTCCGTTTATAAGTTGCGCCTTTATCAGCTCAATTTCATCAAATAGGCCTACTAGGCACCAAGCATCAGCTGGCTAAGCTCGACCTGAGCGCTCTCTCCTCTCAATGTCCATAGAAGTCATATTATATATGTATATATATATATATATATATATATATATATATATATATATATATATATATATATATATATATATATACATGGACATCTGAAATAATAACCGAAACAGTAACTGAAACTAAAAATAAGGTAACTGTAACTGAAACTGTAACTGAAAACCCATAACTGAAATAGCACAGTGTTCCCTTTTATGCTGCGTTCCTTCAATATTTTTTGTATCCAGCAGGTCTTCAGCATTGGTTAAGCCGCGCCGTAATTTAACCCTTTAATGCCGGAGGGTATAGGATTTCCATACCATTTACTACCATCTCGGCATTAAAGGGTCAAACCTTTTGCTGTGTTAAATTGCCGATGTGCGAGACCGAAACGACGTGTGCAAATCTCTCACTGACAATTATTCGCCTATAGAGAGCAGTTAGTAGCACGTCGTTCGTCAGCACACGATTCCATGGCGTCTTTTGATTTGTGGTTCTTTGGCGCGTTAAGGTATAATGTCTACTAACTGCAGACACGTACCGTAGTAGGCCTATATAATAAATCATAATACTGCGACTCTGCGAGTAATAAATGATGCAGTAATACATCCATCAGGTTAGCCTACACGTACCTAGATATATTGTTGTAGCAAAATATAGGACTATTTAGGCCTAATGTCGTATTCGGCAACCAGGATTTTCTTCACGGCTAGGCCTATTTGTTCCTGAATGTTCTATGTTAGGACTAATTGATGCAGTGCTCACTTGTGATAAAGCTGGTTAGATAGGCCTACATAGGCCTACGGTATAATACCGGATGCATATGTTCCATTCCAAACGTCGATCAATTCAGTAGGTTAGACCTAGGCCTAATTAAGTGTGGTCTGTGTGGAACAGGCTAACAGTTTAATCCAAACGCTACAGGCTTACAGAACGAGAGTGAATTGAGATAGCATATAAGCTTAGTATGTAACTTTCCAAGTAATAATATTAGTTGCGTTCGTCAGTATAAGCATAAGTTGGGTTAAGACGCAAGTCATCGATCGCAACAACAATAATTCAGAGTCTGGAAAATGAAATCTCAGCCATAGTACATGCAGAAGGAAATATAATGTTCGAGCAGCGATTCATCGCACAAAAGCCGACCAGCAGCAGCAGCCATGTATATCCTGGCTTTTGTGCTTCGCCGTATATCCTGTCGTATTATTGCATTCGCCTTTCTCCCGCATAACACTGATCGTCATCCTTCGCATTGTCACACGGAGGCGGGGGCGGCGGGCGGCGGCGGGCGGCGGCGGACGGAGGCGGTCGTCGTCGTCATCGGCGGCGGCCGCTCGATTGTGCGTCGCTCGCTGCAGCCGGGCTTTTCGGGATTCAGTCGGCGTTCAGCGAGCATTTATGCTTCGTCGTCGTCGTTCGGAATGGTGCGTCGTCGTCTCGCTGGCTCGTCGTCCTCTGTTGCCGGCGGCGGTGGCGGTGGCATGTGTTCAGCATCAAGAAGCCTCGAAGGCTTTTCAAACGAAGCCGTTCTGTTTGGGCGGAGGCGGCTGCTGCTGCGGCGGCATTGACGGTCAACGAACGGCCGAGGACGGCGGAGAAGATAAGGGATGATCTAATCTGCATACATGCGGTTGTTTTCATTGATTGCCTCCTGAGCTGCTGCGCTTGCTTGGCGGATCCGCGACTCTGGCGTTTGTCAATAGTTTCTGGCGGGAGCGGGGTGAATGCCTACTCCGTGGCTGCAGTGTGCATGGGTCGCGTGGCAGAAAATCAGAAAATCCTGCGCAGAAAATTATTTCACTGAACTGCAGCTGGCGTCTTTATATATAATGAAAAAGAATTTGTCACAATCATTGAGACTGAAGTGAATAAAAACCTGCTATAGGCTTACAAAGTAACCGCCAGGGAATGCTTTTAAACGCCCGCGGGGAGCAGCTGAGTGTGTAATCTCTACAGAGCATGAACCTCTCCAGTGCATGTACGTATTTCTGATTTATAACAATAATTCTTCTGCTGGGCATTCGAATGAAAACTTTTTTAACTCTGTAGAACAACTCATCAGCAGGCATCAGCAGACTTTCCAGGTTTGACAACAAAGGTAAACACAAGAGATCTACATAATTATGATGGGTCTTGTTAATATGATTATTTATGGATATTTAGAGGGAAAGACTTTTCAATCAATCAGTCAATCATATAAATTTATTTATTATCCCTTCAAGATCTCTTTTCGGAGATCTTTACTCTTTGTATAGCTTGGTGTTAATCTTTGCAAGACTGTATCAACGAGTAGGCCTATAGCCATATTAGTCCTTTATAGCAATGTTTCTCAGTGCGATGTAATGTAAGCATTAGGCCTACTTACTCATAATCTTAAAGAAAAAGATGTTTATTGTTTGCGTGAGCCATATATCTGCCTGATTTTCGGCTAGGTGCAAATTTCTGTGTTTGTTGGAGAACCACGTTCTCTTGCCTTTGAAAGGTTTATTAACAGCTTTGCTTAACTACTCAGAAATACACAAACAAGTTATATCATGCTGTAATTAAAGCTAGTTATCTTATCAAGCAGTATTACTTTTCTTGTGTGCATCTCTTATTTCTTGTTGGTGAGTAATATGCATTCAGCTGCATGCTGGGTACACCGTACACTCGCACCCTGGGTAGCTTTTCCAGTCAAAATGTGGAAGAAGAGCAAAGAGCAGTCATTTGTTATGTTAGCACAAAGAGATTGCCTCTTGGGGTTGACATAACGAATGACTGCTCCTTGCTGTTCTGTCTGGTCATAAAATATCAGTAACTTAATTTTCTTAGGGTCAGCATATGAAGACAGACGGCCAGTCCAGTCCTGGGCAGCAATAGAGCTCAATATTCACAACTCAACATGCACACATTCTTAGACATCATTATTCTGGCATAGATTTGAACACTGAATTCTGGGTAGATAGTCCAGCATATGAACCACAAAGCTTAGAGAATCTGCAAGTCGTTTTTATGGAGCCAAGCAATCAGTTTTTGCTGATTATTTTCGTTGTATACGTGAAATGAGATTGCTTTGTATAAAAGGGTCATTGTTGTCCATGATAATCAAATTTATTCGTAGCTCATGCTGCAGTAACTCTTCATCCTCCGTCTTGCTTCTTTCCTTTACCACATCTTCTGCATTCGATGATGGTGAAACACTGAAACTGTGGTCGGAACCACAGTATCCGATGTGAATTATTCTCTCATCACTATGAATCAGCTAGAGAGCAGCGTTGGCCATGTGGCCAGCTTCCCTTGTGAATGGATGACAACCTAATTCAGTATTGCTGCAGCTGACCCAAGACGCAATCTTTGCCTAAATAATGAACGGCTTTGCAGGATGATCCGAAGTATACAAGGCTTTTATTTTCATGGTGGAAGAAGCAGATTGAAAAGAAGACGGGCGGCAAACGAGAAGATCGTGTGCTTGCTCATTCGTGGTACATTGCATGCAGTCTCTCCATTGTAACATAACATGTCTGATTATAAAGCCAATTCATGTCTAATGCAGTTAGGTGAATCCGATGCAATTTTAGAACATGACTAGTCACTTAGTCACTATTATACTAGATTACATAGCAACTAGAAGTTGGCCTTCAGCTGATCCCTTGACTCCAACTGCCCCAAATATTTGGCCATGTAAAATTTAGCTTAAAATGGCCTGTTACACATGCATAACATTTGAGACTCATACATTAATTTCTTAACAATTTTCTTACTACTAACAGAATGAACCCTGTAGGCCTATGCAACTTGTTATTATATTGTCCGGTCATAATGTCGTGCACATTGCTGGGAACAATAAAATTTGATTTGATTTGATAAAAGGAAGCTCCTGGCTTTCCTTGGTTACTGCATGTATTGTGTATATACACTGTGCCCCATAAAAAAAACACACCAAAAAACTTTGTCATGAAACGCATGTAAGTCTAATGTTAAATGAGAAAAAGTAATATTTCATTTAAGAAGATGTTCGAAGTGATGTCCCTTCGCTTGAACGCAGGCTCTCAGCCTTGGCCGCCACTGTTCAATAGCTTTGTCAATGACACTGCTTCAACTGTGCCCACACAACGATGAGGCGCACCTTCAACTCGTTGATGTCCCGTATTGCTGTCTTGTAGACACGTTCCTGTATTAGACTCCAAATTCTGTAGTCAACGGGATTGAGGTCTGGTGAGTTTGCTGGCCAGAGTTCCGGTCCAATGAAGCTTGGTGTTTCACGTCGCAACAACGCAATGGTGTCCTTTGCGCGATGTGCTGGGGCGCTGTCCTATAAGTTACTAGTCTCTGTTTAAATGTTTCCAAACACGCCTAGTCTGCGTCACTGCCTCCAACAGCAACCACTTCTGTGAGTAACTAAAATGTAAACTATTTTGTGGCAAAATTATTTGAGAAACAACGTACAAACTTTTATTACAATTGGCTTAGTTTTATAGAATATTTTTGAAAAAGTTTTTTGGTGTGTTTTTTTATGGGGCACAGTGTATATATATCTGTATGGTTGTATGTATATTTATGTGCATTGCATATGTCTGTATCAGTGTATGCATAATTATGTGCTGTTTGTTTTGCTGATAGACTTATCTACCCTCATTAAAATTTCTTGCCTATTGGTATGGTAATAGCGTATAGGCCTACATCTGACAGGTAATTCTGATAAAAGCAACAGAAGTGAAGCCACAGATTTCGGTGGACATTTTCCTCTCACTGCTAGCCGTATAGTCGTCATCTAAATAGGAAATCTGTGCATTAACTGGCATGCAAGCGTATTGCCACTCAATTGCTTGTATGCAACCGATTGCCTTCTTTTGGACAAAATTGCTTTTCCATAAATAACCGAGCTGCAGGCTATTAAAGTTTGATGCTTTTATCTAGTGATTATGCATCGAAGTGATCTAATGGACATTCTGCGATATGCACGTCAATTCGGTTTTATCAATCAGGTTGAGGAATAATTTGATTGATCACCATAACAGCCTACAGACAAGCAAATATACTATAGACGTTCGTGTATACAGTGGCGTCCAATGGGCAGACCAAAAGGAACACAAGGTTCCGCTAGGGCTCCACTAACAGCGTCACCTTAGGCCCTTAGCAATTCCTATTCCTAATCGAGTGGTGTCTTTCAAACATCATGTAACACTACAATAAAATTATGTCTTAAAACAATGCTTGTTTATGGTGTACATTTTTAATCTGACAAGACTTATTCAATACAATGAATGCAAAATAAACCAAAATTCCCAAAATCATTCAATGACTGCAATGCATAATTTCCTGTTATTTGGTTTGAACGAATTGTTTTACATAAATTTATATCCCCACTCAAAAGGTTACATTTTCAAGTTGAGGAATAAAAGTTTGGAGTAGCCTACATTACAGATTGACATGGGCACATTGGTGTCGTCAGCGAGCATAGGCCTAATGAAATGAAGCATTGGCGGATTCGATTTTCAGAAATTTCAGCAATGTAAGAATTTTCCTAGAAATCTATAGCATCTGACCAATAAAAGCACAGATGGCAGTGAGTTGTAAAAATGTAAGAGAAACGTTGTATAAAAGGTAAAGAACGTCTGCTTTGTGATGTTGCTTTACACACACAGCCTAATAGGCCGTATACAATTGTCAAAGTTCAGCATAAATGTGAACAGCTCGAAAGCAGGTGCAGCTTTAACTGTTTTCTAAAAGCAGATTGAGTTTTTGTTTCCGGAAGAATTAATAAAATTTCCGTGTAGGCGTACTGCTGAATGTGCCAAGACCTTTGCGCCATCCTCCCGCTCAGCAGCCATAAACTACGGAGCCTTCCCGAGCGATTTTATATTCCGGACAAGCGTTCGGACGTTATGTCAAGACACTGATTGCAAACGAGAATTTATTGGGCAATATTTTTCGTCAGTAATTATCTTGTACGAACACGAACACGTGTTCACACGCTTGCTACTTCGCTGATGTCGAGATGCGAATCATTCCCCAGAGACACTGTTCTCACTGAGGCAGCACGTGGCAAATGGTGCAGCGCTTTCGTGATGGAAAATGTCATGTATGCACGCAACACTGTTGAATGTTGATGTCAGGTCTACTCGGCCGTACATGTGTGTAGGCGCTAGAGAATGTCAACAGAAGAGTGATCAGCATTGTGGAAGTACAATGTACATGTATAAGCAGTTAAAAGATGGTTGATTGCGCCGCTTGACCAGACGTTCACATCCAATTTAATTGAATAGTTCTGTTGCTTTGTGGTCAAAATGTTGCTGTGTTTCATAATGATTGCAGGCATACAGTTTTGTCTGGTGATATTTTCAGGGCCGGCCCCAGGCACATGTAGGCAAACCAGTTGCCTGGGGTGCCAAATTCAAGGGTGCCATTTTCACAAAAATGTGTTTAGGCAGTTTTTTGTTTTTAAATTTGTAGACATTTCCCAAAATTGAATATTATCGAGGTTTCAGTGTGATAACAAAAAATAGTGAGCCTACGTACGTAGGCCTTAACCCTCAGGCTTCAAAGGTTTTTGGTGACATTGACTACCAAGGGGGGATGGTTAGGCTTACCTGTATGGATTTGTGCTGGATTTGAAATATCATATCAATTTTTGTTATAAAGCAATAGACTCAGCATTTATTTCTGAACGAAATGGTCTATTTTGAAATATAGCAATGTACCTCGAAATTACGCAATTTTTGAACATCGGACAGCAATTTAGCAATAAGTTTTTGATAGGCTACATGGCCATTGGTGCTCGACACAGCTATAGGCTGTAATACTAGCGCAGTCTATTGCTTTCTTGAATGTCACTCAAGGGTATAATTCTTTCACTCTTCGAGCACTGAATCATCGCAACGGCGGCAATCGTCATTTCCGTTTTATTGTCACTGCTCGGGCGTAAAATGGAATTTATGAACGAAACCGGAATCGTCATTCTGCATGCGGAAAAAAATCGCACACGTGATGGACGTGCGATTCGTATAGGCCTACAGTCGTTGACGTCTTTCGTCTTCTTCGTCTTCATCTGTCAGTCGAGCGTCGATTGCTTTCGAATAATCTCCGGGTTTTGGTCGAGGGATGTGCAGGACTTTATCGCTCAACAAGGGAGCGAGTATAGGCCCTATACGAGAGCGGTCTCCGGTCTGCAGGTCTCGTCACGTGATTCTATGCGAAGCAAATTTGCTTTGACACCGAAATCGATGCCGTACGGCAAACACGCTTTGACGATCGACGTATAGCTATAGCTATAGTTGCTATAGCTATGGAAATTGCATCTTCTTTTGCAGTTGAACACGTCTTCCGTTCAGGATACTTAGCTCTTCTGTCGAAAGATAAGCCTTTGCAACCATGGCAACTATTTTGTAGTTGAGAGAAGCAGATTCATCGGATGGCCATGGATGCACATGCATGTAAGAATAGGGCCTATAGCCTAGAGGCCCTAGACCTATGCATTCTCAATTATAAGGCCAATAGGTGCTTCTTTTTAAGTTTCCAACTGGACCAAAGAGTGACGCATAGGTTGACAGCACCTGGGTGAATTGGTGCACAAAACTTTGGTGGACTGGTGCACAGCACCTTGGTGGAACGGCACACAGTACCTTGATGGATCGGTGCACAGCACCTTGGTGGACCGGTGCACAACACCTTGGTGGATCAGTGCACAGCACCTTGGTGGACCGGTGGACAACACCTTGGTGGATCGGTGCACAGCACCTTGGTGGATCGGTGCACAGCACCTTGGTGGACCGGTGCACAGCACTTTGGTGGAACAGTGCATAGCACCTTGGTGGAACGGCACACAGCACCTTGGTGGATCGGTGCACAGCACCTTGGTGGACCGGTGCACAGCACCTTGGTGGAACGCTGCACAACACCTTGGTGGATCAGTGCACAGCACCTTGGTGGACCGGTGGACAACACCTTGGTGGATCGGTGCACAGCACCTTGGTGGATCGGTGCACAGCACCTTGGTGGACCGGTGCACAGCACTTTGGTGGAACAGTGCATAGCACCTTGGTGGAACGGCACACAGCACCTTGGTGGATCGGTGCACAGCACCTTGGTGGACCGGTGCACAGCACCTTGGTGGATCAGTGCACAGCACCTTGATGGATCGGTGTGCAGCACCTTGGTGGAACGGGTGCACAGCACCTTGGTGGATCGGTGCACAGCACCTTGGTGGAACAGTGCATAGCACCTTGGTTGAACGGTGAACAGCACCTTGGTGGAACAGTGCATAGCACCTTGGTGGATCGGTGCACAGCACCTTGGTGGATCGGTGCACAGCACCTTGGTGGAACAGTGCATAGCACCTTGGTGGAACGGTGCACAGCACCTTGGTGGAACAGTGCATAGCACCTTGGTGGAATGCCACACAGCACCTTGGTGGATCGATGTGCAGCACCTTGGTGGAACGGGTGCACAGCACCTTGGTGGATCGGTGCACAGCACCTTGATGGAACAGTGCATAGCACCTTGGTGGAACGGTGCACAGCACCTTGGTGGAACAGTGCATAGCACCTTGGTGGATTGGTGCACAGCACCTTGGTGGAACGGCACACAGCCTCTTGGTGGATCGGTGCACAGCACCTTGGTGGATCGGTGCACAGCACCTTGGTGGAACAGTGCATAGCACCTTGGTTGAACGGCACACAGCACCTTGGTGGATCGGTGCACAGCACCTTGGTGGACCGGTACACAGCACCTTGGTGGAACGGTGCACATCACCTTGATGGATCGGTGTGCAGCACCTTGGTGGACCGGTGCACAGCACCTTGGTGGAACGGTGCACATCACCTTGATGGATCGATGTGCAGCACCTTGGTGGAACGGGTACACAGCACCTTGGTGGATCGGTGCACAGCACCTTGATGGATCGGTGCGCAGCACCTTGGTGGAATGGGTGCACAGCACCTTGGTGGAACGGGTGCACAGCACCTTGGTGGAACAGTGCACAGCACCTTGGTGGAACAGTGCATAGCATCTTGGTGGATCGGTGCACAGCACCTTGGTGGATCGGTGCACAGCACCTTGGTGGATCGGTGCACAGCATCTTGGTGGAACGGTGCACAGCACCTTGGTGGATCGGTGCACAGCACCTTGGTGGAACGGTGCACAGCACTTTGGTGGAACGGTGCACAGCACCTTGGTGGATCGGTGCACAGCACCTTGGTGGAACGGTGCACAGCACCTTGGTGGATCGGTGCACAGCACCTTGGTGGAACGGTGCACAGCACCTTGGTGGATCGGTGCACAGCATCTTGGTGGAACGGTGCACAGCACCTTGGTGGATTGGTGCACAGCACCTTGGTGGAACGGTGCACAGCACCTTGGTGGAACGGTGCACAGCACCTTGGTGGATCGGTGCACAGCACCTTGGTGGAACGGTGCACAGCATCTTGGTGGAACGGTGCACAGCACCTTGGTGGAACGGTGCACAGCACCTTGGTGGAACGGTGCACAGCACCTTGGTGGAACGGTGCACAGCACCACGGACTGGTGCACAGACGGTACAATATGTACAATGTGCATCAAAGCCTACTTGGTCTTTTTCTTCTTCAAAGAAAGCAGTGGGACGCCTACCGTAGAAATTCACATAATTTCCTCGGTCGGTCGATTTTGTGTTCGGTCTTCAAAGTAACATTTCTTCTCAGTCTTTCCAATGTTTACGCGTCTTCGAATGCAACGAATACGACTTGCAGTTCATGTAATCAAATTTCGTTTTTCTACTTCGACTGATCGACAAATTTCCATAAATTTCCTTTCGCAAATGTCTCGCCATTGAATCATGTTCGCCAGTCGACATGATCGTTTCTAAGCAACGAAAACATCGCTCGAAAGATGACGTCATCTAAACAAATAGGAAGATGACGTATTTTTGTATGACGCCTGAATAGTGTATCGTTGATGCGCAAAGATATGTAATTTAATTTAAGTAAGTAAGCAATGTTAATTTTTCCTGTAAACGGACAGCGATAGACCGTGAACCCGCGTAATAAAAATATGGTCATGGAACCGGTACCGGGGGGATGGGGTAAACGTAGACGTAAACACCGGTCTTGTGAAAAAAATGCACCCATTACCGACTAGCCTACTTATTAAGTTTCATTCTCTGCAGGTCTAGAGCATTCCCATTAACCCGTGTCACATCTCTCACGAGCTCCTCCCTCCACAAAATGTCATTCGATAAAATTGTATTCGACAGGCCTATTAGCGTACATGCAGGCCATCTGATCTAACCCTTGTAATGAAATTTCTTTTGGCAAATGCATCAACTCTAATAGGCCTAATGACTGTTATCTCAATAATCATGCACTGACAATGGACAAGTTTTATGAAAACTCATGATGATTTGCTGTCACATTTTCAACTGCATAGTTATATGCTATAGGCTACTAGAATAAGCTTAGAATAGGCCCAGGGCTACCGGATAGCCTAAAACATCGCCCAACTCTTTAGTCTGAAGACTGAAACAATAAAACTCAAACACAACCATGCAGCATAAAAGAGGCTTAATAAATTTTTAACAATTTCATTTATCAAATCTTGATGTCTCATTGCTCACTGATAATGTTTAATTAGCCTAATGCTGGTCAGACAAAATTGGCTTGACTTCTTGCATAATTAGCCGAATATGCTACGTATGGCTATAGGTTAAAATGGCTATCACCATGTCAGAAGTCGAACTTCAAGTCGGAAGTTTGTTTTTCTGTCAAGTGGGTCAAGGCGTTTTTGCTCCAAGGCGTCGATTTCAAGCCAACCTCAAGTCACTTTAGGGTCAAGTGGGGTCCGATTGACCGATTAAATTCACTCCCAGGTCTACACATAGCCTATATCTCGACTTGCTGCCTATACCTGGCCTATATATAGAATTAGTCTATTGCTGCTGCTGCTGCTGCTGCTGCTGCATGTAGCGAAATAAGTGAACTAGAGTCGTGTGATAAACACACAGGGGTCCAGAAAGTGGGTGTACGGACCATTGCTCATAGGCTGATTGCTCATAGGCTGATTGCTCATAGGCTTATTGCTCATATGGCTCATTGCTCATAGGGTCTATTGCTCATAGGTCTTTTTGCTCATATGGCTCATTGCTCATAGGGTCTTTTGCTCGTAGGTCTTTTTGTTCATATGGCTCATTGGTCATAGGTTGTATTGGTCATAATAAAATAGGCTACAAATTAAATTAGTCGAATGAAGGTACAGAAAAGAAAACACTGATTGAAAATATAAACATTTACTAGGTCATGTAATTGTTCACATTTGAGAAAAAAGTTGAACTGTTCAAGTAAAAGCTTGATAACTAACCACTAGAGGTGAAATTGTTCAATTATAAAAAACGTTACACTTAAAAAAAGATTGTTCACTACTTCACATGTCAAACAACAGGTTTGTTCACTGTCTTATATGTCCACTTCCACATAGTTGACTACTTAATTGATAAGCACAAACTAAGGCGTGAAGACGGTCACCCATATCGCCAATGGTTTATTTGTTTTAAACATAAGCCAAAGTTAATTGATTTTAGGCATATGACCGATGAGGCTATTAGCAATAGATCCTATGAGCAATCAGCCTATGAGCAATCAGCCTATGAGCAATCAGCCTATGAGCAATCAGCCTATGAGCAATGGTCCTAGAGCCCAGAAAGTGTACGGCAGGCTACTTCTGTCCAAAACAGGCATTTCATTTTATTTCTTCCAGAGATCTGGAGTTCTTAGATGTACATGTAGTATTTCAGCGTATAAGCATTACCCCCTTCAGTTTCGATTAGACTTTCAATGCATCATCAGCAGACCATTAGTCTTGCACCATTGAGATGTTTATCTCCTATTATAGTTGGATGCTGTTTAACAACACTGCAGCAGTCATAAAAAAGACGTTTAGTGCATGTCGTCGTCACCCTCCTCCGAAACTCCTTTCATACTCGCTTTGGACTAGCACTGCTGCCATGGCAGAGTAGGAACAGTGTCGGCGTGTCGAAGTGTTATCCATCGATATACCATTATATAATATATATATATAATTTTATATGCACGGGCCCTACCATATATGTATATATATGTGTGTGTGTGTGTGTGTGTGTGGTAACACCTATATGTATATATCTTTATATATATATGAATGGAATTTAACGACTTATACCGTGCCATTATAATATATATATATATAACGTATTATGTATATAGGTGTATATATATATATATGTATATATATGCATAAGTCGTTAAATTCGATTATAGCCGACGAAGAAGTGCCATCCGGTCTGAAATTTATCGCCTCCTCCGCCTCCTCCGTCGCCTCTTCCGCCGAAAGCAATCTCGTCGCATGCCTAAGATACAACGACGACGACGCTGTTGTGTCACCGACAAAGCCATCTATCCTTCTTATAAGATGGAGCAGCGACCTGCATTTTGAGCATGCGACTTAATCTACGTTTCGTGAATAAGAGGATGCCTTTAGGGCATAATCACGTAGTCACCAGTCGACCCCTCTGACCACACCCCAACCCCCACATCCCCTCCCACAACCCCCGTCACCGTCTTCTCCGACGACGACCTGATCACCACTCCGGTGAAAAAGTTTGCTTAATGCTCGCGTCGACGACCTATTGCACCTCCGCTGCTGCTGCAGCAACGTTACTTAGCGAAGTGTCTTCTCCTTCGAACGTCGACATCGTCGTCGTAGGAGAACGTGTAGTATAACTCGGTTACTTTATTGCAGATGTTTTCGCATAAATGCCGATCTCATCTACTATTATACCCGTCCATGGTCCAGGCCGTCTCTCCCTCCCTCACTCCCTGCTCTCGCTCGGGGCCACGGTTTTACCGTCACCGCTATAGGCGCCGAATAATTCATTATACCTAGGCAGCAGCAGCAGCAGCAGCAGCAGCAGCAGCAGCAGCAGCGGCAGCTTCAGCAGCAGCAGCAGCAGCAGCAGAGGCATCGAATCTCGCTTCGAAGCGTGCAGTCTGGCTAAACGAATGGCATGCATAGGATCAGTAATTGAGGCTGGAGACCCATTCGTCTCCGTGCATCCACGGCGATACGTATAAGAACCACCGGCAACGATGCGGATTAATGCTTGTCGGTGTCGGACCGACGGACGGACCGCGGACCGGTGGACCAGACCGCCGGGCGGAGATGCGCATTAGAGTCGGCGGCGGCGGCTGCAAGGAACGCCGCCCATAGGGTCAGTTTGTGACGACACTTCATCCGTGAAGTAATTGAACGCTATCGATTTCTGTGCTCTGCGTGTGTTCGCGTGTGTGTGTGTGTGTGTGTTTGTGTGTGTGTTTGTGTGTGTATGTGTTTGTGCGTGTGTGTGTGTTTGTTTGTGTGTGCGTGTGTGTGTATGGGTGTGTGTGCGTGTGTGTTTGCTGTTGCGTAGCTCCGTGAGGCGTCACATTCTGAGTGTTGGCATTTCTTGCCATCCACCTGCATGGCGGTATGCAATGTAGCTTTGGGTGACTTAGAGCATATTGGAGCATGCTAATGGTTTAGTCTATATTTAGAGTCAGGAACAGAAGAGTTAGTAGTGTAAGTGAACTTGCGCAGTGCAGAGTTCACTTAGGAAGTAAAGTTGTGGACAGGAGTTGTGTGCTTTACGAGACTATAACTGAAGTCTAGAGAGCAGGGTAAATGTGAAACATAGATTGTTTTTGCCTGTAAATAGACTACATGTATATATGCAGTTTCTTATTCGATAATAAATTGAACCTTTGCCCTCACTGTATGTATATGAATGCATGCATGTATGTATTTATGTATTGGTCATTTATATAGCACCTTACAAAGGTGCTAACTGAAACTTGGACATTAATTAAGATATATTACTGTGCTATAGAGTCGACATGCCTGCACTCTCAGCTAAGAAATCAATTGATTTAAGGACTACTTCCTTTAGACCTTTTTTGCGTCACCACGGTTGGATTGGGAGCACCTCTGCGTGCACTTCTTGAAGGGGTGCTATAGTATAATTATATTTTCTTGAATATTCTGAGTAGTTTCCTTAAAGAGGCGCTATATGAAAACTTGAATGAATGAATGAATAAATAATGCTCTTTCTCGTTTGTCATGTATTGAAGCATGATGATACAAAAGACCATTGTTATGTTGTGATTGTGTGAACAACAGAGGAATCGGTAACAAAAGGAAACAATGCCGGCGGGGTATCGCGCGGGAATTCCTCAGCAGCCGTACACGAAGTACGAGTCTGACAACGAGGAAATCAAGGTGGAGTACAAGAGGGTGGACAATGTCCAGCGGATGTCCTGGTTCAGCGGATACAAGGGATCCGTGTTGCGGATTCTCGTCGTCATTATCATCTTCATGGTCGGACTCATTCTCGGCTACGTGATTCGACGAACCGTGAGAGAGCTGCCGTCACAACTGCAGTCGGATGGACAGGATGAAGCGACATCTGCTCTGAAGAAAGAGGTAAGATTAGGATATATACAGTGGATATGAACAGCATCATTGGCTGCCTGATGTTGTGTTGATTAAATGCTGGAAAGCACGGTCATGTTAAAGAGTTGAGTTGGGTTACAGCTATGATGGGTTACCGGTACCTTCAGTGTATGCATCAATCAATCAGTCAATCAATCAATGAATCAATTAATCAGTCAGTCGGTCAATCAATCAAACAGTCAGACATTCAGTCAGTGTATCAGTCATTCAGTCAGTCAACCAGTCATTCATTCAGTCATTCAGTCAGTCCCTCACACAGTCAGCCAGTCAGTAAGTCAGTTTATCAGTCAGTAAGTCAGTCAGTCAATCAATTAGTCTAATATGAACTTGATGTCATGTCCCTTCAAGATTCCTACTTGGAGATGGTAATTGCAGAATGCAGATACTACAGTGCCTGTCAAGTAACTCAGTAAGCACTATTATATCCTAAACAGTACATAATTTATTAGGAGCAGAAAGTTCATCTGCAAATTGTGCTAAGGTTACTAGATCATGAAAACACTAGTCTTAGAGACCTAACGACGTATTCCATTTAGTGTGGATAGTTCAGTTGAGTAGGGTTACCATGCCATCCATCCGTGGCTGGTGGATAAGAACCAACAGAAGTTGGAGGGTTTAGAGGGTGTGTTTTACTTGTTGGATGTTCAGCGGATATGAAAATTTTCATATGAGCAATCTG
>OX243816.1:20129066-20131566 GCA_945859605.1 Lumbricus rubellus | reverse complement strand
ACCAGTGTGCATGGTTTGACGACTTGCGGAAATTTGTGTTTCATGACAGCACCTTTGTAATTGGACTCAAGGGATAGGCGGAAGTTCATGGAACTGGGTAGCGGAAACTGAGAGAAGAATCCCAAACGACCTATTCAGAAAGATACTTGGACAAATTAAGTTCTTTTTCACGGCCACCAACAGGATCGGGTCTATTTTGGGAGCAGCTGGACAGAATTCTCCCATTGGACCAATTCGCGGAGAAATGTCGAGAAAATGATGTTTCCATGTATTGCTGACCGTTTGCCACTGTGGACCATTTAAATTTTAAACAGAAACCCACACAGCTTTTTATAGTAGATACCAGTGTTCACTGTAATGTAATTGCATTATATATTGCAGTGCGATCTGGTTGTATTGATTATACTGTGCAAACTATTAGTCTATAGCATTTTCCCTATGTATTCACATCTGAATCAGGTCGGCTATGACTAAGAATTTGTGGCAAAACGTACCCTCTTCCCTTGTCTGCTCGTGCCCTGATTAATGCTAATTCGGTTTTCATGGCTATGACAGATCTTGTGCTTAATGTGCTGCAATGCGTCTAAGGCTCAAAATTATTGTCCCATGTGTTGTTGAGTTCAATTTTTAATGAAGTCCACAGTCCTACAGCATCTGCTGCATTGGCTTCCTGTTGAATTCAGAAAAAGTCTAAATTCACTTTTTAGCTGCAAAACCCTCAGCACCAGTACAGCTCCCTACCTTGAATCACTACTAACTCCTACATACTTCCTCGTTGCCTGCAATCATCAAGTAGGCTACCGGTCTGTTTTTGGTGAGCCATGCTGCAGAACAGTTATGCTCACGTGCAGTCTATGCCGCTGTCCATAGAGAATGAAATCGCCTGAAACTCTCTCGTCATACATCAAAATTCACTTCTTTCCTTCAAAAGCGGGCTCAAAACTCATAATTTCTCCTTTGTTTTCTGGCATTCGTAAATCTAACTGCACCTGCTCCGTACAGCTGGCAGCTGACTGACTAATCATGCCTCAGAGCAGCATTTCGATATGACCATGTTCGTGTAAGAAGCGCATGTAATAAATTGAATTAGGCCTAATAACGATGAAAATTAATTACTGGATAATATGTATATGGACTGGAGTGGAATGAATTTCGTACGTAGGCCTATAATAGGATTACTGAAGGGTATACAATTGATTATGAAAAGATTTGCTTTGAACAAAATTGACAGGTGAACACATAGGATCGGATAGATAGAATAGATTCAGTTATATATAAGGACGATATTGAATAGGACTGGATTGAGCATGGTAGATAGAAGATTCATTTTAGCTATTAGATGAGTAGAAATTTTATTTTAGATGATGTGACCTTGGCTCTGCTGTGTTTTCTGATGAGACTTGACTACTGCAATGCGCTTCTATCTCCTGTGGTCTTCGCAAATGTAAATTCTTCCGATTTCCATTAACCTACACGCATCCACCCACACATTCACGGCCATCTCTCATGTCCACAACTGAGGTGCTATTTTCTACCAAAATCCTAGATTCTCCAAACATTTCATCCAGTCTTCCTGTTCTTGTGTCATGCATATCCATTATCCACAATTTTCACAAAACATGCCTTACATGTAGACTATGTTAGGGGTCTGATCTTTCCCGATCAGCATCACTTGTCTTGTTCTAGGCAAACATTCAGTCACAGACGCTGGTCCCACCAACCGTTTCGATTTTGACTGTGTTACAGGGTCTGCGTTTTTGCTGTAAACAGTAAACTAAAGCTTACTTTGATTTTTCTTATGGTTCGTAATGGCTACATAGCTTTAGTAAGCATTTCTAAACATTGTAGGCCCTGTAGGGTGTGCATTTGTTTATTGTATTGTGTAAATTCCTATTACATTGCTGGTTGATTACATTTTCGAAGAAAAAGTCAAGCATAGTTAGTGCACTGCAAATGCGGCCAACAGCAATATTGAACAGCGAGCAATGAATCCACTGGTCAGCCACGCTTAGATTTATGGACTGGACAAATCTCTAAGCAGCTATTTCTACATAACAGCACATCGATACACACAGTTTTATGCTCGACTACCAAATAGTCTGTTGTATAAGTAGAATTTTCACTGGCCGTAAATTCGGCATTTAACGTGGTGAAAGAAGACAATTTTTATTGCTGTGACGAAATAATGGCATGCATATTGCATAAAGCAGTGATCGATGATTGTGCTGTAGGAATTTGGATTATACATGAAAATTGAATAGCGATTATTGAAATACAATTTTTATACTTGTAAATTGTAAAACTAAGACAGTCATTTGTAATTCATTTTGATTCAGTTACAAAATACCTGAATTGCTCAAACTGCTAGTTGTCCTGACTTTATTTGGAAATTTCACGTGAGGCATCCATATAGAAAACCGAGAAGTTTTGAATAGCGATTCAGAATGACAAAGATTCAGTTGAGCCATAGGCCTATCATATTATAGTAGAACATAATGTG
>OX243816.1:20096566-20124066 GCA_945859605.1 Lumbricus rubellus | reverse complement strand
GGTCATCGTCTGTGCATTTCTGAGCTTTGGAAGGAAAGCAGTTATCAATAGGCCTACCCAATTATATTGTATTGTATTGTATTGTATACATTGCAGACATTGTGTTGTATTATATTGTATTTATTCATATGTTCGTCAATCGCTTGTCTCTAAATGTGTATTTTGTCGCTGTCAAGGCGCCCTTGTAGCGGCATGGCTGTGTTACGGCGCCATAGAAATTGTCATTGTTATTATCATTATTATTATGATCGCCTCCCCGGGTTTCATTACATCTAAATATGATATACAATTATACATGTAAGTAATAAATAGTAAACTCTGGATGGTAACCATTGTTTTGGTTTGGTATGCGCTGGAGAGAGCCCATCGGCAGCGAATTTATTAGTTATCTAAGAACCAGTATAATTTCAGGTGGCACGAAGAGTATCCCTGCAGCTTCTCTTGAAAAGTATAACTACCAGTATACAAAGTAGTGATTGAAATTACATTTACAATTGAAAATACACTTGTAATTGTAACCGTAAACTCCAAACTTGTAACAGTAACACACCAATTGAAAGCTACGGTATGTTCAGTGTGTCAGATCATTGCAGAGAGCTGTGTCAAGTCAGAGTAGTTGGAATTCAAATGATGTTTTGATTCTAGTGATGCTATACAATACATTGATTCGCTCACATCCACTGCACACCTGCTAACCACAAATCACGTTCTATATATTAAGAGAAATGCCAGCTAACAGCACCAACAGTGCATGCTCCTGAAGTGCTCGTATTCTGTAACATTATTCTGATGTCAAAGAACATAAACATATCACCACGCCATCGTTTTTCCACTGATGTCGGTTGTCACGTCTCTCTACTTCACTCCAGAGCATTCGTTGAGCATTAGTTGAGCATTCGTTGAGCGTTAGTGCTTTCGAGAGGTTTTTAATGGCTCTGTGCAAATATTCATATCTAACTTACTTGTATAGACGCATACATTCATATCTACATATCCATACATGTGCAATTTGTGCATACGTCAGTTATGTGCGTGTATTCATACATTCATTTTCCTTCGTGAGTCATTATTATTGTTGGCTGCTAGTCGTTCAACAGGGGTGACTGTAGTGGTCAATAGTGCAGCGGTCGTCGTCGTCTTTCAGTGTGAAATTTGTATCCGGAGTCGTTTAATTCCATGGATTAGCGACTCAAGGTGATGTGTCCTTAGTTCTGCCTTTCTTATTTCTAAGCAGAGACTGATGATATCCATCTTAGCACCAGAGCGCGTCTTGCATCCGGCTGTTTAGTTGCAGCCTCTATTATCGGTCAGCTGTACGTCTGTCACGTCCGTTGCATTCACTCGAGTTGAGCTGCCTCTGTCAGTGTCTGTTGCTGTCTGTATGTGTCTGTCTCTCTGGCGCTGTCTGTCTGTCTTTGTACTGTTACTGTTGCGTGTGTCTCATGGGAAGACGGTCTTCGCCGTTGATGTATATATAGGGCTTTAGAAATCACTTTCTATGCAGTTTCTTTGTGTTGTCTCAGTACTTCTATGTTTTCCAGTGCTATTCTACAATGTTTTTCAATGCTATTCTATTATGTTTCTCAATGCTATTCTACAATATTTTTCAATGCCATTCTACAATGTTTTTCAATGCTATTCTACAATGTTTTTCAATGCTATTCTACAATGTTTTTCAATGCTATTCTACAATGTTTTTCAATGCTATTCTACAATGTTTTTCAATGCTATTCTACAATGTTTTTCAATGCTATTCTACAATGTTTTTCAATGCTATTCTACAATGTTTTTCAATGCTATTCTACAATGTTTTTCAATGCTATTCTCCAATGTTTTTCAATGTTATTCTACAATGTTTTTCAATGCTATTCAGCCTATTCTACAATGTTTTTCAATGTTATTCTACAATGTTTTTCAATGCTATTCTACAATGTTTTTCAATGCTTTTCTACAATGTTTTTCTATGCTATTCTACAATGTCTTCAATGCTATTCTCCTATGTTTTTCAATACTATTCTACAGTGTTTTTCAAAGCTATTCTACAATGTTTTTCAATGCTATTCTACAATGTTTTTCAATGTAATTGTAATTGCATTTCTGAGCAGAACTACGTACACAGATTTGTTTATATCCGTCTTAGTTTTAGTATTCGCTATGATTTAATTAGTCGCGGTGATTATTGCTGCATGTTTTAGATTTTATTAGAATTTGGTGACTATTATTAAGTCCTTTGTATCAGATGTTTATCACGCTTTTCTTTGCAAGAGTTTTTCTTGTTGAAGTTGATTTTCTTTTCTTTTTTCCATCTTAGCCTATTTATTCGCTTTGTATACCTTCATATACCGTACTTTACCTGATGTTACTTTCATTTACCATATTTCATATTGCCTTCATTTGCCATACCTTATGTTACCTTCATTCCCAATAACTTATGTTACCTTCATTTAGCATGTCTGATGCTACCTTTGTTTACCTTGCCATTGCGTGTTTATTGATCTAGAAACTATTCGCAGGAGGTTCATATTTCTGGAGTCCATAGCAACAATCACCTTGGCGCTTACCTGCATCATCAGCTGAAGCAGCTGCATGTTGTTGTCAAGGAAACCAAGTACAAGGTTCTCCTATCCTACCACAACTGGTGAGATTGACATATTTTCACCTGACTTGGCACCAGCAGGCAGGCGTAATGTAGAGCTGAGTAGAAACCTTAACATAAGAGTACTTCGTTTTATTAATTATGTATTTCACTACTGGAAAATCATAAAATGTGACAATTAATTGCCAATTGCATCTGGTGCATTTGTTTTAAAATTCATTAGAAAAATCATCATAAAACTTTTATTGCATTTTTTGTGGTCATGTGACATATTTATTCGACTATTAATTTATAATGATTATCAAGTTGATGGTCATAGTAGTGATGATGACGATGATGATTGATGATGGTGGTGATGATGATGGTGATGGTGTTGACGATGATGGCGACGGATCATTAAAATTTTGAATCTGCGTAATGAGGCAGAGAACTGGAAGAGGAAAAGATCTATTAGAATATTATATGTAGTAATAATGTCGCCCGTATCCTGTCTTGCTGCCTCAGCAATTCAGCATTTAAATCACTTTCCACAGACGTAGGATGATGCAAACATCTGCAGTGACTTGCCAAAACAGGAAATAATGATCCTCATCACCGGATAATGGCTTTCCAGGCATGTGGCTTCTATCGTAATTTTTCCAAATGGATCCGGAATACACCGATGCTAATAATTTCTTCCATCTTCAGCTGCCACTGCATGTGACCGTCGTCGCTAAACCCAATTTCTTTTCCGCGTTCTCCCTTCTCTTCTCTTCCGACCAACGCAGTGATTAATATAATTGCATTCAGAGGCATGCTTTCGAATTGCTGCGGAAATAATGGAGGAGGCAAGGCCTGATTTCCCAGGTATCAATCATTTTTCCATCTTCTGCCGCTGCTGCTGCTGCTGCTGGTCCTGCTGCTGCTGCTGCTGCTGCTGCTGTTGTTCCCAAGATGGCATAGTATATTTATTCCCCGACACGGACTGCTTCTGCGGCGTTCAGAAACAATAAATAATAATAGCGATAACAGCCCTAATACATTATTTGCATCGTCGTCGTCGTCTTCATCGTCATCGTCTTCGTCGTCGTCTTCTATGCAGGGAACGTCCGAACGTCGTGCAGTTAATCAGTGCCAATGGATCGGTCATCTATCAGACGGACTACAGAGGTCCTCTGGTCAACGGAGACGCAAGGTCGGCTGACCATCCGGAGATTACCCAGTCCTACGCGGCCTACTCGCCCAACGGAACAGCCGAGGTAGGATGCTCCTCAGGACGATGATTATACATATTGCATCGAATCAGCAGGGCTTCAGACTTCAGAGTGAAGGCTTTTAGCAGAACGTACGGTGGCTGAGTGTATACTTCAAAAGAAGTCTCAGCATAGTTTTACGCAGAGAATTCTTTGATGTTCTCTCAGGTTGCGCAAAGTATACAGTCCGTGTCTTCAGGGCTGTTTTAAATGAATTTTTAGAACCGCACAACCCCTTTTTCTCTTTCCCATCCTCCATGGTAAATTACTTCCAATAATATTAGGAGGACAATGACCTTTTTGCTAGTTTTAACTGTACAGAAGTGCTTCAAATCCACTGTTCTACAACTACACAAATCCATTTAGAACTGCACATTTTGTGCACGTTAGAAAAGCCCTGCCTGTCTTACATCATTCTTTTCCCTTAATCTGCAATCTTTCTGTTAGATTATCGACTGTTTCTTGTAGGTTACATTAAGTCTGTCCTAAGTCAAGATGAATTTTTTTAGATGTCCCCAATGCATTCTACAAATGCCCAGCAGCGTACATAATTGCACGATTCTGCATTCCAAATTGTACTTAGCACTGCACGGCTGCACGGGATGTACTTTGAACATGATCTGAGTGAATTCAGAAAACACTGAGAGTATACTGGTTCTCAAAGCGTACTGTAAATGGCACCCTGTCATTAGCACATGGGACAAAAGCGTGCCATCAAAAGTGCAAAACATTCGGTTAAATGCGTGCCGACACTAGCGCATCGTCAAAAGCATTGGTATGTTACAGTACATTGATTCCAAAGCTAGAGTCTAAGTGTGAATTTTTTTTATCATTTTGTCATTCTAAATGATCACCGATTCTAATTCTTGCTTGGATAGAAGTTGGACTGATGAAGAAAATTCTTGCATGAAAAGTATTCATGATTAAATGAAATCTGGATTAATGAAAATAGTCGTCTGCCATCTTCAAGTGAGTACAGACAATAATTAATTTTTAATGTGGGCTAATTAATATAATTAATGCACAAATTAAGTCATCAAGGTGGAAAATGC
Organism: Lumbricus rubellus; assembly: GCA_945859605.1. Classification (NCBI taxonomy): domain Eukaryota; kingdom Metazoa; phylum Annelida; class Clitellata; order Crassiclitellata; family Lumbricidae; genus Lumbricus; species Lumbricus rubellus. The sequence goes on along the minus strand of OX243816.1, from coordinate 20,119,186 downwards.
TTTACGGGTTTTATCAGTGCAGTCTACACTGTGTACTTTCGTTGGAGCGCATTTGATGACCAGATTTTGCAGCGTGCAATTGATGGCATACTTTTACTTGTGTACTGACGATGCAACGCCACTGCAGTGAGTGTATTCTGAGTGTGTAAATGCTATATGATGTGTGTGATGATAGAAGCACACTTAATAGCTTCTGAAAGCCGTGTGTATCGAAGTCGCTGCTAAAAGCATGCGTGCTTCTTCTCTGTGGTTGGTGTCCATAGGGTGACCTTGTCTACGCCAATTACGGAGAGGAGAAAGACTTCCGACTGCTATCGGACAAAGGTGTCTCGTGTCGAGAGAAAATCGTCATCATGAGAATCGGACAAATATTCCTTGGTCACATGGTTAGTCATAGCAGCAGTCAGCAGGCTATGGCTTATCCGGTACGTGCATAAATCATACCTGTACTTGTTAGTTAAGCTGTAAGATCCTACTGCTATTGGTAATTAATCAATAATTATAATCACCCTACAGACTGGGCTTAGATCTTCTATCTCAATCTCTTTCCATATCTGGCTTAGATCCCTTCGCTCTCCTGTGCACAGAGTGCAGGGTATCTCGATTGTTTTACCTGTCCAGTAATAAAAAAGCTGTACTGTGTTCAACTTTAACTCTTCGATCTTTCTCTTCCTAGTTTGAAAACCTTTCAACTCAACAATGGTTTTGTGTTGTTGTGGCAGGCTTTCACTTGCTGACAAAGTGTGCTCTGTATGCTGACTATTGGACAAGGAGCACCTCTGTTGGCCTTCTTGAAGGGGTGTTAAATAAATTTTTGAAATGAATGAATGAATAAGCACACACTGACCATTATGACAGTAAGGATGATGACAGCAATGATGAATATTTTCATACTGATGATGATAGTGGTGATGATGATATAATGTGTTTGATGACTATCGTGTCATCATCATCTTCACTATGTCAATGATGCTTATGATTCATTCATTCATTCATTCGGACATTTATTAAACGCTCCTTCAAGTAAAAGAAACTACTCAGAGGCGCTCGTACTGACATCCAATCGCTGTTCAGGTGAGACATGCTGAGGCGAGTGGTGCCAGCGCTGTTCTTCTGTATCCAGACCCAAGTGACGTCATCGACGATGACCTAGAGCCACGTGACGCGTATCCAAGGACCCATTCGCTGCCCGGATGGTCGACCCAGAGGGGAAGTCTCTGGAGATTCGGAGATCCACTCACGCCAGGCACACCCAGCAGAGGTACTTTCTCTACGGTGCTTATTTTTATAAAAATACCTTACATGTATGTTGCCTGCATTTTCCCTTCAAAAGGGATTGGTTTTTCCACTGAAATGGTTTGTAACTTGATGTCTTTATGTATGTATATAATCATCTGAAGTTAAGATTGCACGAAATTGTTGTAACAGATGATAACAAGTTTAACAGGCGTCGAATTTAGCTTATGGCAGCCTGCAGGGCGTCCATATATTCTACTGTTAATGAGCCCACGTCCTTCTTATCTTTACACTAGTGTCTTACCATTCCGCTATCTCCCTTAATTTTATGATCTTTCAGATGCTGTGTACAGAATACCTTTAGAGAAAAGCGGACTACCTCGAATACCTGTTCAGCCGATCAGCTACGACGATGCACAGAGACTTATGTCGTGCGTAAAAAAAGTTATTCTCATCTGTAGATTAAAAATTATTTGATGATGATCGTAATCATTAATCAATTCTTTGATCACACGAGCTGGTAGACTAAACTCGTAGACTAATATGTGCTTTATCTGTGAATGAAGAGAGATATTTCCACGTAGATGAATGCACCCTATGCGGCAGGAAATTAGTTCATTTGAATGTGGTTTTGTGTGGAGGAAATGCATCATTTAGCAGCAGATTAAATGCATGATTTGCATGGGATGAAGCTGGCTTCCAATGAGGGTAGACTGTTTATTGTTGGTTTTACCCAACTTTGCATCATTAGGACTCGTGAGTATAGCACTGTTATTGAGAAGGCCGTTTGTAGAGGTTCATTTACACAGTCTGCATCTGTAGGTATGTATGTGTCTATATGTCAGTATGTCTGTCACAGTCTGTTTATATGTATGTGTGAATGCATGCATGTGTATGAGTAGTGGTCTCTGCATAAGTGCACTTGAAACTTTTTAAAATTATGTTTTTGGGGGGAACCATGGAAAGAACCACTGCTGTACGATGTGATTTTTGTTGTTCAAAAGTTATCTGTAACCAAGGTGTGGCTGTATATAGGTCACGTACGTTATTTGTAGTATTTTGTGTAGTATTTTTCTATAACGTACGTATGCACTGTACACGTAGGGTGTTGGCAGATAACGTACAGTAACATCATGTCCATAAGCTCAACTCAATTGAGATCTATGTTCCCTGCATTTTACGAGAATTCGTGTGACAGTGATGTGTGCTGTGAGAAGGCTAGGCATGACTAAGTAGCTTCCTTTAAGTAAGTCTCAAAAACTCAACACTCTGTGCTTCTGCGAGATATAAATATTCATCGTTTGGCACTTCCCAGAAGTGTGAATATTCTTTAGGTTGCTTTGTTGGTGCTTCAATAATCATTTGTCTTGATTGTCTTGTGCCCAATATATATCCATTATCTTCAACATAATGTTTTGTATATTATTGATATATATTTTTTATATATAATATATATATATATATATATATATATATATATATATATATATATATATATGTTTATGTGCGTACATATTTTGCCCTCAGCAACTCCACTAACTGATGTTACAAAATGTTTATATGAGAACATATGGTTCATTTGCATACATTGTACATGCATATTCATTAGGTTCTGGCAGGTCGTAACAAATATTCCTTAGTTTCAATGATGTCGGTAGTGTAGTATTATCTGACTAAGCATTAATATTCATTTAGTTTTTGTATTGGTGTCTTTCAGAAGCATGAATAATCATTAACCTCTCTTTCTGCTGTGGCTGGCAGGAAGACAGTGAAATGAATGTTTACGGACTCTGAACTGCACGACGAAGTAATAGTTTTGGCAGATCATGAATATTCATTTGTAAAGCGACGGTGTCTGACAAAACATGAATATTCATTAGCTGCTGTCATCATGAGCATGAATATTCATTAACGTCTATTTCTGTTTTTGACGGCAGGAAATGAAATTGATTTTTCATTTCCTGCTTGATGTGAAAACATTTACGATTTGTGTTGCAGCTTCATGAAAGGACCGGTCGAACGGGATTTCGTTGGTGGCATGCGTGGTAATGTGTCGTACAGCATGGGGCCTGGATACAGCAGTCCACAGGACCAATGGTATGTCAGTGCCCACAGGACCAATGGTATGTCCACTTCCACAGGACCAATGGTATGTCCAGTGTCCAGTGTTCACTGTCCAGTGTCCAGCAGGCAGCACTGTATTTGCTATACCCGTTAGCAAGACAATTGCCTTGCTTGGACATACACAACCAAACCATTCTCTTGCAGATCCCTTCTCTTTGGTGGTGACTTTTGTTTTGTTGACAAATGAGCACCACATGTACAGATAAATATATTGAGTCTGATTCCTTAGTGCTTAGTCCTTCCCATGCATGTCTGCACATCAGAGGGAACACAGGTTTTCTCCATTGATGTCTATCAATCACCAGTCTTCTTCTTATACCTCTTCCCTCAGCATCCCTCTGCACTTCAAGTCATCCCTGATGGTCTTTGGTCAATTCCTCAGTGGTGGTCTTTCCTTCTTTTCCCCGTGGGATCAGTAGTCTCTACAATCCTGTTCCATGCATGTTAAGCTTCTCTATCTCTTTGATTGTGTTGTGTATGCATATCCTGTTTATGAATGAATCCGAATTAGATTATGATTATGATAATTCATTCATTCATTCATTTGGAAATTTACATAACGCCCCTACAAGAAAAAAACTGCTTAGAGATGCTCCCGACTCCACAGATAGTGTAAGCATTGACCGCAGGAAATGGTCACAGCCCATTGTAAAAGCTCCTCAGACCCATTCAAGTAAGAGACACTGCAGCGCAGTTGTTAAGTTGAGTTACCTATAAATAAATTCCTCTGAAGCATGATCCCAAGGTCAGAGAGTCACTCAGATGAGGTGAAAGCAGCCATGGTAAACAAACGACAGGATATTGTTGACTTTGTCTCCAAATTTGTATGCCGCCATCTCTTCAATAAAAACTTCAATAAGAACTCCAAACATTACTGAGCAGCCTGGTGTCGAGCATAGACACACCTGCAGACAAGGAAAGTTGATTTGTTTTTAATTAATTTTAATTAATTTTGTGGAGTTGATAAACTTGGAGTTTATTTATTCATTCTGTATAGTTCATATTTGAACAGCTAACTGTCAGGTGTACACGCTTACTTAACCTATTCACAGATACAGGCATTTATGCATGCATACAGACAGACAAACATACAGACAGACAGACAGACAGACAGACAGATGAAGACATAAACAGATGGGCAGATTTGCTTAGACACATTCTTTTTTTAATCACATAGACAACTAATTCACTATTTAATGTCATTTTTCTGTCTTGTTCCTATATGAATTATCCGATTATCGTTTTTGTTTATTTACGTTGGATATTCGTAGGAAAGTCAGAGTCGAAGTTTCGAGCGATCTTGAGAAGCGAGAAATAACTAACATTGTTGGAGTGATCAAGGGTATCGAGGAACCAGGTAATAAAATATTCTGCATCACACGTTTGGCTTCCCTAGAGTTCCTACATGGCATTTTCCATAAACATCCGAAGTGCGTCTGCATTACTCTGTAATTCCCACTTCTGCCAAAAAAGAACAGTAAATTTTGTGATCATGCAATTCGAAAAGAATTATACTGTCCCACGCATTATTACCAAAAGTACCGTTGACTATTTTTCACTCAATGCCCCAATGAACATCAGTAACATTTTTCATTGACTGCTGTGCAAACAGTTCTCTTAAGCTTTCCACTTTTAGGTACATGGAATTTTTTCTCAGGCGTGCATGTCCTAGCTGGTCCATTTGACCACATTGGTTTGAGCGTTGACCAATGACCACATCTGATGCTCCTCTTTGTGAGAGAGCATGTTTGCCACTTGAAGGTGGCTTATTTGAGAGATTTAAACATTGGGCTAGTACGTACAGTTCCTGTCTTGGAGGTCCTTAAATGGTTTTGTAAGGAGCCCACAACCACGTGGCCATGTTGCCATGCCATATAAATTTTTAGTAATTGTTATTATAGTTATTATTATTGTTGTTATTATTATTATTATGTTGTTATTAGTATTATTAATTTAATTTAATTTTATTATTATTTTATTTTATTTTTTTAGCCCCAAGGTATACAGGATCCCTCGGGGACTTATCTATCGCCTATTATTGTTATTATTATTTTTATAAATCGCATGACATCCTTTTAAAACTATAAGGGCAAGCAGTGGTGATGATCTTGCCCATTCGATTCATTGAATAAAATGAACATGGTTGAGGCCATATACATACGGGAGTCACTAGAGAACGATGTCTATCTTTACATTTATTTACATTTAGTTCAGTACAGAATATCCTGGTATCAGATTCTTTTCAGACGAAGTTGATTAGAGATTTCTTTCATTGCGGAACTTAAACTTGCGACAATTGCTTTGCCTAAGGCTGCATCTGATTGGTTGACCGCGTGATTGATGACGCAACTGATTGGTTGATCCTTTGATTGATTTCTCGGCGCAGTGATTGATCGATTGCTTGCGACGGCAAAGCTTGCTTGATCGGTATTTCATTAATCAATTGATCACCCAGATGATCTGTGATTAATGGGCTAAACGATCGAATTGACTCTCTGTACATCTGTCTGTCTGACTGTCAGTGACTGACTGGCTGTCTGGTTGCTTATGTATCTTTTTATCTGCCAGCTTATCTGTAAAAATGGGCTATAAAAATGAGTGGATTGGTTGAATTTTGTTGCTGTAGCTGACTGTCTGAAATTTTGTGTTATTGATTTTGTCTGTCTTTGATACACAAGTTTATTTCTGTCCCTTTTCTTCTCCCTAGTGCCTTCCTCTCTTGCTTGCTGACTCCCTCTTCTCTCTCCTTACTTCTATCTCTCTATCTGTCTTACTGTCTCGCTCCGGCTCTCAATTCTGTCTTTCTTTTTATTTACAATAAACTTGCCTTATTATACAGTGTATGTGGGCCATCTTAAAAAAGAAGCTTTAAAGAGCAGGATACAATTCTCCAGAAACTGGTTATGAAGATATTTTAAGTTGTCAGGAGAAATCTTGTCATGGAACCATACCATGGACATTTTATAGAAAGTCCTTGGAACCATACTTAATAGTTGAACTTTAAACATCTTGTTCCTGCTAGGGCCATTGATATGAAACTAAACTTACCTCGAGGATCAGTAGAAAGGAAATAGATGATCACTCAATTATCATTTTACATAATATAATACTGGGCGTCTTTTGTGTCCATTTTATATTGCAATTGACACAAATGATGAACCTTTAATTAAGGTTCATAATATTGGTGATCATAAGCATCTGTTATCAACTTATCACCCAGGTAGGCTTTATGAATACCTGGATATTGTAGCACAATTATACCCTTGTTACCAGTACCTTATGATAATTATCTTTGAGGTGGTCTGTGTGTTTTCGCATCTGTTGCAGAAAGTTATGTCATCGTTGGTTGTCACTACGATTCGTGGACATACGGAGCAGTTGATCCTAGCACTGGTGTCGCTCTTCTTATGGAACTTGCTAAGGCGTTTGACAAACTCTCTTCAAACGGTTTGAAGTTAATTTTTAGCATTTAAACATCTAAGCCATTAATATACACTCTTTTTAGCTGTATTTAAACATGTAAGCCATTAATAGAATATGGACCTTTTAGCTGTATTAATAATCGTGTCACTCAAAAGCCAGTCAGAGGCACATCATGATTGCTCTACAGTCTACATGTTGACTAAGAAGGGTATCACACCCCAATTCCAAGTGGATAATGGTCCAACTCCCCAGTTATTTTTCCACAATTCTTACACTGATTAGGCCTTGTAGTACTCTCTGGTAAAGTTTTAAAGAGTATGTGAGTGATAATATAGTATAAACGTCTGTTTCATTAGATACAGATGTTTCCGTTGTTTGTCTTAGGTTGGCTTCCACAACGAACCATTATCTTTGCGCTCTGGGATGCCGGTGAAATGGGTCAGATTGGGTCATACGAGTGGGTTGAGGTGAGTTGTAAATTGTAATCATGCCAGGTAGCTGATGTCATTGTGTGAAACATCAGCATCTTAGCTAGCATCTTCATAGCATATGAATTATTTAGTTAATTAGTAATTCGAACTAATTTTTTATTTATATATTGCCTTTTAGCCTTTCAAGGATGTTATAACAGTTTCGATAAAGATGATCTGGACTTGTACTGGATTGAAATAAGATAGAATTGGATTGGTTCTTGTAGAATGAGTTTTGTTAAATTGAGTTGCATCAGATAAGATTCGCTCAGGTTCATGGGATTCAGTTTAGAAAAGATTAGAGATCATTCTTGACTTGATTTTGTACAAATTGGATCCTCGAGTGATACACTGGAATTGAATTAGAATATATTAAACTGTGTTATTGGGTTGGGTCAAATTGTATTTGATTTGACCCAGATTAGATCACACTGATTATGTTCAGTCATATCCTTGTTTCTTAGCTCTCCTGGCCACATTGATTTCTTTCTTTCGTGTTCTCTGAACTTGACACCGCCAGTGAATAACCTGGCTATTATCATCAATATTTTATATATCACTGAGTCAAGAGAAACTCATCAGAGGTAACTCAATAGCAAAGACCTAGATTATGATTACAGTTCATTCATTATTTACTATGACGATTTATATAGTGCCCCTTCAAGGAGGTAGCCCATTCCAGACCACATAGCTAGCAAAACATAGATCATATTGCTGCCTGGTATAAGTACGTGCATAGGGGACAATAAAGCAATTATTTTAGATTTGGTTATATTACTAAGAAGATTTTGTTTTTATCTTAGGATCATCAGTTTCTGTTGTTGGGAAACATCGTAGCTTACATCAATCTCGATGAAGCAGTTAGTGGTAAGTTGTAGCGTATCAGAAACTCCACTCACAGTTTATCGTGCACCTCACATAAAAAATGCCTTATTCAGCAGTGTAGTAGTAACTAAGTAGTTAAGTAGTCTGATTTTGCTTTATTCCCGGTTTTTACCATCGAAATTGCATTGTTGCAATCACTTTTCAGTCGATTTTGAGATTATCAATTATAATTACTAAAATGAACACTTGTTTTATCCATTATACTTATGCAGTTTTTCGTCTGCAACATTTTGTCAGCTGACATTTTGTCATTTTGACACTTTGTCATATGACATCTTATAGTATGACATGTTGTCATGGAACCGACAGGTAAAGTCTGGTTTGACTTCTGGGATGAGATCGAAGTGCCAAAAGTATGTACACAATCAAACCATTACAGAGATGGTTCCTAGAATTGGAGCAGTGATAGACAGGAGGAGAATAGGACTAATCAGTGAATGATTTGCAGATCAGAGGAATGCTTCAGTGTTTTCACAGTATAGTTTGAGTGTGCTGAAATTGTAGGACATAGTTACGCAGCACTGTTGCGAGTGTGTGTGTGTGCTTGGAATGCACTGTTGATGTGATAGAGTCAGGAACCTATTCCTGAGAATTTCGACGAGTCTGAGCTATGAAATATGACTGATATATTTAGAGATGAGGTGACATGAGAGCAGAAAGGTGCTGGGGCAGAGAAGTAGCTATGGAATTCGGCAAAGGGGGAGGTGTGTTTACACGACACTAACATTCATGTCGCATGTGCTGACTTGTAGGAAGCCACATCCTGGACATCGAGACTTCGCCTCTTCTGAGAGAGTTGTTGATGAATGCATCGAAACGCATTCCTTCGTTCGTTTCGAACGTTGGCTACAATTCCCTCTATGACCTTTGGGTCAAGGGGTCACCATCAGAGAATGACAACACTATGCCGCGGTAAGAACCTTCCAGCGAATTTACATGATTTTTCAACAGAATGTAATCTGTTAGCTTTAGTAAACTAATCTTGACATCTAATCATAACAATCTGTTAGCTTTAGTAAGCTAATCTTGACATCTAATCATAACAATCTGTTAGCTTTAGTAAACTAATCTTAACATCTAATCATACCAATCTGTTAGCTTTAGTAAGCTAATCTTGACATCTAATCATAACAATCTGTTAGCTTTAGTAAACTAATCTTAACATCTAATCATACCAATCTGTTAGCTTTAGTAAGCTAATCTTGACATCTAATCATAACAACAAAAACTAAAAGTCTTCAATTTGTAAATGAGAATTATTTTTGAGTGCCCCACCTATTTTTGGTTTGCTCGGTTTTAAGTTGTGGGGAATTGTAGTGAATTTGACTGAGGCTTAAGCAGAACACAATATTTCCACTAGACCTACATCTTCCAAGTTGCATTGATACTTTGATACTGAATTACCGATCTAATCAACTTTTGTCGGTAATGTAGTTTTTGCGTTAAATTTAATCCAGTACGAGCTGACTTACCTACCAGCAGACGGGATGGATGAAGGGATTGTAGGCTGAGTGGTCGCCCATGCAAGTAGCAATTGATGCAATTCTGTTGGTTTTGATTTCATTGTGCCAAACTAAGGAACCACCTAAAAAAATTAAGAGATGGTGGGGGGATTTGCTGTTGTTTTAGATTCTATTACCCCTCACCAGACAGCGACCAGGCTCCGTTTCTTTACTTCCTTGGAGCTCCGGTTGTCTGGCCTCGGTTCATGGATGCCGTGAGTAACTGCGTCTGTTTGCATTCATGTGCAGAACAATAGTTATTGCACAGTTGGTCTGTTTCAAAGAAAACATTCATGAATATTAATTTTTAAGGGGGTCATAATAATATAAGCTATTAGCTTTTGTTGGCCCCCCATTGCACTGTACTGTACTGCAATGTTCATGATTGTATAATGAGTTAAATGTGCAATAAATAATAATTAATTAATCTGACAACTGCGGGTTTGAGCCAGCTGATTGGACTCTGTGTTCTGACCGTTGCAAATCGTTCAGGAAAATTTTTCACTGTCACTGAAAAAACAGTGGAATTTGGTACCAGCCTAAATGGGAAGTGAGGAGCAAGTCTTACAATGTCCTTCGTATTAAGGACACACTAGATGAACCCCTATCTATAGTGTTTAATAATACTTTCAGAAGTATCCAAGTCGTTCAAAGCAGTACCCAGCTCGTCACACAGCGATCGACACGTACGAGTATGTGAAGCGTTTCATCGATCCAACTTTTGTCGCTCACGAAACGCTCGCTCAGTTCATCGGTGAACTCGTCTTGCAACTCGTGTCGTATCCTCGACTCCCGCTCGACGTTCGTGAACTCGCGGAAACTCTGGAACAGGAATACAACAGTCTACAGCAGGATGGAATGGAAGAGTTCAAGAGCATGCTTGGTTAGCAACTATGTCACAATATATTCTGCTCTCATAATCGTAAATTCAAAAGTTTGAATATTAAATAATTCATGAATAATATTGGTTATTTGTCAAACAATGATTAATTATTAGTTAAACATCTTTCGTTGTGCTCCTGTTTTATATGTCTGGCTGCTGTGTAGACCATCTGCAGTGGGCGATACGCAACTTCACGGAAACGGCTGCTCTCTTCTTTGACAACTTCCAGCATCTTGACCTCTCCAGGTTAGACCTATCGTCATCACCATCATTATATTGTCGTCATAGACATCAATATCATCTATATCGTCTTGTTCATCAATTTCATCATCACCACCATCTTCATTATTATCATCATCATCATCATCATCATCATCACCACCACCAACATCATCATCACCATCATCATCATCGTCATCATCACCACCATCATCATCATCATCATCATTGTTACACTGTTTACTTAGACATCATGTACATTAAGCAGACAGTATGAATGCTGCTGCAGCTGCGCTGCTGCTGCTGATTTATTTTCTTGTAAATGTCTGATTACATTAAGTACAGAACAGATGTAATCTTTTGTCTGGTTGTAGTTCTCGTGAACTGCGTCAGTTCAATCGACGCGTGACGCGAGTCTCGGCCGCTTTTGTGCCGTCCAACAATTGGTCGAAGAAGCCAACAATCAGGTTTCTATTGTTTTCATGTTTCTATTGTTCTCAGGTTTCTATTGTTCTCATGTTTCTATTGTTTATTGTTCTCGTGTTTTTACTCAAATCAGAGATGATCCATGTGGAGAGGAGACCTTGTGGAGAGACTGTTTTGATAGCTGGAATGGTCATCATAAATTGTGGCATTGCTATAGGGTAATGGTAGTAGCAGTGATAATAATAGAAGCGTATTGTATATATACTCACATATATAATGTATAATATTTGAAATATATAATAATATATATAAATATAATAAAATTATATATACATATATGCATCTATCTTTTTTGCTTGCACAAAGATATGTCCTGTAATTGGATTTTGGTGTCAGTGTTGTGTTCATGCCTCATTTCCAAATTGTCCTTTTACGTTTTGTTCAAGTCCAGAGTCCAATCCTGCTGACTGGATTTTTTCTACACGAGTAAACAAGCCTTTCACCTCTACCTGTTTTCAACTGTCCTTGGTGTTTTTTTATGTTGAGAGTGGAGTCTTATTGTTGTCATTGGTCCATGGCAGATCCAGTTTGTCTCTGTTTCCGGACATCTGGTGTTGTTAGAGGACAAGGAGGAAGAGGGCAGGAGACAAGAGTCTTTGTCTTGTGCCTTGTATGGCTGCTTCCATGTGTTGATCATTCTGCTTCAATGCATAAGTTTCGACTTTGGTTTCTGTTTATGCAAGTATGTGCGTACGTATGAAATTATTATGTATGTAACTATGTATTAATGTGTACATTTGTGTATGCTTAGTCATGTATCATGTAAGTATGTATGTGTATAACTGTATATATATATAATGCATATGTGGCTATGTACACAATACACATATCTCTATTATTATGTATATATATATATGTGTGTGTGTGTGTGTGTGTGTGTGTTTGTGTGTGTGTGTGTGCGCGCATGTGTGTGTGCGCTCGCATAGAAAGATAGAGGTGTTCAAGCAGATATCATTCTTCGTTGACCAACCCGCAATAGCAAAAACAAGATGTTTGATTAATGAGGTTAATGACCAAGGTACAAATAGATCAAATCTGGGTGTGTATGTTATATGTTTGTGTTTTGTAGTGTAAAGGATCTTTCACTAGGTCATTGACCTCATTCTCATGTAATTTATTTGTATGTTTGTTTTTATGTTTGGTTTGTGCTTTTGTATGGCACAGTTTCTGTTGACTGTGTTAGGCGTCTGTGTACGTTTGTGTAAAACTGTTTGTTGTCGACATGGTCTGTTTATTCAATGAATGTTTTGTGCAGTCACTGCGGTGTGTGGACTATGTTTGTACAGTGCAAGTAGTTCCAGAGATTAATAGAGATCACCTGCTGCTGCTGATGTGTGCATTAGACTAGTGGTTATTGTGTTGGATTTTCAATTCAGAAGTTGTGCATTCAAATTCAGGGTTGAATAGAAATATGTTGAATGATTTGCGTTCAGCTGGCGCCCCATAGCGAACTCGGCCCTAAATTTTAATGAGTGCTGATGGTATAATAGTGTTTATGGGAAGATAAGGCAGTGCAGGAGAGGACTGACCCTAAACATCATGTATGAACGCTAAGGAAGTGAAGGCACTTCAGGCGAATGGTAGCATCCGTTCAGAACTGCTCTTCAATCACCCATTTATATCGAAGATTGTTATTAAGATTTTATAGTATAAATGTAAATACTGTTTAATGGGACAAACACACACATGCTTGAGACACACTTTCAGGCTACTTGAAAGTTGGCCTTGCAAGTATTTTTATATCTCATTTTTATATCATGCACACGTGTTTGTTTGCGTGACTGTGTGCGACGTGCGTGCTTCTCTTTGTATGTGTGTTTAATGATCGGTGTTATTATGTAAATCTTTGTAATGATTACAAAGGTCTGCATAACACCGACCAAGAAACACTTGTGGACTTGATGTTCTTGGGCCACAAACAGATCACCAGCACTTACAACACACTTAAAACTTAATTACTGTCCGTCCGCCCGCTCGTCCGTCGGTCCGTCCGCCATCCCGTCCTTCTGCCTGCCTGTCTCTGTCGTGCTTCTAACTTCATCTCTTAGTGAGAAATTATCCCATGGTGAAGAATTCAGCCCAAGTTCAGCATAAACGGCACCCTATCGGTTATTCCCCCATTAACTGCGTATAGGCCCTACCAACAGTTTAGCAGAACAGTAATTATGGCCAAGCCTACGTACAACTGCCGCCCGCCTGCCTGCTTGCCTGCCCGCGTGTCCGTCCGTCCGTCTGTCTATCGTGAAGCCCATCTCTTCCTCAGAAATTATTCCATGGTGAAGAATCGAGTCCAAGTTCGGTCTGACCGGCCCCATAGGGCCGGGTTATCCCCATGAGCTGTGGACCTAACAGTGTAGTAGAACATAGGTCATTGCTCAAAGAGAGCCAGCACACCAAGTATGCATAAGCAGTTTGAATCAGTTATCTTAATTAAGCGATGAATAAAATAACATGAGTAAAGTAATGGAGAACCAATTCCAAAATCGAGGTTCATTCCGCCAGGAATAGTTCAAGGGTGGTTCTTGATTTCTTGGCCCACGTACTTACTGCATGCCAACAAGTTTCTGGTGAAGAATAGCAAACATCGTAATCAAACTATGTGTATGATGTATGTTGTGTATGCATGCATAAGTGTTTGCAATTCCTCTGGATCTGAGATTCACGACATCAGATATTGAGACCTGTCATCTGTACACTGAGATCCGCCATATAACAGAGGATGGCCGTCATCTAAATGTACTTTTCTTGCAATACATGACCACATGCATCGTTTTCACACATTTCATGTTTATCAAGCTATAATTATGACCATTGAGTGACTGTACATAGATGTTATTTATAAAATACTAAACGATGTAGCATTGATGGCATAAAAGCTGTTTTATCAACCGTATGATTGTGCATAAGTTTCATCAATGACAATTATATGCACATAAGTATATTAAAAGGACACAGGCATAATCTCATGCATAGCAATTCAGCATTTCATAGCGCCAACCCTTTGATAGATACTGCAATATAAATACCTAGATGCAGGGCTTAAAGTGTGGCAGGACTGTCATGGACGGCGTCCTGGCACTTATTTCCAAATCTTTATGCCGTCCTGCCACTTATTTGGCCAGCACACCTGAAAATGCAAGGGGCGTCCTGGCACTTCTTTTTAAAAGGTAAGGGGGCCTCCAGGCACTTATTTGTTTTACACTTTTAGCTCTGCCTAGATGCACACACTAGCAACGCACATTGCACTACATTTTGTGCATTTATTCAGCCATATCTTTATAATTTCCTATTCTTTTAGGAACATCCTCTTTGCGCCGAGTGACCTCAGCTCCTATCCGTACTCGACGTTCACTGGAATTCACGATGCTTTCGAGACCTACCTCCGAGCGACCAGCATCTCCGAGCGTGACCAGTCTCGACACTTGCTCGAGCAGCAGATATCCGTGGCAACTGTCACCGTAGTGACAGCGTGTCGAGTGCTGTCTGCAGAAGACATCCTTCTGTGAGATTTTTGGAAGAGCTCGTGAAAACGCTGCTGTCCGACATGGGTGTTGGAAGGCGTAGGTCAACAAAACACGACAAAAAATGGCAATTTTTGGACGATTTAGGACTGGTCGCAAAGTGATGCATACTAACGACTATTAGAGAGATTGGTGAACTGTTCAGGCCCAAATTGCAGGTTCTTTTGGTTTCTGAAAAGACCGTTCATCTCTGACATTAGCCACAAAAGAGTGCATTCTTGTAGTTATTGGATAGAGAGGTATCACATAATTATATTATATTATAATATATGTGGAGGTATTTTATATTGGTGGGCAAGCAAGAGATTGCACATTGAAATCCATGTTCGAAATTTGCCATTTGTATGGGTTATTATTTTTTTAAATTAATAATAATCATAATATTATATTATATACTAGCTGAACCCGGCCACGCGTTGCTGTGGCTGAAAAGAGGCCCCTCCTCCTCCTCCCCTCCACTCCCTCTCCCTTTCCCCTCCCCCTCCTCCCTCCCACTCCCCCTCCCCCTCCGTCCCCTCCTCTTCCCCCTCCCCCTTGACCTCCCCTCCCCCTCCTCCTCCGCTCCCTCCCCACCGTCTTCGTCCCGCTCCCTCCGCTCCTTTCCTCCGTCGCACCGTCCATTCCAAGCCCAATAATGATAAAAGGCCGCTTTGGGAAAAGGCCTCTTTGGTAAATTAATCGCGACTCGCTTATGACGTCACAGCACGCGACCTCATTCATGTTTCGTCTGCTGTGTTTGGAGACCGCGTTTATGAAATCTGGCAGCCGTGTGGGACGTGTTGAATTTGCAAATGGCGGGCGAACGGATTGCAAAGTTCACTTTTTGTGGAAAAGGTTGCGTTTTTTCGGGTGAAAAATCTTAACACACGGTTGTATGGGAATGGAAGGTGTTGTAAAATTTTCAAAACAATCGGTGCGTAACTTTCAGCGTGGTGATGTTACGAACTATTGGAAAGTTCATTTTTATTTATATAGATAATATTATATATTATTTATTTATTATTATTATATATTATTATATATTATTATTATTATTACTACAGTTGTTCCATTCACAAAGGCAATTAAAACAACGTATACATAAGGACTATGAAATCAGGAATGGACATGATTATTGATTAATTATTATCATTGATTTCTTTTTTGATGATAAATGGTTTTAGCAAATCTAGCAATTATTATTTTGGCTACTCTCCCTTAAAACTGATTGATTACTCACTACTGACAAAGGGATAAAATAGACTGTATTAATGGTGGGAATGTAATTTATAAATTTTTGTGGTACAACAGTTCGGTTAGCATACCCATAATGCCAAAAAATAATTCGATTGGACAGTGTCACGTGACCCAAGCAATCATCTTCATCATCGTGACGTAAATGATTACGTAACGTCATCATCACGCAACGAATTACGTCACTGCATCTGTTATGTGTATGTGTTTCGGAATTGTTGGTTTTAATCTATTTTCCAGCCGCCGACGGATAAATCATTCGTAAGCGATCTAAAATCGAGGTCTGTTACTCCTATGAAGCAGATAGGCCGTACATAAACCTTGGACTGTTTTATGGAAATTTCCTACACTGTGTTGATAGTGGTGACATCGCGCTATAATATATTGTTTCGTCTGAACTGGTTTAGTGTGGATTCCTCTAGCCTGCTCAGATCTGTGGGACTCTATTAGGTAGCCCGATCGAGGTCGAAGTATATGGACCATAAAGTCAATAAACCAGCTCAGCTGATGGTTTTAATATGCTTTTTTAAACTCTCTACTCCACACATGTACGAAACTACTATGCCAACGCTGCAACGCAGGATATAATAAATTATGTAGTCTATGCATGTGTGCAAACCTTTTAGGTGGTGGGTGGGTGACTGCATGGGGGCCTTATTTTTCAGCGATCCTTCTCTACAACTGCACGTGTCTATCAGACAATAGCATCGTGGACCGAAGCATACACAATATCTTTGGACAGTATCTTATATGACAACACTAACTTTATAACCGACCCTCACGACCCCGTAGCTGACACTAACCGACACTTAAGTCTCCGATAGCGGCGATAGGCCTAGGCCTACTGTAGTTAGCCTCTGAATAGATTCTTGCTTTTAGAAACCGACGTAGGGTCTCCGGTTTGGGTCCACTATTCCGAATTTTCACTATTCCGAACCCTAAACCTATTCCTAACCCACCCCAACCCTAACCCTAGCCCACACTAACCCTAACCCACCCTAATAGTGGACCCTCGGAATAGTGGGCCGTTGCCGGGTCTCCAAGGCCAGATTGAAATGTTTAGCCTTTGAGATTCTCGCTTTAGTTCTGGTAGGCTACAAAATACACCAATGTAAAAAAGCAGTCAGTTGATAGGTAGGCTAACACGTGTAGCTTGCATGTATAACATTGTATATATTGTAGGCTATAGCATAATCACGTGTCTGTAATCTGTGTCAATAGGCTACACGTGTAGCAGTGCTAATTCGGTTGAGTGTTTAATGCCCGCCACTGGCTTCCTATGGTAAACAGCAGCAGTAGCCTAAGCATGTTTCTGTACAGACGATATCCACACAACACGTTGCGCATGCGTGTATAGATACTATGGTTCATAATTTTTTTTATTATATGCTCTAGTGCTTGCACGTGTTACCAACGAAGCCTCTAAGCATGATGTGTGTGCGTGTGCACTTGACACACATTATACGTGTAGATTAGGTCCCTCTATACATGTATGTTTGCATGCAAATGGTGTGTAAATATTATATAATATAGCCTACCATCTTATATTTGTCTTGTGACCTATTTTCTGTAATCTGGCAAGATATGGGCCTAGGTTTGTTGTCTTGGAAAGTGTTTTCAACGGGTTTGAGAACCCGGAATCCTTGAACTCTGCATTAAGGCCATACAAATTCAATCATTATATAATTGTTTATACATTTCAAGTGTTGTGTGCTATATTTCCTTGTTTTGTGTAGCAAATACTGGTCCCTGGTGGTCCACTGCTACTAATCGTGTGTACAGCAATAGTAGCCTACTACATGTATGTACCGTCCAGTAAGTAGGTCTAGGGCTCTACGCCACTCTAGACCTATGTGAGATTGTCAAATCGATAGCTTGGATACACACGTGCAAACTCTACCAAGACCTTTGACACTTCTATAGCTTTCTTATCGACCATGTCAACATAGAGCACAATAAATATATATATATATATTTTATACATATATATCATATTATGTATAGCCTACATATATCAGAGACAGAGAGACAGTCCAGTGTTCTCGGAAATACTGACAGAGTGATCTCATACCTGTATATACTGGCTTTAATTAGCAACACTGTATTATAGGCCTACATAATTATAATTATCATGATCCTTATCAAAGGCGTAGTAGGCCCTAATGTCGTGTATACGTGTTTGCTTAGGACATGTTCACAATGTTAATTGGTCATTAATGGTTTACTGGTGTTATAAATTCGAGGATTTACAATAATGCTATACCTATTATGATAATAGGCCTATATAGGCTATATATACTTCGTGCACATATGAAAATAGTGTAAATTTACATTCACATTAAATCCTTCTAATTTTCAAATAAAAATTATGGTGTTTAAAGGTGGTGGTTTATTGACCTTTAAACACCATATATATGAAATATAAAGAAGTATGGGCGAGAATCGCAAAAGCAATGACAGCACTAAAGGCATTGGATAAAATCTGGAAGAGCAAATCCATACATCTACAAACAAAGTTAAAAGTACTGAGAACCTGTGTATTCAGCAGTATGATGTATGGATGCGAGGCCTGGACAGTAACTAAAGAAATGGAGTCAAAGATATTAGCCTTCGAGAGGAAATGCTACAGACGATTGTTGAGAGTTGGATGGATGCAGAAGATGAAAAACTCAGAACTGTATGAGCAAATAGAAGCCACAGAAAATCTTATGCAGATATTAATAACCAGGAAGCTGGAGCTATTTGGTCACATATGTAGAATGAATGAGGACAGAAAAATAAAGAGGGTGGTGTTTGGAAGAATGGAGGGAACCAACAAAAGAGGTAGACCACACAAGGAATGGCTGGACAACATAACCGACTGGTGCGGAGCGCCAATACAAGACCTGACACATGCGGCGATGGAACGACAAAAATGGCGAGGAATAATGAGGATGGCAGCGGGCACCTACGGGCACGGGTCCCTCGGTTCTTGATGATGATGATGATATGAAATGAGAAGGATTTAATATGAGTGTAAATGCATCCTAGGCCTATACTCTATTTTATATATCGACCATATTCCCTCGATTCTGCTATGAGACCATAAGAAAGACCAGTGGCTGAACTCCTTCAACCCCCGGCAAGTGTCAACCTGAGGAAATCATAGATAATTATGTCATAGACTGTGATAGACATAGGCCTAATACTATTACTGTAATTGAGTCCTAATTAAATATTAAGTATTATGAATGCATGCATGAATAATAGGCCGCTAATCAAAGAAGATCTAGATGGTCAAGCTGGTATAAGCTATTAGCTTTTCCTGGCTCCTGTTGCGCTGTAGGTCTATACTTATATATTGGCTCATGATGGTAGGCCTACGGTTGTACCATTAGACTTGTGCGCAACAAACAAATACAATTATTCATTTATGTCCCTTGGCTTCCGTCCACGCGTATAGGCCTATAGTCTATCGGAAGACAAAGTCGGCGATGTTCGTGTGGTTTCAGTATTTAGGGTCAACCGGGGGGTTATGGACCCCTTAAGCCTTTTGGCTATTATCGGCTTAATTTTAAATAAAGATTATAATGTGAATATTCTATTTCAAGGTACTCAAGGAGAGGTACTTGGAACGTTATTAAAAGCTGGAAAATATAAACAGGGTTTTGTGGAAAATTCGAAAATATAATTTTGGTTTTGTGTCCATATCACCCCGGGATTGGGGGGATATGGACATGGGGTGTCCATATCACCCCACTAATGTCGATATCATCCAAAAGCACCTGATTGATAGGAAAGTTAATTAGAAACATTAAACAGTCATTAACTTTATGAGAACATTGGTAACCAGAACAAAGGCAACACTCTGTGTCCATCTCTGAAGACACGGACATGGGTGCTGGCCCTGGGAAATCTTCCAGTTCGTTGAGTAGCGTAGACATGGGCAATAGATCCAATGCCATCGCCGGTACATTACGCTGCCCAAACATTGGGGATCTAGCAGATGTCACTTCCTGTAGACCTACATCGAGTGGCACATACGATGGATCCAGTGCCTCATCTGGTAAGTTCAGCAAAACTGACATAGATGATGGTCCTAGTGGCTCCTCTGGTATACCGCATGAGACATAGGATTGATCCGGTGCCATCACTGGTACATCAAGATGCCCAAACATTGGGGATATACCAGATCTCTTCCTGCGCTGTAGGTCTACATTGAGTGGCACATACGATAGATCCAGCGCATCACTGGTGCACCTGCTAATTTGGCATTGTCTAAGGACCACTGAACCCTAATGTGTCTATTCTGGGACTCTCGTGGCATTGTTTCCAATAATACTGATCACAAAAAGCAATTAAACAATATCAACATCAGTAAGTCTGTTTAAAACATTCCTTACGTACAAAAAACACAGCTTGGCAGGTATGGATATCCCAGCCGGGGGTGATATGGACAGTGTCCATATTCCCCCGGTGTCTCAGTGTCCATAACACCCCAATAGCAATGGTATATCGGATCGTTGCTTTCTCACGTTTAGGAAGCACATGACGTGAAATAAAAGACATATATACAATGCCAAATAGCCTTTATTTAAAACTGCCAACTTCAAAAATTTTCCTCCCAAAGGCACATTTTTATATAATTTTCAGAATCAGGGTTAGCTATTACAAGGAAATGGGATAATTTGAAAAACAACGTGTATACATAAGTCTGAATTTTACCATCACGACATCAGATTATAGTTGAAAGGTGAAGGACGAATGTGCATAGAGCTATAAACAGACTAGAGTTTATTATATTATCACATTAAGCTGTATAAGAGGGGTGGCCATAACACCCAGGGTGTCCATAACACCCCGGGTGACCCTATCATTTTTTGCAAGAAACAATGTGCGAGGTCATAGCATTAGCATAACTGTGCATCAAATCGTCAACTCCCTCCTCGGCAGATCCTCTCTTAGCGGTGTGGAATCGCTCACTGCCAGTGTTGTTGTCAAGACCTCAAACCTCAAGACCAAGACTTTGAACCTCAAGCCCAAGACCAAGACTTTGCACTTTGTGCTGAAGTTGCTGGCACGCACAGCATCTTTTCAAGCACTGGTGGATAGGCCTATAAATTTAGAAATCGTGCACAGTATTTTTTTAAATCCTGCCATCTGACCGCCTGGCTTCTGATACGAGTCTTGGCAGGGCTTCCAGATACAGCATAACTGTTGCTGCTGCCGATGGTATTTCCTGATCAGCTGGAATAACGCTACCCGTTGATTTCCACTAATGCACAAGTACATCGGCCCCACGACCTTAAAAATCACCCTGATTATTCAATGTTAATACTGAAGGGCAGTGAAGGCAGGTCTTGGTCTTGGTCTTGAAAAACCAAGCCCAAGACTTTGGCCCTCAAGGCCAAGACCAAGACTTTTATTCTCAAGACTAAGACCAACACCAAGCCTTTTAAAACCGAACTCGAGCGCACTCGAGACCAAGACTTTGGTCTCGAGGACAACAAGTCTGCTCACTGCACCGCCACCCGTTTCAGAGACAGACAGGTCGACAGACAGACAGGCAGGCAGACACTGCCAGGCAGCAGGCCGGCAAACAGACAGGCAGTGTATATTATGTCTCAATGCTCTGCGATTCAACTCCGAGCCCAAGGTTTTGATGTCCGAGGTTTCGCCTGAATCCACTGCATGCATGGGGCTGCGGGAACCCCTCTAAGAATATGTCTCTTGAAGAGGTGCTATATAAATTCTCGGAATGAATGAATGAATGAGAAACGTTACGCTTGAATGCCGCTATAGCGAATTTTCATAAGGGGTTTAACTCATCAGACCAAATTTATAGGCCTACAACTCACACGTGTAGTTTTCTGGCCCAAATGGTCCAGTTTGAAGTAATCAGAAGTCTTGGCTATAGGAGTAGGCCTATAGCCTATTATAGCCTACTCGTCATTTCGGCCTTGCCCTAAATTATTGAGGATGTCCCGTTGGGTGGTTTCCATCAAGTTACGTATTTGCAGATTCGGGAACGCGAAGACCTGGTAGGCTGGTACAATTAATTAAGCAATGGCGCTGCGTCATAGATTCGCGGAATAGCTCTTGGATTTTTTGGCTAATAAATTAATCGTTTGCTTAAATCGCTGTCGACCCACAGTGTGTGTGTGTGTCGACCAGTGTTTAATCTGTATAATTATATCCTCGATCTGCTTTGATTAATTAAACACTGTGTACGTGTTGACAGCTAATCGACACAAACTAAGCGGAACTGTGGCTCTGTGATGCATTCAGTTTTAGGATTGACGCCTGCATATATATATATATATATATATATATATATATATATATATATATATATATATATATATATATATATATAATATCGTTTTCACCTGCAGGACAGTCCTTGTGCGTCCAGGTCAGAGGTGAGAATTGCCAGGGTTTGAAGTTTCAACCCACCAGTCTTTCTTAGAGTCTCATATACAGTAAAGTCTGTTTGCCACACCCCAATTCCAACCCCAACCCTGCAGTTATTTTTCCAAAATTCTCACACTGGCCTATACTAATTATACCCACTCAGCAAGACTTTTTTAACTGAACTATTAGAACTGCACAGCCCCTTCTTTCCTTTCCGTTCTCCGTGGTAAATTCTGTTGGTCGGC
>OX243816.1:20052315-20096366 GCA_945859605.1 Lumbricus rubellus | reverse complement strand
TCATCATCATCATCATCATCATCATCATCATCATCATCATCATCATCATCATCATCATCATCATCATCATCATCATCATCATCATCATCATCATCATCATCATCATCATCATCATCATCATCATCATCATCATCATCATCATCATCATCATCATCATCATCATCATCATCATCATCATCATCATCATCATCATCATCATCATCATCATCATCATCATCAATCATCATCATCATCATCATCATCATCATCATCATCATCATCATCATCATCATCATCATCATCATCATCATCATCATCATCATCATCATCATCATCATCATCATCATCATCATCATCATCATCATCATCATCATCATCATCATCATCATCATCATCATCATCATCATCATCATCATCATCATCATCATCATCATCATCATCATCATCATCATCATCATCATCATCATCATCATCATCATCATCATCATCATCATCATCATCATCATCATCATCATCATCATCATCATCATCATCATCATCATCATCATCATCATCATCATCATCATCATCATCATCATCATTTAGTCATCATCATCATCATCATACGACATGGTAGACCTACACTTGGACTGTTGGACACATGGCGTTTTACTCTGTTTCGTTAAACTAAAAATTCTTTTGGTGGGGAGGGGCTAACGCTAACCACAGCACGCCCCGTGCGTCAAAGATACCTATAGCAGTTAGGCATAGTGCGTCACTACGCGTAAGTCTGTAGGTCTACGTATAGGCCTATGTAAAGGCCTACTCGTATAGGTTGATGTGTTCGCTGAATGACCGCAGTGTTTGAATCAAATACAATCAGGCCCACCTACGCTCATGCAGCTGCGACTCTGTAGGCTATATACAGATAGTCCAGGTATTAATTTTTTCGATCAATTAGTTAGTCACACGCGGCCGGATATTGTTAAAAATTTCCGATCGTTCAGACTTCCAATCTCTGACCTATGGGTCTATAATTGTAATAGCCTATTATAGGTGTGCTCTCTCATCGTTGTTTCGAGAAATCTGGACGACATCCGGGCATTCATCTTTAGGCCTAGGCCTATAATAGACCAGTCTAACTCCGGAACTCTTCCAGCCATCATCAATCATCATCATCATCATCATCATCATCTGTGAGGGACTCGATCCCTGGACCTGGGGTTTCGTGAGATGCGACCCTCGTCATCCATCGTCGATCCTCTCCACTCTTCAACACTTCCTATCTTGGTTAGGATTTACACAGTCATGCAGAACAGTCAATATATCGATCGCGTCTACATGTAGGCCTTCTGTCAACGAAAGATAGGCCTATAGGAATCTGTCGGTTGGGTTCTACGTGTCTGCGGAAGCTAATGAAATTTATAGGCACATAGGCTAATAGTTAATTAGTTATTTGAGATCTTCTCACTTAGGCATAGCTTTTTGGATTTAGTGACATTCACAACGTTAGATTGACATAGGATTCATACACACATAGGCTATTGTAATTGTAATCAAACATTTATATAGCGCCACTTCAAGAGAACTCCTCGGCCTGACACATAGGCCTATGCATGCAACGCCCAGATTGTTAGCTGAATAGAGGCGTTGTATTGTATGATAGAAATGGATGGGGCCTACAATTGGGTGGATATGCAAAATAGGTAGAATTAAATTTTATCAATTAATTGCCGTGAAGCATGAAGAAGAATTAAGAAGCTATCGAGAGTGCATGGGGTTTGTCCCGTAAACGCCAGAGTTTATCATTCAACGCCCTCCATTAATGATCAAACTTTAATCACGTAAGTGAGAGTATGCCTTATAACGTGGGCCTATCTGTAGGCATAGGCCCTTATAATGATGCGCTTCACTGAACCGTGTGTTAAACGCGCCATGGCTACAGACCATGGCTTCTTGCGCCGTGATTAGGCCGTACTGCGCATAATGAAAATTTGTAGACCTACACTCCAGTTTATTAAATTATACCTACTTTAAGACTGTGACTAAACAGTCTAAACTCCGTGTTCCTTATCTATTATCACGAAATGCGCCGTCTTATTCTTACAGTGGACAGAAGTCACGAAATTTGAGTTGAAATTATATAGAATAGTTGGAACTAATTTTTCAGAGGGGTGGGTCATACCACGTGACTAAATCTGTCCTTTCGTCACCGCCAACGACCTTGCCGTCTTGTTTTGAACACCTGTAGGGCCTATTGCTCGCTTGAGTGCTAGGCTACACGGGCTAGTCCTGTTTAACATGCGATACTAGCCAGAAATCAGTTCACGAGTTAATCAATTACAATGGCGTAGCGCACGCCGTAGCCTATCATTTACTTTGTTGTTCCTCCAAGTTACACATAAATTTGCATTTAATTAAAACAATCTAACATAAAAATCACGTGTTAGGCTATTATGCATGAATAGGCAACCTAGTTACGATAGTCTATAAAGACTATAAATAGCCTAAGCATTACGTCGTAAATAAGAACCCTAGATGAACCGTGAACCGTAGAGGAGGTCGCATAAAAGACGCCGAAACCGACGATATCTATTGCGTCAGCCTTCTTCGAATTCATTTGATAGGCCAGTGGTGGAGGCGGGACCAATAGCCTACAGGGAAGTAGGCGTGGCCTAAATGAAGTCTGCAATATAAAAGGCGTCGACACGGGCGAGGTCGGACATCTTTTAACAGATGACAGAAGCGGTTGAATTTTGATAATTTCGAGAGATTGGATCCACTAGACCGAAACCGGTCAGTGTTGACGGAGAGTCGAACGACCATCGACGATTCTATGAGGAACGAACAGTTTTAACATCAGAAGAAGAAGAACTAAAAGGTATAATATAGATTACAAGCTTCGATAGCGGGTTTGCTCGCTTCAGTGCTTGGCAGGCCTAGTTTCAGCGTGGTTTCGAATGCAGTCTTACTTCCCGTTTGTACAGTAGTTTTCCATTAAATTTTAATTGTAGGCCTACACGTTACCTCCTAGTGGCCCTAATCACTCCATCTGTAGACGGTATTTGCAAAACTTGTCTTTTAGGCCTACTCAACAGTTTATGTTGAAAGTGTTTCTTCCGAGTTTTCATATTCATAACGACTTGTTACAAAGCTAATTTTTTCGGTAATATTAGAACTGGCATAGGCCTACAGCGAAATACTGATAATATTTTTTAAATTTGAAGTTTTCTGTTTTGCTACTTATGAAAGTACTTTGGTAAATTTCATATAATATAGGCCTAAAAATTAGCTAGTATTTAGTTTAAAATGTCACTTTTCGAGAATTGCATGGTATTTTATTTGTGTTCAAAACAGTACTTAATTAATCAGAGTTAACAAAATTTAAGTTGCGTTTAATAAAGAATGTACTTACTTGCGTACCTAGTTGATCTAATACACGTTCTAAATAATTATGTTGTATAGGCGAAGGCTTATGGATGGGATAAATTTTCTCAATTTAGGATATGCTTTTTGTAGTCGTTTTTCGGTACTACTGAAGTAGAAATTGAGGAGGGATGTAGCCAGAAAAAATGTTGAGAGACTTTTCCGTTTTTTTATTTCAGGCGTTGCAGAATACACAGAATAATTATTTTCGAAAATTACTTATTTTGGGGATATTCCCGTTAAACCTCCACTTGTAGAAAAATTATTGGGGTCAGACGTGGATCCACGTGGAGTTAGGATGTGCAAAAAATGACTTTACTATAGCTTCTTAAAAAGACTAAGGGTATAACCCTCCCAACCCCCTTGCAATTACCACCCTGACCCTCAAAATACGTCCATGGAATTGAGCCATTTGGTATTGACAGGAATTCTAAATTTTATGATGCTTTATTGAAAGTTCGTTGATTCAACTGAATTGTAAACTGCGTGAATTCCCAGGTCACAGAGTTTGGAGTTCTGGTCATATATATCCAATTTAAAACTAGGAAGAGGAGAGCTCTAGCAAATACAATTCAGCTGAAGTGAAAATTGGTACAGTTTTTAAGTGAGATATGAGTCATGTCTGTTTGACTCTTGAGTATGCCAAATTTTTATTTGTATCTTTAGTTATCAATACGCCCACACAGAAACCAATTATCTTTGGGCCTAATACTAATTAATGTCTAAGTTATTGACAGGTTTCTAAAGGTGCTGTAGTATGAAGTGGTAGTTCCCAAGCACATGAATGATTCAATTGAATTTACTGTGTGTATATATACATACAGGTGTCATATGTATATATATATCTATATAAATAAAAATGAAACTTTCCAATAGTTTATCACGCAATCACGCCGAAACTCACCCACCGATTTCTGTGAAAATTTACCAAAAGCTTCCATTCTAATAGCACCGTGTCGTAGCATTTCTTTTCCACGAAAAAACGCAACCTTTTCCACAAAAAGTGAACTTTGCAATCCATTCGTCCGCCATTTGCAACTTCAACGAAACCACGCGCTTGCAAAATTTCAGAATTTTTTCACCCGTAAAACACAGTGACGATACATCAATGAGGTTGTGTCCCGTGACGTCATAAGCGAGTGGAATATTACGAAAGCGGCCTAAAATTCCAGAATTGTCTTCACCCGTAAAACACAGTGACGAGGGGGAGGGGGAGGGGGAGGGGGAGGGAAGGGGGAGCGGAGGGGAGGGGAGGGGGAGGGGGAGGTCTTTTCTGCCACAGCAACGCGTGGCTGGGTACAGCTAGTATATATATATATATATATATATATATATATATATATATATATATATATAGGCATAAATTTCCACGTAGGCCCTAAGCCTATTGTGAGCAAGGCAGTACCAGGACCTGAAGTGGTTTAAGTTACAGATTAGTAATGTCCAGCTCATCGTGAACTTTAGCCAATATATAATTTTTCGTGATGGAAATGGACATGGCCAAACATAGTTACGCTAAAGAAAATAAGTCTTCAAAATTGTAAATCTTAAATGCACACTGCGTTGTCTAGTTTGCTACGACACTAAGGTGTGTAATTTATTGAGTTTAAAATCGCTACTATATACAGATGATTTTGCTACATGTTGTCATGTTTGGGTAACTAAAATGATTGAATTAAATAAATCATTAATTATATTGGTAGTCATATATACGATCATCATCGTACAATTGACTAACAAAATTAGAATTATATATTTTACTTATTCATTGATTTGCTAGTAGTAGGATCGTCGGTAATAGGCCTCCTTTTGGAGTGCATTCTTGCCATTGAAAACCAGAGAAACCCCTGTCCTTCCTTCGGAGTGCATTGGCCAGTTTTAAATGTGGTGAATGCAGTTGCTAGGCTTTTGGTGCATTTCATATTTTTTATCATATCTAAGATATGACCAATCCATTGACTTATTTATACCTGTCTTCCAGTGTAGTGAAGTTTAGATTTCTATCTGGCCATGGTAGTTCTAAAATTTTCTGGAATACCTAAAGTTGGCTACTTGCAGGGACTAATTGCCTAACCCATATTGGGGTGACAGCAGAAATTGTCATTCTGAATCTCAATGTTCATCCATTTTCATGTTGTTTATTGCATTGTCATGCGTATTAATAAGTGATTGAGCCGACTTTTTGCCTGTAATAGTCTTCCTTCAGTGTTCTAATAAATTTGGACTCTGCATGTACCTGAAAAAGTACTCTTTCGTTGGAGTTGGAAGGATGGCATTTAAGTATAGGCCTACAATTGGAGAAGTATTATACATGTGCTAACACTGTGCTTTGACTAAACGAATAATGGCTTGATGTTACAGCTATATAACAAGTATTTAGTATATTGCTACAAGCAGTTGAAATAATAGGTTTATCATGAAATTGCGTAGTATCTTTGGCTGACATTTAGGCCTACAGGTGAACTGAACCTGTTGCTGTGCACTAGTCCAGAAGTTGTTTCTTACATGGAGCTATCCTCTCATATTTTCTGCACGGCCGCCTGTGGTCCTGTAGTCGCCTGTGGTTCTGTAGGCTGTTTACGACAATATGATGAAATAGGCTTCATTTTATGACTGCCAAGAGTTAGTGTTGTTTCTCCCTTTCTCTCTGTGTCTCTTTCTCTGTCGGTAAATATTTTTATCGTTCTTTCAGTGCTGTGACGTCACAGCAGCTGCTCTTCATCGATCCAATGCAAGCCGTGCAGCAGCCCCCCCAAGCCCCCCCCCCCGACCGTACTTCGACTCTCTTACATGAGCCACAAGGTGGAGCCACAAGCGTGGGCAGAAGCAGCCTGCCAGTCGTTTTGCCTGGCTGCTAACCTTTCGCTTGTCCCGTCCTTGATTTGACCTAGAACTGGATTTAGGAGAACATCCCACTTCTGCATGTACTCGTGAACATTGACTTGAGACTTATTTTTACCATTCTCCTTCACTGTTTACGATCCAATAGGTCGGTGTATCATTTCACAGTGTACCAGAGCTGCTCTTAATTTTCCCGTGGCCTATATGTACCATTTCTTGTTTTTCTCCTTTCATCCCTTCCTTCTCTTTCATCCCTTCCTTAATTCTCTGTCTGCATGTTCTACTTCCTCTGTTGGTGCCCCTCCTCTATTTCCTTCCCTCTAGCTCTTCCTAGTCTGTGCTTTTATCTGTGTACCTGTTCAGAAGAAAATTCGTTGGTTGCTATCTTCCGGCCGTTTAGATAAATTTCCACTTAGACCTGGACTGGTTACTTTTTATCTCTTGTTTTTAAATGCAGTGTTGTTCAATTTCTTCTACGTCTATTTAGTTTTTCCATCAGCACAGGCATGGGTTGAAAACTTTTTTGATGGGTTTACTTTTGCTCTTAATGGCTTAAGTCATATTCTAAATTGTTCTAGTACTTTCAGTTCTTAATGCAATGTTTCATAGCTGGACAATGAGTGGGAGTTGTTAGCATTAGATGCATATTTTACCGTCCATCCAAAGGTTGTTCACTACCATGTTGTCATAGGCAGAATAATTGACTTAATAACCAGATATTTACATGTCAATACACTTTATATACACTGTGTCCGCGATAAAGTGATACCCAAAATAAAGTGTCATAACTCGGTCAAAACTTGTAGGATTTGTCTGAAATTTTACACACAACAACGGTGGCCATATATACACGAGATCCTAAAGCCGATTTGAAATATTCGTGAGTTTGCCAAATTTTTGAGCGTTTGAGATAGAGCACCAAAAAATGCAACTTTCCAACATGCGAACGTTAAAGTAGAACCCTAAACTTTGTGAAATATCTTGGTTGATTGCAGTACTATAGGTACCAAATTTGGAGCACATGATTTTCAGTCTGTTCCATCCATACCCTGCAAATTTTATTACATTTGATTGAACGGTTACGAAGATATACTCTTTTGAAATTGGGTGGTTCAGAAACCAAGTTACCGAACAGTAAAACGCATAGCATTACGTAATTTTTCTGGTTAGCGCAGTGGATACATAGGCTGTTGTTTATAAGCGACATTTGCGGAAACAGACACACTACGAGACCTTTTTACGTAACAGTAGCCTAGCTGGTTGTAAAAAATGTCCTCTGCGCTGAAAACCATTTTTTTTATAATACTGCAATTAACCAAGATATTTCAAAAAGTTTAGGGTTCTACTTTAACGTTTGCATGTTGGAAAGTTGCATTTGTCGGTGCTCTATCTCAAACGCTCAAACATTTGGCAAACTCACGAATATTTCAAATCGGCTTTAGGATCTCGTGTATATATGGCCACCGTTGTTGTGTGTAAAATTTCAGACAAATCCTACAAGTTTTGACCGAGTTATGGCACTTTATTTTGGGTATCACTTTATCGCGGACACAGTGTAGTTCCGATTGAGAGCTCACTGCACACATAGCGATCTTGCAGATCTAGATAAATGAATTTTAGGTTGATTTGAAAGTGTAATCTGACACACATTTGCAGCAGTACTACAAGTTTCAAGTGTAGATAATTTTGTTGATGTTTGTAGCTCGCTGTGTAGTTGTGCAGCCCAAAATTTGTAGACTGCACGGGCACATGTGATTCTAATTGAATTCGGGATCTTACATGTACCAGACATTGTTAACTTAGAATTTTGGAGATCAAAAAGGGCTTAAAGTGTGGCAGGACGGTCATGGACGGTGTCCTGGTGCTTATTTTCAAATCTTTATGCCGTCCTGCCACTTATTTGGCCAGCACATCTGAAAATGTAAGGGGCGTCCTGGTGCTTCTTTTGGAAAGGTAAGGGGCGTCCAGGCACTTCTTTTTTTACACTTTCAGCACTGAAATCAAGCTATGTTAAAGATTGTAATAATGAGATTTTGGCATATATGTTTTACAAAGGTGATGTGATTTTATGTGTCCAGATCTTGCGAGAATGCCTGCCTGCAACGAAACGAAGCCGAACGGACCTAGCCACCGCACACGAATGGATTCATTCATGGACGGAGGAGACATTTTCCAAGAAACCGATGACATCATGATTCCAGAAGTTGGCATGGTTCAAGTTCATGTTGCCAAGGGTGATTTGGCATCACTACCAACGAATGTCCAGCAATTCATCGCAAAATATGTACGTGCTGGTTTCGCTTTTTCTTTGATCTATGAGCTTTTCCAGATATTTCTTTGCATTTTGTGCATTTCATACATTGATTTGTGTTGGTATTATAACAGTACCAGTACCAACAAGTTATTGCAGTATATACAGATGTGGTCATTCAGTTATGATTGGTTTTGGATGATCATTTTATTTGATACATTGTCCCAATAGAATGAGTGATATTGTGTGCTACTAATGTTATCAGCACCAGAAATTCATGTCAGTTTATGTGTGATTGTTAAAAACCTTGGTTATTTGTGTAATTGATACGATATTGAGATTCAAATGTACGCAAATGTTTAATGTGCCACTCGTCATTTCCAGTGACTGAGCACTAGTAGCTGTCTTTCATATTACACTCCGTTTTATAGCAATATATTTAGAAAATCATATTAATTCTGCATAGTTGCTTTGTAGCAACCTTGAATGTAACACATCTGTAGCACTCCTCCTTGGTTTTAGGTTGAAGCCAACGTATTTGTTTGTATGTGCACTTGTTATAGCGCCCCTTCAAGCTCTACCTACTCGGAGGCGCTCCCGAATGCAGAGCGGACACTGCATCGAAGTTTCATGCCGAAGCGCTGAGCAATTGTGAGTGAAGGACTTGCCCAAGGTCCTTATACAGTGAGGTGGATTCGAACCTCGTACCTTCTGGCTTCAAAGGCAACGACGCCACCACTACACCACCGCACCCCACGTATGGAACATTGCTGCATCTAAAAAGCCTAATAGAGTCTGTAATTTTTAATAGATAAATACATTTAAATGAATAAATGTAAGATATGTACATGGGATCGGTTGACTGTTCAGGTGAACATCTGCAAACCAAAAGGCATTTACATCTGTGACGGATCGGAGGAAGAAGCGGAGGAACTGACGGAGAAGTTGGTCGACCGAGGCACGCTCGTCAAGTTGGACAAGATGGAGAACTGCTATCTGTGTCGAACGGACCCAGCAGACGTGGCACGCGTCGAGAGCAAGACCTTCATCGTGACCCCAGACAAGTACACGTCGGTACCGCATGTCGAGGAAGGCTGCAAGGGAATCCTTGGCCAGTGGATGAGTCCAGAGGGGATCGATCGAGAGTTGATGGCGAGGCTGCCGGGAAGCATGAAGGGCAGGGTGATGTACGTGATTCCATTCAGCATGGGACCAGTTGGCGGACCGTTGTCGAAAGCGGGAGTCCAGTTGACGGATTTCAACTACGTGGTGCTGAGCATGAGAGTGATGACGCGAGTGTCGTCGGGCGTTTGGGACGTCGTGAGAAAAGAGGGAGGCTTCGTACAGTGCGTGCATTCAATCGGTGCGCCAAGGCCACTCCAGCGCAAGGTCATCAACCACTGGCCGTGCAATCCAGAGAAGATCCTCATCACGCACTTTCCGGACGAGCGCAAGATCGTCTCGTACGGGAGCGGCTACGGAGGCAACTCGCTGCTCGGCAAGAAGTGCTTTGCGCTGCGAATTGCCAGTTGCATCGCGAAGGATGAGGGATGGCTCGCTGAGCACATGCTCATCATGAGCGTCACGAATCCCGAGGGAGAGGAGAAGTTCATCGCGGCCGCCTTCCCCAGCGCCTGTGGCAAGACGAACATGGCAATGCTGGCGCCGTCGCTGCCCGGGTGGAAGGTGCAGTGCATCGGAGACGACATTGCCTGGATGCGGTTCGATAAAGATGGCCGCCTGCGTGCCATCAATCCGGAGGCTGGCTTCTTCGGAGTGGCGCCAGGAACGAACACGAAGACGAATCCAGTGGCGATGAAGACGTGCATGAAGAACACGATCTTCACGAACGTTGGAATGACGGAAGACGGTGGCGTGTTCTGGGAGGGAATGGAGAAGGAGGTCGATCCAGAGACGAACGTGACGACCTGGCTCGGCGAGCAGTGGAAGGTAGGAATGCCCGGAAAGGCGGCACACCCGAACTCGAGATTCTGCACGCCGGCCGAACAGTGCCCGATAATCCATCCCAAGTGGGAAGACGCGGAGGGTGTGCCTATCGATGCGATCGTGTTTGGAGGGCGAAGACCAGAGGGTGTGCCGCTGGTGTTCGAGGCATTTAACTGGGAGCATGGAGTGATGCTGGGTGCAGCACTGAAGTCCGAAGCAACTGCTGCCGCTGAGTTCAAGGGCAAAGAGATCATGCACGACCCGATGGCGATGCGGCCGTTCATGGGATACAACTTCGGCGACTATCTCGGCCACTGGCTCAGCCTCGACCAGCCCGGTCGCAAGATGCCAAAGATCTTTCATGTCAACTGGTTCCGCCTCGACGACAACGGGAGGTTCCTGTGGCCCGGGTTTGGCGAGAACATCCGAGTCATCGACTGGATCTGCCGACGCGTTGACGACGAGGACATCGCCCAACCAAGCCCAATTGGGCTTGTGCCGCAGGAGGGTACGATCAGCGGTGATGGACTGGGCAAGGTTGACTGGAACCAGATGTTTGCTCTTCCGAAAGACTACTGGACGGAGGACATCGCCGAAACGAAACGCTTCCTCAAGGAGCAAGTCGGAAGCGACCTTCCCGAAGCGATCAGGCGCCAACTCGACGAGCAAGAGGCGAGGATCTCGGCGATGTAGGAAGAGGAAGAGAGGAGCGTAAAAATTCAGCCAGACTTCAGTGATAGAATTTTCATTTTTCTTTAGTTATAATAGTTTTGATTATTTTATAATTATTGGTGGATTTCTTGAACATTATGTTTAATGTTAGATGCAATGTACTTTGAGGGAAATGGTTCACATATCGGTTCACCTGATTGTTTTTATTTCACCATTTAATTCGTTAGGTATCTCTGTTCAGCGATTGGATATTTTGACGTTCAGAAAACTTTATAAAATCTTTTCCAAAATTTTAACAATATTTATTAGTAGTTGATTAATAAAGTTTGGTGCAGTTGACTTGTTGGCATTTTTCATTTGTTTTTGGCATTATTCATGAGTTAAATCGCTCAAAAGACTTCACTTTATATGGCGACCATACTACACTTTATAAGGATATCATCATAAACGCAAAGATAGAACAATATGGGCAGGGTATAAAGTGGGTGGGAACGGCGTTCCCACTGCTCTCGAATTTCTTGGCTTGCGTTCGTACTGCTCTCCATGCATGGAACCCTTGAAACATGGGAGTTCCCAATAGAACTTATCAGCGCTTCCACTGCTCATAGTTGGCGTTCCCACTGCTCACCCAAACCAGTTGTAGGCCTACACTGAATATGGCTATGTAGACACTTGTAAAGGGTCTTTCAGTTTGCTGGTGGTTTGACTTGAACAGAGAATTTTATAAATCCAAGAATTTGGATGATCGGTATTGTTTTATAACATCATTGTACCTCGAAGGTATATCACAACATTCAGTTTATAATCTAGGCCCCTGCTGGGGTGTGGGGTGGAATTCAAGTTTCTGGGGGGGGGGAGAACAACCGCTGAGGCGGACAGTGGCGATACCCTTTTCCAGTAATTTTTCTGATGACTAAATTTTTTGCTATTTCTTTATTTCATTAGTATTTTCGATCTGATTATTATAAGACACATACATTCATCTAGCTGCTATAAAAAAGGACATAGGCCTAGGCTAATTTAACCCATATAATATTGCCACCACCCAAGGAACACACAGTTTGAAGACTTGACTGTGGTTCTAGTCTCTAGACATAGATCTATAGGCCTATTTGGCGCCGATCATGACATTTATAGATTGGATTTGTTATTGTCATTGCTGTCCCATTTTCATTCGAAACTGGAGAAAAAAAGACCTTGACTCGTCAGTGTTTTACAGGCTCCTTGGAACTTTGAAAGCATCTGCAAGTCGATTGAACAGATGGAGGTTTGTAACTGTAATCATAATAATTATAGCATTGAAACAATGAACAAACTTCTACAACCCGCTGCGGTCTGTCAACCGGACTGTTAAAAAAAATAATGAAGTGAGTAATAAAGGCTTTACTTACTTACTTAATTTAGAGTTTTTGGCGGATAGTGCAAAAAATATATTTAGAATATACATAGATATCTGGCGGTTTATTTATTTATTTATGATACATCTCAATGGTATAACGCGACAGCGGCGAAAGGAACCACGGACGCGGATCAAAACATTTTGTTCGGGATATTGGTTGTAGAGTTTTGCTGAAAATGAGCTCTTCTTTTCATATTGATAAATTTAACGTCCATAGTCGCACCGAGATAGAGTGAGTGGCAGTTTAAAATTTGGAGCCTAAAGATTTTTTAAAGGACCTACAACTTGTCCAATTATCGCTCACACGTTCAGTACTTTTTATCGTAATCGTAATCTCGAGACTTCTACAGCGCCCACAAAAGCGAAGTCGCGGGAACCAGCTTATTCACGGGCGCTTAATCAAAACAAAATCGATAGGCAGCGGGTCAAGTCCGGAGAGTCAGGCAGGCAGACAGATGGACGGCTAAGGTGGGTGATGTTTAGAGTTGAAATGACGAGGGATGAGAGGAGAACAGAGGCAGAGGAATAAAAAGGCAATTCCAGAAATTTGGACTGACTTGTTAAAAAGACGTTAAAAGTAATAGAGAAAGCTAGATCTTATGTACTCGTTCATAAAAAGAACACACAGATGTGATGCGTACAGCAGAAAGGAAAGGATTGGCCTATGCTACGTGTGTTGCGTATGCTTAATCGTAATCTCGAGACTTCTACAGCGCCCACAAAAGCGAAGTCGCGGTAAAATTATAGATTCGGGGCCTTGCTCCGAACTTTACCAAATTTTACCTGGTGACACCTGGTACCATATGCACTAAAACGCACCTATTTCCTAAGCTCGGAACCGATCCTACGATTTTTTACAATTTTTTTAATCTATTGAAATCTATAGGAAATCCAATGCTAAAAATCACAGCTCACCCTAGGCCGCCATATTTACACACACTTCCGTGACGTCATGGGAAGTCGCGACGTAAACTTCTGTATGTAAATATGGTGGCCGAGAGTGAGCTGGGATTTTTAGCATTGGATTTCCTATAGATTTTAAAAATTCGTATAAAATCTTAGGATCGGTTCCGAACTTAGGAATAGGCGCGTTTGAGTGTGCATGGTCCCAGGTATGTTCATCTAGAGTTTGGTAAAGTTCGGGGCAAGGCCCCGAATCTATAATTTTACCGAAGTCGCGGGAACCAGCTTATTCACGGGCGCTTAATCAAAACAAAATCGATAGGCAGCGGGTCAAGTCCGGAGAGTCAGGCAGGCAGACAGATGGACGGCTAAGGTGGGTGATGTTTAGAGTTGAAATGACGAGGGATGAGAGGAGAACAGAGGCAGAGGAATAAAAAGGCAATTCCAGAAATTTGGACTGACTTGTTAAAAAGACGTTAAAAGTAATAGAGAAAGCTAGATCTTATGTACTCGTTCATAAAAAGAACACACAGATGTGATGCGTACAGCAGAAAGGAAAGGATTGGCCTATGCTACGTGTGTTGCGTATGCTTAACCCTTTAACGACCAGCGTGCACTAAAATGTATAGGAAAACATAAGCAGCTGGTCGTTAAAGGGTTAAAGCATACCGTCAGCCAGATGGACGTAGTTTGGAGCTCTGTATTTGCCAATAAACTTCTTTGAAAATCATTGAATGCCTCACATTTAAAATTTCTCTGGCCATCGCTTATTTTTCTGTAAATAACGTTATATTGCATGCGTCTATGTATAGATGTTTGATAATTTTAATTTCGCCATTTTTCGGTCGATCTTCCCTATGTAGTATGTATCATCCTCACAGTTATTGGTGGTAGAGTGGTAGACCAATGTAGTATAAACATGTTGTTTAGAACACCCAGTGAGATCCATTTTCAAGATGGGCTGATTGACGGCAATGAGGGAACAGTTTTGAAAATGCATGTAGAAATTGCGGGGTTGGTTTCCTCCATTCGGTGGTAGAGTAATGGATTTACGTGTTCCTGTGTCAAGGGTTTGAATCTATGTTTGTAATATTTAATTGACAATTCTTTTTAAGGTGATGCCAGCTGTAAGGAAAGGTTGTTGAATTGTTCATAGATTAATGATGCTTGATGTTTGTTTAACAAATATTTTATATAGCAAATCAAATCAAAATCAGTTTATTCTGAGAATGAAAAACAAACAAACATATAACCAAGGTAGACAGGAAAGGAAAATAGTACACATGAATAAAAATTAATGTTCATTGGACACCTTGATTGTATAAACGGTGAATACTCAGAAAGGGTCATCCAGAAATGGACAGGTCCCGCTAACCTGGATAACCCCTGAACGTAAAATGTAAATCAAGATGGTGAGGTTAGAGATATAAACAGAAAATAGAAATTTTTTTGAGAAAATACAAGTGAAGAAATCAATGTGACATATTAAAGATCACACAATATCAAAAAAAAAACCTTTAGCAGGCCATGGCCATCTCCCTGAATGCTAATGGTTAATAGCTCTAGAAGAGAAGTTTACAATTTGTACATTTTGCCGCCTGTGTTTGCTGAGAAACGTCAAAGTATCTGCCTATGTAGGATATCAGGATTGAGAGTTCAGCACATCAGCACCAGACTACTGTGCACCCCATCAAAATATAATAAATGGTGATTACTTGACCATTGATGAAATCATTTGTTATTTGCAGGAATGTTGTCAATAAGGACAGCAAGGTTTGCGTTGTGTCAATTATCGGGAAAAGCCGTTTGATCTCAAGCGACTGCAAAGCCTCCTGTTTCAATTCATTCTTAAAAACTGATGCATTCAAGGGTGTAAGTGCTGACATACTTTTATAATTGTTTTCTTAAATTTTGTTATGATTTAAAAATTAATATTGTCCATTGCAACTTTTAACACATTTGAAGTCTTTAAATTGTGATGGTGAGCAGATCATATATTCAATCGCAGCATTTTTATGGCACCCTTCAAGAGAATCACCAAGACTTGCTCCCAGATCTTCTCTGGCAAAAGAGAACAGTTTTTTAAGTATTGGTGTCAGGTACAATTATTCGTTCATTCATTTATAATGATATTTTGTATGACACTTCATCAAGGGGACACTCGGAGACACTGCCAACTTTAGGGTGGCCAAATAAAACTGTCTTAGGATGAGAGAGGTATGTCTGAGAAGAAGCTCTTGAAAGGGAGCGAAGCGTCAATGGGACGCCATTCCAGGTTGAGGGACCTACCACCGAGAAAGCACAGTTCTGCTTAGTGGATATAATGACCCCAGTTAGATCCAGAGGGTCTATGCCATGTGATGATAACAACGGTGATGATACTGTTGATACATTATGAATTTTTAATATGAATATAATATTATTATTGTTGTTTTTGTTTGTTTGTTTGTTAACAGTTTACCGACCAGAGCTGGCACACACTTGACAGCACGGTAAAGCTTTGATTGCATTATTAACTGTATGCTGTTGTTTAATTCTATGTCCAGGGAGACTTATGTAGGTTGGTCCTCAAAAGCTGGTCATAAAAACTCTGGTAATTAATTAATTCTCAGCTTATGGAATGCCAGTGTTCAGTGCATAAGTATTTTGACAGAATACTGTATATGATCATTAAATTTTGCAACCCTAATTGCACCCTTTCCTCAGATGTGTTTATAGAGTGGTTCATCTTTGTCATTTTGTGGTTGCTATTGGTTACAGTGTCGTGTGGATGGTTACTATGACACCCAGGCTGGCATTGTTTTCCTTAATCTCTTGTCAACGTGGGATACATCACTTCTGGCCAGCATCACGAAACAGGTTCAAGAAGATAGCCAACGACAGGTGCAACTTTATTTCTTTATTTAGATGATAACTTGTGTTGCACCTCTGCCACCTATTGTGGCAGTGTTTTCTGTTAGCCTAGAAAAAATTCGTTCTGTATTATAGCTATATATATAATAAAAATAAAGTAAATAATGCACAAGCTTTTGTTAAATCCTGCTTGCAATCATTTTCAGTTCATGTTGAGAAGAGGGAGAGTGAAAGAAGAATTGGATGTATGCAAAGTGATACAAATCAAAGAGAGGCTTTAGTGCTGCTTCGTAATACTAGAGCATTAACTTTTATTTCTGGGTATCGATGTTAGTCTTGTGGTTAGTGTGATTGACTATCAACCCAGAGGCAATGGGTTCAAATATTCATCAGAGCAGAATGATATGTTAAGATCTGTACCACTTGTACTATCTAAGGACATAACCATAAAATGAGTATGCTTCAGGAAATGGATTGCATTGTCAAGGGACAGTTCTAGGCACTTGCGTCAGTAATGCTTCCAGGACTATGGCTAACATTTCTTGTCCGTTGAACTTACTCTAGGAACTGTTCTTATTTTTAACCTTTTGAAGCTGTGTTTATTTTACAGGATTTTTCGTCTGTATGGAAATCTTCCGAGTACAGTCACATGAGGGCGCTACTCTTCATCTTCTCCGTTTCACATATCGTTATCGTGAGTCATTTGCAAATCTGTCTCTATTTATATTCTGTGCAATGCTATTTGATCTATTTAAATTAATTCTTGCCTGCAGCTGACTTGTAATTTGGCTGGAGCATTTCAATTCTGAACTGTCTGGTGTTAGAGCAGAATTATTGTGGTGGACGGTCATACGGCTTTGACTGGTCGATACACACATAGTGTTACACAAATGTCTAGCTACAAGCTACAATCATTATCATCTTATTCTGGCTTGTCGTCTCTAGACAACTCAATTGTTTTGTAGGATTTCATTCGACTGAACACCAATAATAAAAAAGAGAAAACAGAGAAGTAGACAGTCAGAGTCGGATTGAGAGACAGACACAGAGCAGAATGAGAGTTAGAGGTTGTG
The DNA here is from genome assembly GCA_945859605.1 of Lumbricus rubellus. Lineage (NCBI taxonomy): Eukaryota > Metazoa > Annelida > Clitellata > Crassiclitellata > Lumbricidae > Lumbricus > Lumbricus rubellus. Next base: position 20,079,043 of record OX243816.1, on the reverse strand, counting down.
TATGCGCTCGCTGGCAGTGGTTGAGTATTTAATCTGTGTTGTAGATTGCAAATCCTGGTACTTCATTTGACATCAGCTACATTCGACTGTTCAAGACACTCGACTCAGTTAGGTATTTATGATGCACAATAATTTATTTGAGAAGGAGGGATGTTGGGAAGGAGGAGGGAGTTATTGTTAACAACCTTCCTAGGTTGGCTTTCATCTGATTTGAGGTGTTACATAAACTTCAGATAAGACAATTTTTGAATTTGTTATGCATAATTAATTAAATTATGAAAAGTGGAATACAACAGTACTTCGGTTTATGACATAAAATTCTCTGCAAAAAGAATTCATCCACCACATTTTTCATCAGGCTGAGTGCCTTCAGGCTATTGCTGTTAACTCTTTTGTGCTCTATTTGCCAGTGAGCACTTGCATGATATATTGTGCACCAGCTCTCCTCATGCCACCCTCCACAAATTCCTTCACCCACCCACCCACCCACCCATCCCTCAATCAATTCTTTTGCTAATTAGGTCATCAGTCTATCCCCACTGTCAGTCATAAAGTTTAAATTTTTTGCATATCTTCAGCAGCATTTAATGCGTCGTTTTGTTTAGGTTGAAGATCCAACCTTTCATCTCGGAGATTCTTAAGCGTTCACCGATCTCGAAAGACTGGATACTCGCATGTCGACCGTGCTCACCTCGCGTGCTCTTCGTCTTCGAGTATCCTGCTCTTGACTCGTACCTCACAGAATCCGAGAGCAAGAGTCATGGCGTAAAGTTTCATCAAATTATCACGCTAATTAATCAGATCGATTATTGTTTAGTTTAGTTTAGTCAATTTAATTTTAATTTTATGTCAATTTAGATTGTTTAGTCAATTTCTTTGACTTGCTGTCAACTGGATGATACTTGTTACTGTTTAACGACTGCTATATCAATGATGATTAGTATCGCCCTCCTCCTTTATCCAGGCTTGGAACTGGCACTGGCCGAGTGCAACCAGTGGTGGAGTTGAATCACAGGCAGTAAAATGTGCTTATGTTATCATGTTGCCATTTGTATTATGTCTGCTGTTAGAATCTTAGTCCGGTGAAAGAACTGCAGCACGCGATTGAAGACCAGGTCTACAGGATCCTACGCAAGTCACGAATCATCACAAACACGAGGTCATTTAATGTATTTTCTGGTCTGTACGTCATTTGTGAATATCAGGGGATTTGACACAAAGTGGAGCTTTTTGTAAAATCAATACATAGGTACCAACCGTAACACTGACTGACATGGGACACCCATACACAAATGTGTAAACATGTGTGTGGTCATGAATACATGGCCACTATTGGCAAATACTTGCTAAAGAATTAACCGTTTATAGAATTAAAATTTTATGCTCTTGTTAAATTAATTTTTCACAAAGGTTTGTGTTTGTTGTGGTTTTATCGTAGTTTTTGCGATTTTGAAATTGAATCTTACAATCTTTTCCTTTCGTTATCTTATCTTCTTATCTTATCTGACAATTTATAAAGCGCTTCTTGCAGCAAGAGCCTTTCAGAAGCGCTCCCAGTGCGTTCATCTCCGAGAAAAAAGGCAAGTTTTTAGACGAGAGAAAGATGAGGATACACTACCAGAGAGGATGGCAGAGCGAACTGATGGGGGAAGCCCATTCCATAGAGAGGGACCAATGCAAGCAAATGATCTGGATTGCGCCATGGCGGTCCTGACTCGCGGGACAAAGAGGTCAAGCCGATCAGAGGACCTAAGAGGACGCAGCGAAGTGGCAGAAGGGGGGCGAAGTATCTGATCACACAGATACTTCGGAGCAAGACCCATTTGAGACTTGATGACCAAAATTAGGACCTTAAATTGTATACGGGTCGAGAATGGAAGCCAGTGAAGTTGTTCAGTCATGAATGAAGAAATGTGGGAGAATCGAGGAAGGCGGGCAATGAGCCTAGCGGCAGCATTGAGTACAGATTGCAGAGGAGCTAGGCGAACCTTGGGTAGACCAATAAGAACAGAATTACAATAGTCAAGCCGAGAACAGACAAAAGCATGAACAATTTAGGTAAAGATCGAAGATGTGACAGATTTGCGAATAGAATGATTATGATTTTGCAATGATAAATACTCGTTTCTATACTGCAAACAACTGAATGGATCCAAGGATATTATATTGACTGTTAGAGAAACAGTTGCATATTAAACATATTAATCAGTTCAGCCCCTCTATTTAATTTTGTACCCTCGATTGTCATGGGAAAAACCGTCGGCTTATAGTTCTAGAAATACGGTGCTATAGTTTGATTTTCTTTGAGGAAGTCATTCATGATGCACAATTGCTCTGCACCATTATTGATGATTTGTCATTAGTTAATGAATGCTGGATAAAAAATAATTGTTTGTAATTGTCTATTTTTCTTCAGCAATAATTCGCTGTTTGCTGTTCCGCAAAACCAGGAATTCGTCTACGTCCATTCAATGCAGTCATCATCGACGACAAGAGATCTTGTCAACTTTTACATGATGAGGTTGAAGACTTCTTGCTCAGCTCCGACTGAAAGAGGTTAGAGTCTGATAATGGGATTGCCGATTGCTGCTTTCGGTCAAGGAAAAGAAAAATAAACTCAATGATTGGTTGTTAGCTTTTTTCATTTCTGAGCGATCTTTGTGATTCAAAGAAGGACTAGGTCGACATGTGTAGAAGAATTACAGACCTGTGATCTGGTATAAGAGACAATGAAATATTAATAATAATAATAAGACGATTTAAATAGCGCCATAGCTCAGCCAAGGCCAAAGGAACGGGTGCTGTACATTAGTTCAAAAAGTTACATTTGGCGGTCATATGATTGTTTAAAAAAGATCTTGAGTTTTGAGCTAAATGCCTTCAGAGAAATCACGTTCTTCACATGGTTGGGAAGCATGGGCGGAGACCTGGCCGGACACTTGGGGGGAACGAAGGAGAAAGTTGATGACTTTTTTAGTCATCCCGCCGAAAAGTCAAGAAAATTTTCTGTTTTCACCGCCAAAAAAGTTTATGACCTTTTTTTAGTCCTGACGTTCAATGACTGGGGGGACGAATGCATGGGTCGTCCCCCTTAGGTCTCCGCCCATGTTGGGAAGACTCAGTATGTATTTACAAACTTCTAAATCAAGAATAACTTATCGAGTGACGGTTTTCAGACCGATTGTTCTATACTATTGTTAGCTTAAAAATTGTAAAAGCCTTTTGTACTGGTTGACAGTATCTTCAAGAAGCAAGAGTTACCAGTTGAACCGAAAAGCGAGGACAGAATCAAGCGACGACCGTGAGAAAGCGTCGTCTGCATCTCGCGATGTTGAATGTCAGTCTCCCTCTTCCGAATCTTCATCCTTCGGAAGTGTTTCCTCTGATGACGAGGGCTTCAGTGGTTTCCTCAGCCAGCATATCAATCTGGCGCTTTCGAAAGGGTTCGACGATAACGTGGGCAGGAATCCAGTTCAGGCGGTATTCGAGGTGAGTCCATAGGGATTCAGTCAGTATTCGCTAAGTCTTAAAAATCCTATGAGAGATTTGGAACATTCATTAATTGGTTTAATATTCCATTTGATTAGACTTAAAATACTAAATTATTTGGTGAAAGCAAGATGACATTGGAAGGTCTTGTCATTGTCGTTGTTGCATGATCCTTCTTTTTAAAAGGTTGAATTCCACTAAACTGTGCTTATTTAAAGATGATTTGTCAGGATTCTTTGCATCAAATATATTGGTTGTTTTATCAGTTAGATATAATATCGCATTACTATTGTATTTAGTCTCTTTGTCATCCATTTTCCATTTTGTTTTGCATTTCATTTTAGCTTCCATCTCTGTCAGTCTGGTTTTCTGTCGTCAACAAACTTCACGGAGTCTACTGGAGCGATGACGTCATTGACACAAAGATCCAGACTCAGTTCACAGCGATGAAATCTTTGATGGACATCGACATGAGATTCTCCGACGGGTCAGAATAAGCAGTTTGTTTCTCGGTGATCTGAAGACTGTTATTTTGTTTGTATGTGCACTTGTTATAGCGCCTCTTCAAGCTCTCTACTCAGAGGCGCTCCCGAATGCAGAGCGGACACTGCATCGGAGTTTCACGCCGAAGCGCTGAGCAATTGTGAGTAAAGGACTTGCCCAAGGTCCTTACGTGGCGAGGTGGATTCGAACCTCGAACCTTTCGGCTCCAAGGCAACGACGCCACCACTACAGCACTGCGCCCCACAAATGATTTAATCTTAATCTTCGTTTAATTCAACCTTACACAATGCAGTATGATTACAATTCATAGTATGAACGAATAATCACAAGTTATTACACGCGTCAAATTTAACTTTCGGCAGCCATGCACGGCGCTCAACATGTCCTGCTCAGTTTAGCAATGCCATCTGCTGAATGGAAGGTTGAGTGGACATTTGGGAGGGGAGCTGGAAGCGATCCCGCATCCGTGCGCTCTTTGTGCCATTGTTTACAATTACCTTAAACCCCCCTCTTTTATGTTATAAGTGAGCTGCTACTGTGTAGGTATGCAGTTATCAAAACACTTGTATGTAGAACAGTCATTATCGATCTTTGATTTGCAGGTCTAATGCACACCTAAATTGACGAAATGCGGTTGATGAGTGTCCACTTCAATCAATCAATCATTCAGTGTAGTGTTTGATCTGTAATCTGTTCATTTGGATGCTTGACACTTTTGAATGGATTGCATGCGATGGTTGTGAACAGTTTTTTTGTCTTGTGCCTCTGATTCCAATTAAAAAAACAAGCGGATCAACATCAATGTAGAATGATTGAAGTTGTTTTTATGATGTTTGTAGGCATTGTTTTTATGAAGTTTGTAGGCATTGTTTTTATCATGTTTGTAGGCATTGTCGCAAGGTCTTGCCGATGGGTGAGGCGGCTTACAGTGAAGGACTTCCGCCGACCTATACTCTGGCTTATCATACTACAAAGGTAATTTATTCACATGCTTTTTTCATTTACACGTACATTTATACTGGTGCATACGTAAACATATGCATTCAGGAACATTTTAATGTGTTTGTGTGTGTGTGTGTACACTGTGTTTTTTGTTGTTGTTGTTGTCAGCTTCAGGAGGCTGTGAACGTGTTTTTGCATCATGCGCGTGGTCCAGCATGTGACAAATACATTGCTCAGCTGAAGGAAGACTGTATGCGCATCTGGCAGGACGGTCGGCAGATGTGTGAGGAGATCAGTCTAACGGGGAACCATTGCGTCATTGAGGTTTGTCCTGTTGTGTAATATAATATAGCTGTGTAATGTAATGAGGCATTTAAATAGTTGCTGTGATGTTATTTTGTGTACTTTGCAATAAAAAATGTCACTTGTAGAAATTAGTTACGTTGCATTTTCCTGTTAGGTTATAAAATTTTACATTACATTTGGTAGTCTTTCTATAACAAATAATGTTTCTTACAGACAAATTCGTCAACCAAGACAGCGACTGTATGTAACTAAATTCATGTTACGTACGTCACAGTGATATTACAGTTTTATGGTGTACTAATTAAATAATTGACGACTAATCAGACTGTCAGTGATACGGATTCAGAGTGACTGACAATGCGTTATGATTTCTGTCGACAGCTGCATCGTCTGCCTGACATGCCTGACATGGAGAGCACGAAGCATCTGCCAGTGTTGCCACATTCCAGTCAGATCAAGATGAAGTGTGCGTGCAACTGCGGCCAACGCATTGGAGAGCGGGACGACCCTTTTGAACACAGGGTCAGCTAATATTAGTAGTTTTCTGTATTTATTAAACATTTCTATTGTCTCTATAAAAACGTGTAGGTACTATGTGTAATTTTTGGACGGCTGGGTGTGTCATTGCTCAACACATATTAACACAGCACGGGGGTGCGTTGGGTGCGGTGCCTCGGAATCAAAATGTTCCAGGTTCAAATCTACCTCAAGCCGCTGCCGCGTATGGACCTTTGAGCAAGTCCTTCACTTCCAATTGCTTGTGCGCTTCAGCGTGAAACTCCGATGCAGCGTAGTTGGGAGCGCCTTGAGTAGAAGGCTTGAAGGGGCATTATAGCAAATATGAGACATAAAAATATACATAAATACATAAATACATACATACATACATACATACATACATACATACATACATACATACATACATACATACATACATACATACATACGTGCATACATACATACGTGCATACATACATACGTGCATACATACGTGCATACATATGTGCATACATGCGTGCGTTAGTGTACATTTTGACTTGCAAGCGACTAACTATGATATCCACTATTTGACTGTTTCATTACAGATGGCCAACTATGATTTCTACCAGCGGCTCGAGCAACAGTGCTGCGCCAAGCTCGAGCACTACGAAATGTCCGTCTTCAAGCCGAGCACAACTGAAGTGCGACCGGCCGAAGTCGCGGTTCAGACGAGTCCGGCGTTTGTCGATGAGCCAGAAAGTCCGACTGTTGTGCGCAAAGACTCGTCCAAGTTTGACCTCGCATTTGGAATGTCAGGCGGCAGCTTTGCCTTGAGTCTTGGTGAATTTAATATGATTTTGGGGGGCATATTATGGGCATGTGTACGGTAACCTAATCTGTAGCCTTTATGTTCGTTTGGTAGCAAACTCAATTTATAGCTCAATGGTTGAGTGTGTATTTGCAGTTTAACGTCACTGTATGGTAACAAAAACCATTAGCGACACCATCCTCCTTTATCCAGGCTTGGGAGTGGCACTGGCAGAGTGCAACCAGTGGCAGAGTTTTAATGGTTGCAGTATGTTTTGGGCCTTTTTATAAGGTGCATTTTTGGGTGCCGGAAAGGTTCTGTGCAATGACCCTAGCATGCTGCCTTCTCTCACTTGTCTTTACATCACAAAGCAGCTGGAATAAGTTGACATTAGCTGGGAAGTTGGAGACCAGTTCTTCCTATCTACTGACCCCATGTGGGACTTTTGGATTTGTCACACCGCTGCTGGCTTTAGGGCCTAAGAATAGGAAATATGAGCGATAACCTCATACATTCCACTTAAGTTAAACTTTATTTCCTTTACCTGCCCTGGATCTGGGTGAGTTTAACTTGACTTTGGTTGTTTTGAATCTGATGTAACCTACAATGATGACTTCTGATCTGATAAAATAATGGGTTTTGCATCTAATAATATTTGATAATTATAATAATTAAATTAATTGTAGTAATAATAATGGCAACTGACAATCAGATCTAATTTTGTTGAGTGATTATTGTCTTGCCTTATGTAATTATTTTTTAAAATTTGCTTTGTCTTCTCATACCTAAGTTACCTTGCATAATATCTGACCTTAATATACCTAGGTATTTATCTTTCATGAACCTATTGTCTTGCCTAGTTGTTGTACCTTACTTTATGCTTCCTAATTACCTTGTCTTACCTTTTTCTTATTTTGGTTTATTACCTTACCTGAACCAAATGCATTTCCTTAACTTGCCATCATTTGCGTTGTTGTAGGCCAATCAGGCTGCAGTGACCTCTTCATGCATGACACCGAGTCGCAGAACTCGCCCGACGACGAGGAATCGTCGCCACCTGAGGACGAAGGCGAGGACGACGACGAGGCCGGCAGCATGACGACAACGAACGAGGACATCGATGAGGACGAGGTTGAGGCCAGGGTGAAGGACATCGAGGCGATCACTCTGATGGGACAGCACTCGACAACGGAATATCTTCCTGGCATGCTACACACGGACAGTCTGCCGGGTCTGCTGCCCAAGTTTCCGTCCTGGTCGCTTGTCCTGCTTGGGAAGTACTCGTCCTACAACCCTGCGCAAGGTCAGCGTTTGTCCTCGTGGTCAGCCGTGCTTGTGGGGCGCGATGGTGGGTTCGGTGCCTTGGAGCGCCTCTGAGTAGTTTTCTTGAAGAGGCACTTTATATATACTTGAATGAAGGAAGGAATTAATGCTATGTGGTTGCAAGCGTGCCTCACAGTCAACTAACATCAATATAGGCCTTTAGAAACAGCTAAATCTTGAGTTCAGATTTGAAGAAGTCAATTGAATCAGCTGCTTGCAGAGCAGGAAAAAGACCATTCTGACATCTGGTGCCAGACACTGAGAAAATGCAGTCACCAAAGTGGGTTCTCTGAGGAGTTCTGGAGCGCCTCTGAGGAGTTCTCTTGAAGGGGCGCTATATAAATGTACGATTACAATTACAATTCTCATCCGCTCTGTGTGAATATTGCTTTCATGTGATGTGGTCCTTGTAACCATTATCGTTCGTGTAACCAATTATTATCATCATCGACGTGATAATCATGCAGTCTAATTACCAGAAATTTGATGAACTCAGGAAGTTTATCTTGGTTGTCGTTTGTCAAGTCGTCGTTGCTTGTGTTGTTAGGTGTTGATCAGCCTGGATTCCTTCTTCCTTCCAACTTCCTCCTTCCACTCGACGTCACGGTCCAGACGGATTCGGCCAGATCGACGTTGGGAAGCGATGCGCCTGGGAAGAAAGGAAAAATCAAGAAACCAGTTAAAGGTCATACCTCTTCTCATATTTAACAAATTAATTATTGATAGAATCAGTGGCATAAATTAAGGTGAGCTCTAAGAAGTGCTATGTAAGTATCTGAATGCGTTAATTTTGTAGATGTCGTGCAAGTTGTTCGGCTTTACATTGGCATGGAGTATGAATGCTCACGAGGTCATCGCTTTTTCCTCAGCAGTCCAGATCGAATCTTTAAAGCTCCACCCACCGGACTCTTTAAGGTATTTTATGAGTTGCTGCTTAACATGTCGCATTTGTAGCTACGGTAGTTTTAATTCTTTGTTTACTGCTATATAGGTTACATCAGAAGCATCCGACAGCTTCACTCTACTCTTCACATTTCTGAAAAAATTGATAAACTGCCTTATTCCTGATGTGACTTGAGTGCTGCAACTCTGTTGTCTAATGCTGTCGGTTATTGCAGGTGTCTGTTCTGTTAGTACCTGGTAGTTAGATTTATGTATTCTGTGATTTGTGTTCTTGTGAATTGTTTCAACTGCATTATTGAACGCTCTAACTGGTTTCGGTCTGTCAACCGGATTGTTGAATAAAGGAAATTATTATTATTATTATTATTATTATTGTGGCTGTTCTTAGACTTATTCAAAGATAACATCACTGCTGCTCTTTTTTAAAGAACTTTGCTGCTTTCATACAATGCACTGAAACACTGAAAGGTAGTTTGTGGTTGTTTCCAGGAAACTGGCCACAAGGTTGTGAACCACGACATGCCACTCTACTTTTCCTGCAGTTGTCGGTAAGTCCACCTTTCCTTTTATTACATTACTTTACCCACAATCTGTTCTCTTTAACCTCCAGGTGATTTGTGTTTAATTTTGATTAACAGCAAATTCTACTTCAAAATATGCTTAATCTTCAATCCTGTCATTACTGCTCTAATTACTGTCATTTAATTACTGCTCTAATTACTGTCATTTCATTACTGCTCTAATTACTGTCATTTAATTACTGCTCTAATTACTGTCATTTCATTACTGCTCTAATTACTGTCATTTAATTACTGCTCTAATCACTGTCATTTCATTACTGCTCTAATTACTGTCATTTAATTACTGCTCTAATTACTGTCATTTAATTACTGCTCTAATTACTGTCATTTAATTACTGCTCTAATCACTGTCATTTAATTACTGCTCTAATTACTGTCATTTCATTACTGCTCTAATTACTGTCATTTAATTACTGCTCTAATCACTGTCATTTAATTACTGCTCTAATTACTGTCATTTCATTACTGCTCTAATTACTGTCATTTAATTACTGCTCTAATCACTGTCATTTCATTACTGCTCTAATTACTGTCATTTAATTACTGCTCTAATTATTGTCATTTCATTACTGCTCTAATTACTGTCATTTAATTACTGCTCTAATTACTGTCATTTCATTACTGCTCTAATTACTGTCATTTAATTACTGCTCTAATCACTGTCATTTCATTACTGCTCTAATTACTGTCATTTAATTACTGCTCTAATTACTGTCATTTAATTACTGCTCTAATTACTGTCATTTCATTACTGCTCTAATTACTGTCATTTAATTACTGCTCTAATTACTGTCATTTCATTACTGCTCTAATTACTGTCATTTAATTACTGCTCTAATTACTGTCATTTCATTACTGCTCTAATTACTGTCATTTAATTACTGCTCTAATTACTGTCATTTCATTACTGCTCTAATTACTGTCATTTAATTACTGCTCTAATTACTGTCATTTAATTACTGCTCTAATTACTGTCATTTCATTACTGCTCTAATTACTGTCATTTAATTACTGCTCTAATTACTGTCATTTCATTACTGCTCTAATTACTGTCATTTAATTACTGCTCTAATCACTGTCATTTCATTACTGCTCTAATTACTGTCATTTAATTACTGCTCTAATTACTGTCATTTCATTACTGCTCTAATTACTGTCATTTAATTACTGCTCTAATCACTGTCATTTCATTACTGCTCTAATTACTGTCATTTCATTACTGCTCTAATTACTGTCATTTAATTACTGCTCTAATTACTGTCATTTCATTACTGCTCTAATTACTGTCATTTCATTACTGCTCTAATTACTGTCATTTAATTACTGCTCTAATCACTGTCATTTCATTACTGCTCTAATTACTGTCATTTAATTGCTGCTCTAATTACTGTCATTTCATTACTGCTCTAATTACTGTCATTTAATTACTGCTCTAATCACTGTCATTTCATTACTGCTCTAATTACTGTCATTTAATTACTGCTCTAATCACTGTCATTTCATTACTGCTCTAATTACTGTCATTTAATTACTGCTCTAATTACTGTCATTTCATTACTGCTCTAATTACTGTCATTTAATTACTGCTCTAATTACTGTCATTTAATTACTGCTCTAATTACTGTCATTTAATTACTGCTCTAATTACTGTCATTTAATTACTGCTCTAATTACTGTCATTTAATTACTGCTCTAATCACTGTCATTTCATTACTGCTCTAATTACTGTCATTTAATTACTGCTCTAATCACTGTCATTTCATTACTGCTCTAATTACTGTCATTTAATTACTGCTCTAATCACTGTCATTTCATTACTGCTCTAATTACTGTCATTTCATTACTGCTCTAATCACTGTCATTTAATTACTGCTCTAATCACTGTCATTTCATTACTGCTCTAATTACTGTCATTTCATTACTGCTCTAATTACTGTCATTTCATTACTGCTCTAATTACTGTCATTTCATTACTGCTCTAATTACTGTCATTTCATTACTGCTCTAATTACTGTCATTTAATTACTGCTCTAATCACTGTCATTTAATTACTGCTCTAATCACTGTCATTTAATTACTGCTCTAATCACTGTCATTTAATTACTGCTCTAATCACTGTCATTTAATTACTGCTCTAATCACTGTCATTTAATTACTGCTCTAATCAATGTCATTTAATTACTTCTCTAACTACTGTCATTTTGTGTCTCTTGCCTTCTTCAACTTCTAGTTCTTTGCTTCTTTAAGGCAGCTTGAAATGTCATTTAATTACTGCTCTAATCACTGTCATTTCATTACTGCTCTAATTACTGTCATTTAATTACTGCTCTAATCACTGTCATTTCATTACTGCTCTAATTACTGTCATTTAATTACTGCTCTAATTACTGTCATTTCATTACTGCTCTAATTACTGTCATTTAATTACTGCTCTAATTACTGTCATTTAATTACTGCTCTAATTACTGTCATTTAATTACTGCTCTAATTACTGCTCTAATCACTGTCATTTCATTACTGCTCTAATTACTGTCATTTAATTACTGCTCTAATCACTGTCATTTCATTACTGCTCTAATTACTGTCATTTCATTACTGCTCTAATCACTGTCATTTAATTACTGCTCTAATCACTGTCATTTCATTACTGCTCTAATTACTGTCATTTCATTACTGCTCTAATTACTGTCATTTCATTACTGCTCTAATTACTGTCATTTCATTACTGCTCTAATTACTGTCATTTCATTACTGCTCTAATTACTGTCATTTAATTACTGCTCTAATCACTGTCATTTAATTACTGCTCTAATCACTGTCATTTAATTACTGCTCTAATCACTGTCATTTAATTACTGCTCTAATCACTGTCATTTAATTACTGCTCTAATCACTGTCATTTAATTACTGCTCTAATCAATGTCATTTAATTACTTCTCTAACTACTGTCATTTTGTGTCTCTTGCCTTCTTCTACTTCTAGTTCTTTGCTTCTTTAAGGCAGCTTGAAATGTCCAACGTTGCAACTCCTCTTGCTGTTGAGCTTCTTTGAGCTCTCCATGTCCATTCTGTCATCATCCAATCCAGCATCTCTTACCTCGTCTCAGACAAATATATTATTCTCATCAACAAAGCATTTTAGTTTTTGAGTGAGCAGTTGGGATTTGTTTCCACAATGTGTTTGCCCAGTCCTTAGTATCTTTTCAGATATTGATGTAATATATTTTGCATCAGCTTACTTATCCTCCTTGTGCTCACTCTCTGTCTTGCGTGACTGATCCACAAAAATTTACCATTTTGCATATCTGTTTTGGAATGCTTAACACAATGATACCTTTTACTGCATACATTAGTTTTAAGGATAGTTTATTAAAACAGAAAAATTTCTGTTTGCTGGTATACATACTTGACATATTACATTACATAATTGGAAACTATTAGAAACATCGCTTAAGCACTGCTTTATTACATTTGTAAACTTTGTTTCTTTGATGCTTAATTTAATTTTGTTTTTCTTAGTTGCCAAATAAATGATTTGATAAATGATTTGATTACATCTGATTGACAGATCTGTTATTTCTGTTGCATAGTCAGGGTCAGATCATGGGTCAGCTGATGCGGGTTCATCTGGCCATTCCTGAGGGTGGGGTAGAGGTGAAGCTGCGACCTAAGGTCCAACCTGCGCCTGCACCCTGTCCTTTCTTCTTCCCGGAGGCCAGCGAATACCTCGCTCTGCCATCTGGTGTCTGGGTCCTACGACTCCCGTATCCTTTCGACTGGAAATGTACACCACATTCAGACGTTCAATATTATAAATTTTTATAATTTTTTATAATTTTATTGCTATGTGACGTTAGGGATTTTTATATAGCACCTGAACATTAAAATGTTGTCTGGTAAGCTTTCATTCATGCATGTATTAATGTGTATGTGCTTGTGTGGATGAATGGCCATAGATGTCGAATAGACAATAGACATATCAAGGCATGCTATATTGTGCCCATTGGTTATGGAGGGCCATAGATCAGATTTTTGTAGCTGCTATTACATTTGATTAGATATTGGTTCATGAAGTCACGATTAAATCAGATAAGTCATTAGATCAGATCAGAAAGACGGTAAGATAGGTTATAGAAGTCATATATTGGATTAGATTAGCTTCTACCAATGCGGCAGTCGCTAGATTATAGGCCCTATTGATTCTTGTCTAGATTATACGAAATATTTTGAACTTGAAATTGTCATCCACGTTGTTCAGGCATTTGGTGAATGTAGTTTAATAATTGCTACTGAGGCACTGTTGTAAAGAATTCATCCAAGATTTCCTTGACTGCATCTTAGCTTCATTTACATGGGTGAAACAGGACCATACAGAATGCCCGCCGACCCTCAGCTGCAGAGTGTTTGTAGATTTGTCAAGGGCTTCCTGAGTGTGGCCGAAAGCACGTGACAGACGTTGATCATCATTTTATATATTGTCTTCTGTGGAGCTGTTAACAAAAGAATGCCATCTGTTGTTTCCTAAACAATGCACTTGGGATTTGCAGACAGGTTCCACCATTGATGGACAGTATTTCAAACTTTAATTCAGCAAATTGATCTTTGCATGTGTTCCGTGGCTGCATCATGCAATCAGAGTGGTTCACAAGAGTGGTTCGCAATCTCTTTTGTTTTGCATTGTTCAGTTCTAGACTTTTGGTAATTGTTCCAGTTTTTCACTCTTCAGTGGCTGGTTTGAACGGCAGAGTGTAGTGACTGCTTGCCGATGTGTTAGGGTTCAACTTGTGATGCGCTATGCCTCATGTGAACAGAAAAAGACAGATTTTGCTTTGGTCAAAATATTCGTCAACACAAGGGCATTGAAGTGCTACTAACTGTGGAGAGGAGTCTGTCAGATGAACTCTTTCGTAGGAATTATCCCAAATTACAGGTCACTTTATACAGTTTGGTCGTAATCGTAATCATGAATTTGTGCCTGCAACCGAGAAAGCTCATATGTCTATTTGCACTTAAAAGATCTAGAAGACTGCTTTTGTGGAGCCATAGCTGCAAGAAATTGTCCCAAATGCTGTTGGAGTTTAGTAAATTTAGTAAAGTTGTGTAGAGATGTTGAGCTGTTGTTGAAAATGCTCTAACTGAATCACCTTTTTAATAGCTGAGCTGTGTAAAGCCTATGGTTGAACTTTCATGGAGTTAAATATACAATTATACATTGATCTAACAGATGATTTTGGATTTCATGGTTGAATGGTTTGGGCTCCACTTGTCTGTTTTTGCTGTTCAGAATTAAAGTTAGAATAATGTGTTCAAGTTTTCTTAAATGCGCAGCACAAAATTTCTTCAGTTGATTTGTGAGATGTTCTACTCTAAATAATTATATACTGTGCTGCATCCCTTGAGCACTTTATGTGAGCATTTTTAGTGCTTTTATATTATTTGAATGTTTCAGTTGTTTCCTTCTGGACTGTTTTTTTAAGCAATGCTTTGAGACAGACACATTTTGAATCTATTCATTCTTTCATTCATTCATTAGGCTATATAGTGCGGCATTAATAGTGCCCCTTCAAGAATCTACAAGGGCATGGACTAATCCCAGCCACAGCTAAAGAATATATGTGAGTCATTTATGAAGCATAGTCTGTTTGATCAAATATGGAGCTCCGAGAAAGTATTTGGTATTAGTACCTACCTTGAATTTACATATGGATTCGTTTGTTTGTCCGCACAGTCTTGGATTGTCCGTTTCAGCACTTGGGACAGAATTTGTAGGCTAGATGTAAGGTCATCCCTATGTTATGTACGCAAAAATCGTATTTTCGGCTTCCTCCCCTGAAAGCACCCATACATTTTTGTTGACCCCATTTTTTACCCTCTCATCTGAGTACCGTACGTACATAAACTTCTTTACTTCGCCCTTACAAAGGCTAATTAGCTAAGGTTATCATTATTATAATTAATAAAGTAATCTAGGAAACATGTAGCCTATTTTACCGTATGCTACAATTTCTTTTAGTTAAATATCGAGTTAGAAGCAATTTAAGTAAAATAGATCATAGATCGCGATCGGGAATTAGCTTGAGATGGTCGCGCAGCCTCAAGCATACGGTCGTACGATCCACGAGTAACTTACTTACTAATGCAAGCTTACCGGAAGTAGAAAAAGGCCATGTTGAAAACGTGAACATACATTTTATGTTGACGTGGAATTTCTTATTTAAATTATTTTCTATTACCATGAGTTCCAGTTTTAAAATTATTTCCCCGCAAGGCACTAAAAACTAAATGTAAACCGCATGACTTTTCACTACATTTTTGTTCAATGACGTTAGAGCTGCTTCATATTAGCGTTGCAGCTGGTCGAAATTACCTACTGCTGCTTGTACTTTCATTCTAGCCTGTTGTCGCAGGAACAACCTGTTCAGAACAAAAAGGTAACAGAAAAACTACGGGTAAATTACTTCTAGGTTAGAATGAAGTTCTAACAGTCTGCCGTATCTGTTTATTTTCTCCCTAGAATAAGCACACAAAATCTCTTCTATGTTCTCAACAAATGATATGCACTGGCCTGGATTAATGGACGAGCTCACCAATCGTGTATTAAGATTCTTGAAGTAGTTTGTTATGATGCACTTTTATCCATTATTAACATGGTTTTGTTGATCGTGTATGCACGAAATTTATCACAGTTAATTGTGATCTTGATAAACACTAATACGGTCATGTTCTCTGTATTAAAAACATTTATGGTGTATCTGAAACAGTGGCTTCAAATGCGAACATTTATTCATAGTAGTTTTAGTTAAATTCCGTTTCAATTTCCGTTAGGAAAGTGTTTACTTTTGACTTTCATTGTGAATATTGTTGTTGAGTAGAGGACATGTGGATTCCTATCATTTGGGCACACTTAATATTAAAGTAAAACAAAAAATTCTTTGTTACCATTACCTTGTAGAAGTAATCAGTTACTGCAACTAATTACTTTAATTAGTTGCTGCATCAGTTTGCCAAAAATAATAATTAGCCACATTGACCTGTTACAAGTGATGATTAACGCATAACACTTCCGGGCTGTAAGACTAGTAGAGTGTTAGTCCGGCCATGGTTTGCCACGACCTCATTTGCACACAATTTTATATACTAGTTGTGCATGAACGCGAGTTAGTCTGGAACTAGCAGCTATGCTGTTTTGTTTAAGATTTTCCAGTGATGATGTCAGAAGAAGAAGCGGACTCAAACCCAGGGCGAATGAGCTCGTGCTGGAAGTCAATAAAATCATGCAACATGGTTAGTAAAATTCTGAACAATTTCTAAAAACCCTTCCCCAGCCTCATTCTATCCCTACCCCTTAGGTTTCTTCTTTGGCCTTCCACCCTTTTAGCCTGTCCACTTTCTCACTGCTTCAGTCTTCCCTTACCTCTCTCTCTCTCTCTCTTCTACTTCATCTTTTCACTTTGTTGAGTGCCATATTTGGACTTCAACTGCAGTTGCACAATCCGAAGTTTTTTCATATTTTAAATTATAGTACAATGTGTGCTTTTAGTGTTTTAAAATACTGTAGCCCAGTCTCCTTTTATGAGTTTAAACTGCTTTGGGAATATCTACATAATTTCTTATTTGAGAATAGCATATTATGAACTAATTGAATTTAAATTCTAGGTTCAAATTGCTGCAGCACTGTCTATATTTATGTTTTAGCTTAGAATGCTTAGCATTTGGCAGAGTCTCATTTTTTGGGCATAAGCTGCTAAACATCGATGGTTCTCATTTGTACAGTCTAAGCTAATGTAGGTTTCAGTTGCTGCATCAGTTTGCGCATGTATGTCTCTTCAGATGTACCAGCATCTTCTAGATCGTTCCACTCCACACATCACAGCTCGATGGTGCGTGTGGCTTCTCGTCGCTTTCCTCTACATGATTCGCGCTTTCCTTCTCCAGGTTTGACCCAACTTCATCTATTGCTGTAGTTGCATGATCAATGCTTGAAACAGCAGCCATTCATTTCATTCTGAAACACGTTGGACACATGAGTGAGACCTGAGGTGCTCATCCTTTTCAATTCCTGACATTCATTCATTCATTTCGTGAATTTATATAGCGCTTCTTCAAGAAACCTACTCAGAGGCACTCCCAGACATGGCAGAAAGACATTCCAAGAGTTCTATTTCACTTATGGCCTTGAGGAAATCTTGACTATAAACCAGGCACTGTGTGTCTGTGTGTGTGCTCTCAGTGAATAGACAGTTCTGGTAAATGAATATGCTGAAACTAAATAATTATGGATGCCTTGTACGGTGGGCATTAGGGACTATGATTGTTATGTAATCAACTGATCATGTATGTTCACATAAGTTTCAGTTTTATGCATTTTAGTTTCCAAAATTATCTACTTGATATATTTTCTGTTTACAGGGGTGGTACATAGTCACATATGCTCTAGGCATATACCTTCTAAATCTGTTTATAGCCTTTCTTACGCCGAAAATTGACCCTGCTCACAACTTAGACTATGACGGTAAGTGCCATGATCATATTATTTTGATATATTCAATGTTCGATTGCGCTGTATCTGCTTTGTTTGTACTTGTTTGCCATAGCCACTGCTGATGTTGGCTCTTTTGCAAATGTCATTTTGCTGAATATAGGATGCTGAATATAGATTTACTTTTTCCTCCAGAAACTTTGCCTTCTTTCGTGCATCTTTCGCTCAATTAGAGTCCACTGACTTCAACTACTCTTCTTACTTTAGTTTTTGAGACTCCATGATTTTTAAATGACAAGTTTGTTAGAAAATCAATCACTGTTCTAATCTTCGGCTCAGAACACCAATTATTACGTTCTGTACAATCATCTGCACAATTCGTCGATACAGTGTAGCCTGTTAACTTGTCTCAAAATCATTTTTAATTACAGATTTGCAAGACTTCTTTGAAACCTTTCTTCTTGATATTTCGGTGCACTCTAAGAATGTTTATTGATCTCATCCAAAAGATCCAAAGGCACTTAATGTAGCACTATACTCAACAAGTTTTTGTTGTATAGCTTAGTTTCAATAGATTGATTTGAATTTCGTGCTTTGCACATGTAATTTAATGAAAATTCATTAATTTGATAATAGAATTAATAAATATTGCCAAATTATATAGCAAGTTATGTTACAGATACTATGGAGGCTATTTTGGTACAGCTGATATTCACTGAAGTTTTCCAATAGGACAGCATTAACGACTATTAGTATATTTGACTGGTACCAGGGATTAGACAAGGATCTAAGACCACATGGGAAACTGTAATACATTCTCAAAGTGTTAAACTGTTTATATAGAGCATTGCAAACACCCTGCCTATGTTTGATGAATCAACATTGAATCTGTCTGGATGAATATTATTTATCTCCTCATAGTAACATCTGTCCATTGGAAGTGTCTTGGGTTTTGATTTCAGACGATGGGCCAACACTACCAACGAAAGTGAGCGAAGAATTCCGGCCGTTTATAAGACGTCTTCCTGAGTTCAAGTTCTGGTGAGTTATTAGAGGTTTTATGTTTTCGTCGTTTATCAGATTGCTGTTCTTCTATTGTAATCCTCTTCTCATCTGCACCTTTCTTCGCCCTCCTCTCTTTGTCCTTTTCTCAATCTTCCCTTCTTCTTGCCCCCTCTCTCTTCTTTCCTGCTCCTCTATCCTCTTCCCATCCTTCCCTTCATCTCTTCTTTCTTCCACCTGCTCCTTTCTTCCATTCTCTTCTCCTTCTCATCTCACTCCTTTTTCTGTTTCTTTGCCAACTGAACTATAATGAGTACACTTTTGGCGGGAAGATGACTGCTGCGAGGGAGAGGTCTGTCCATCCATCCTCATATATTAAAGCTAAGAAAATGAAGAATTGCTAGCACATTATACCCTTGTCTTCTTCAGAGTTATCTTAAGAGACTGTTCCAGTGTTCCTCTCTTCATTTTATTCTTAGTTGGTTCAACTGGTGTGTGTGTGTTTTTTGTGGTGTAGGTACAGTGCCCTGCGTGCTGTTCTCGTGGCGACGGTGTGCACTTGCTTTGAGGCATTCAACATCCCGGTCTTCTGGCCGATCCTCGTCATGTACTTCTTCATTCTCTTCACGTTGACCATGAAAAAGCAGATCCTCGTAAGTTGTTTTCGTATTTCCATTTCCACTCAGATGTCAACTAATTGGCATGAGGGTAAGGACCCATCCGTATAATACGCACACGCAAAAGTCGTACTTTCGACCCCGCTCCCTGCATACATAATATACATGTATGGACAGCCCATAGCTTATTATGGGCATGTGACTGTAATGAATTTGCATAGTGCCGCTTCAGAAGAATTTCCTCTTGACAGCGCGAAACTATTCTCGTACTGAACAGCATCATTCGTTGTCAGTGACATTGGATGTAAGTGAACATGTGGTATGGTAGTAATTATTAGTCTTCGACAACAATACAACACAGCCTTGTATCATCTGTCACAAGCTTTCCAGGAATGGCTTCTCCTGCCTCACATTGCAACTGCCAGCTGATTATGGTACTTGGAATTCAGGCAAATATACCAGGAACTAACATGCCACTACTTTATGGTTTTCATTAAACTATTTATGCTGTGATGAACTGATGGTTAGTTGGGTACCTGCTGAGAATATGCTTGGATATCCACTACTTACGACACTCTTGGGGTAGACCAGTTTTTAGTGACACACAAATTTATGTTGCTTTTTTGTCTAAATCGAGTCCACTGACTTAGAACTGCATTATCATGAGGTGCAAGGCATTGAATCAATGGTCTCATCTTAGGTTTTTATAGTTCAAGGTTGCATGCACTGGGAGCGCTTCTTAAAGGCTCCTGCTGCAAGAAGCGCTTTATAAGTTGTCAGATACAATACAATACACAACTATTCAACAATTCTGCACCTTTTAAACTTTCAACAATCGTGTTCAAACCCATTCACTGACTGCTACAAAATGGATGACTAGCAGCATCAGGTGACGTGATATTCAATCGGCAGCCACAGGTTGAAGCTATTCTGTTATGTGATTGCTTCATTTTTAACTCTGGACTTTTGACTATATTTAACTGATTGTGACGTTGATTTTTGTAGCACATGATCAAATATCGGTATCTTCCTTTTACACACGGAAAGACACGATACGCCGGCAAACCCGACGCAGTCCTTGGCAAAGCTGACAACCTGTAAATAAAGACAAATATTACAATAACTGGAACGTTGTGTTGAAAAGTCGATAACATTTTGTGCTCGAGAGTTTGTGAACTCTGTTGAACCTGCTTAGAAGATACAGCTAGGAAGCTAATCATCAATTGTAAGGAGGAGAATAGGTAATATGTGCAGAGCGAAAAGATTGTTCAGCCTCAGGAACAAAGAGCTTTTGACGGCTCATTGATAGAGGCACGTTATACACAAGCAGCAGCTACATGTACATTACATGACCTTACTTGACTTCCTGTCATGGTTGACCCTTTACTTTACCCAAAATTACTTTACTTTGACTTACAGAAATTTTTTCTACCTTGTTTAACCTTATACCTTTTCGTGTCATACTGATCCGTAACTGACCCTTGCCATTCTTACTTTCACTTTTATTTACCTGTACCTTACCTTCCAGTACCTTGACTCATGACAGTTACCTGGGTGAGGATGATAGCTGTTGGAGCGTACCAGCAGTTACTGCCTATTGTGTAAAACATTAAATAATTACCCATCATGATGTTGACTTGAACGTAACTTATAGTCTCATGTATTAACGTCGATCCTAATATTCGTGTAGCTGTTGGAATACGGTTTTATGTGTTTCTTTAAATCTGAGATTTGGCGACTGTCGAAAGCAGTTTTTAGTCGTTGTCTTACTTACCTTTGAGCAGCAGTTGAATTCATTTCTTGTGTATTTCAGTAAAAAGCTGTGGGCAGATTCAGGTGGTGATATGAGTGTTGTATGCTCCTTAACCCTTTACCAACCAAAGAGTAGTCAATGGTATGGGGAATGCTGTACGGTCGATAAAAGAGTTAACTTCTGCAGGCTGATTCAAATAAGTCGTAGAATTTATTGATTGCAATTGTATATAATCACAATTATATGTTTTCAAGCCTGCGTCTTAAGTTTTTCTTCGGTTTTATATAGCAGAGCTCTTACAATGTTGGGTGTTGATCTAGCAAATGAGATTTGACATTTCTTACGAAAGATCTGTGCGTATCTACCAACAGTTCCAACACATGGTACAACTCGTGCACGTTCCACTCTAGCAACTCTTTCTCGATTCTGGCTTGCTCCGAGAACCGAGTGACAAAGGGTGTTTAACGCTTTAATGACGGACTGTGTTGGTTTCCCACTTGCTTTCTCTACGCTCTCAACTTTAAAGTTTAAGCGTCTGTGCTTATTCATGTACAATGTTTGAAGCATTATTTTGTTGAACAACATTAAACTTGTGGCCCTTGCTGCCACATCATATATAGTTAATGAAGAAAGGAAATAATCTGCAGCTTTCATGTACAGCTTTCATTGAATTTTGGAGCCATATCAGTTACTGGGTTAAAAGTAGATGTTTATGTTTAGGTTATACTGTAATTTAATTTTTGCAAATCTCTTGATGTAATTGTTACTTTTCTGCACCATCCTACATCCAGTGCTAAAAGTGTAAAAGAAAGAAGTGCCTAGACGCCCCTTACCTTTCCAAAAGAAGTGCCAGGACGCTCCTTACATATTCAGGTGTGCTGGCCAAATAAGTGGCAGGACGGCATAGAGATTTGAAAACAAGTGCCAGGACGCCGTCCATGACCGTCCTGCCACACTTTAAGCCCTGCCTACAACCATTGATGCTATTCCATGTGGAATATGGGTCCTGTCTATAGCTCCATGCGGGCAATTGTGGGCATGCTGCGGGGATAATTGCCTAGGTAGCATTTCCTCAAACTGCCTTGTACAGTATCTTCCAGCAGTTTAGGTAAGGGGATTTCATATAATTTGTGAGTCATAGTTGACGGTGTAAATTAAGCATCCTAGAAGTAGCTTTTTGCTTCTGATGATGCTATAATGTCAACAGTCATTTAAAAAAAGGCAGGGGAAGAGTAGAACAATTGGAAGGAACAATTGACAAGATGTCTAATATATTTTATGTATATCTTATAGTTTCGCTCGCTTGTTGCCGTTCGTGTGTCATGCATGGTTTAATAATGCATTAGGTTATCAAGTTATCCAAGAGGGAGTTACATACAACAAGGGGTCTTGGTGTAATTTGCTTTTGACTAATGATATGCTACTGACGAAGGATAGACACAGGCCTAGAAATAAGCAACACAAGAATTTTCCAGGTCGAATTAAGGTCATCCATAAAGGATTTCCGCGAAAGCGATTCAATTGGTTGGACCACTCAGTTCCTTTGTGCGCATTTGACAATGCACTCCGTATGTATGTCCCTCTACTCTGCATACGTTCGCACTTCGACCCAGCTCCAAGGCCCAGATCCGAGAACCTGTTGACCCATTGTATCGCCCATCAAAGACTAATTATCAGGTTCCAGTCAATCAATAGGTTAGTCTCCTGTCTGTCTGACCTCACTCGAAGTTGGTGTTCGAACGTCCTCAATAGCCCAGTGTTTAATCTACACGTCTCTGGTTCATTCATTCGGACATTTATATAGCGCTCCTTCAAGTAAAAAAAACTACTCAGCGGCGCTCCCGACTCCAGCACGCCCAAAAAGAACAGTTTTAAGTTTAACAAGGAACTATCCTGGTAGAGTCCCAGAGTGTAGGCGCAGCTCAAAAGGAAGGCTAGGTCTATTCCTGGTGGTGGGGGGTCGCCCAGGAATGAAAATTCCCACCCCTCCCCCAAAAATCGAGAAGTGTTGTACACCTACGTGGCATTTATCCCAGATCAAGGGGCCTATAGGATACGCAACATTTCCGATCCCCAGAAAAATTCGACAGTTTCATACATGTGAAGTTTTCCCGTCTGTAGAAGAATTCGACTGCGAAGCATTGAAGTAGGCCTAGCCTACTCAACAAAACGCTCGTCAGAAATTTCCAGTCAAAAGTTGGCGTCGGTGTCAAACGGCCATTTTTTGCACCCCCTCCCCAAACTAGTAAACTCCCACCCCAAAGCAGAGGACTACATGTAGATAAAAAGTTAAAAACACTGCACATAATAGGCCTAGGCATGAGACCAGCTTGTTAGCCTGCACTTGGAGTGTTGCATGGCTGCATATCATGCGCCTCGTCTGTGTTAGATAGATCGTGCGTAGGCCTATTGCCATTCGTTTGTTTATTAATTTAAGAGATTTAAATATCGCGCAAGCTTTGTCCTTTTAAACTGGCGTGACGCGTATTCAAACTCGTAGGTGGCGGTGAACTATATAGGCCTATCTAACGCGATTAATTTGTTTTAAAAAATGAGCAGAATCTCGCTGTAAATGTAAATGTAGGCCTAATCGGATTTTTATATAGACCTAGCGGGTGTCTATGGCCTCGACCCTGAGGGTGAGATCCTTCACCACCGCTCGCCCGTTTGAATGGACGCCACGCCATTTAGACAGTGTTTTTCTGACGACTAGGCCTAGTGCCGACTAGGCTACTTGATGGAGAGAATAGATGCAATCATACAGCCTAAGACAGGCCTACTGTAATGGACAAAGATCATGAAGAGCGGCTGGCTATCCCATGCGGAGAGCTAAAGGAGTAGCCTAGTGGCCATAGGTGCAATCACGTCCTAAAAGTTGGGGGGTGGTGGGCCATAATGAATCACGTCCTAAAAGTTGGGGGACCATAATAATAAAGTTAGGGGACCACTCAAAAGTTGGGAGGGACGCGTCCCGTGGGTCCCATAGGGTGGTTGCGCCTATGGTATATTGGCTATAGCTGTTTTCGAGTGGCCCACACCCAACACGGACTGGTCGGATCATGACCCAGTGTTTAATCTGGTCTCCTTGCTTAGGAAGGGGGGTTCGGGCTTCGGGAGGAGGGGCAAGAAAGGTCCATTCTGGGTAGACATTTTGGGCGGACGGCTGAGCCACCGACGCAATTTTCATTGGTGAAGTTTTCCGACGGTCGACCTTTTTAGTCTTAGCCTACTTTTTCTTTCTAAAATTAACCAGCTTCAAGGCAATTGTTAGCCTACGCATTTAGGTTTTCTGGGGGGGGAGAGGAAATAATAATACGTATTTACATGTATGCAGCACCTCGCAATTCGCAATTTTTCTGGGAGGGGGTGATTTCATTCCTGAGGGGAATCTTCCCCCC
Organism: Lumbricus rubellus; assembly: GCA_945859605.1. Lineage (NCBI taxonomy): Eukaryota > Metazoa > Annelida > Clitellata > Crassiclitellata > Lumbricidae > Lumbricus > Lumbricus rubellus. The sequence continues at coordinate 20,054,459 of OX243816.1, read as the reverse complement.
AGAGACGTCTAGATTAAAAACTGATTGTGACCGACAAAAGTAGGCATCCTTACTAAACTAAGATAGTCACAGATGTCTCACTTTAGTGACGTTTAGTCACTTACAAGTCTTACATTACACATGAATGACGTACGACATGTCAGGTCGTTCAAATGAGTCATGCGCATGCGTGACGATCGAGCATGGAGAAAGGAAGACGCGCGTGCATGCTCGCCCTTCGATATATATATATATACATATATATATATATATATATATATATAATATATACATGTTCGATACGTGGCATTTGTATAGCGCCAGTTCACACGAAACGACGTTGCATCGTCGAGTAGAGGAGAGGAGAGGTTAAGCGAGTCCGCTTTTACGACTGGCAATTAGCAAGACTTCAGTTATAAATTACGCACTTAACGACCTCATTGCCAACGCTGTACAAAGCCATGGTTTAATTCTGCCTGCCTGTCTGTCTGTATGTATGTATGTCTGTCTGTCCGTCCGTCTGTATACGTCTGTCTGTCCGTCCGTCTGTATGTTTGTTTGTCTGTACGTCCGTCTGTCTCTGTTTGTCTGTACGTTTGCCGGTCTGTCGGTCTGTCTGTACGTCTAGCTGTATCTGCGTGGCTGGCAGGTCGGCTATCTCTTCGCATCTGTCTGTCTGTTTGTCTCTCTCTTTGTGTGTGTGTCTTGTTTATGATTGTCTTCTCGTTGTAGCATCTGTTTACCATCCTTCTGTGTGTCCATCTGTGTGTGTGTCTCTGTTTCTCTTCTGTCTGTGTGGTTGTCTGCTTGCTTGTTCATTTGTTTGTTCACCTGTTTGCCAGTATGCTTCATTTAACGTCTCTGCAGCCTTCGTCTGTTAGCCTAAGTCCAACTGAGCATAAGTGTGTGTGCCTGTCTGTTTGTCTGTACATGTATGTAGGTCTATATGTCTTTCTGTCTATCCATCAAATTACGCTGCCCACCTGTCTGTCTGTCCGTCCGTCTGTCTACTCGTCCGTCTGTCTACCTGTCTGCCTGTCCGTCCGTCTCTCTTTCTGTCTGTCCGTCCGTCTGTCTGCCTGTCCGTCTGTTTGTCTGTCCGTCTGGCTTTCTGTCTGTCCGTCTGCCCATCCGTCTGTCTACCTGTCTGCCTGCCTCTCTATCGCCTGTCTGCCTGCGTCTGTCTGCTTCCTACCGACCATTCACTGACATGAAACATGGCATAGGTGGCAATCAGCTTATTCCATGACGACATCTCGTGCGGCACTCTTTCGTTATTACCGGCGATCTCTTAATTCGCTTTTCACGATGAAATTTGTTTGTTGCGTCTTGTTCTCATCATCGGCTGTCGTCGTCAACGACGGATGCTTTGTTCGTCTCACATGGTTGGATCCTTTGGGGTGGGGTGGGGTGGGGGAGATGGGGGAGATGGGGGAAGGTTCGATAGCAGCGATGGATGGGGCTATGAGGATAGTGGGTGGAATTGTCAATTATTGTAAACCAAGGACTAATTTAATTGCTAGATTGTATTGGTCTGTTGATTTTTCCCCCTCAAATCCGAATTTGTAAAGGATAAAAGCATGAAAGAATAACTGTCGTCGTTTGAGAATTGAAAGTTTGTCGTGCAGTCATTCACAGATGCATTGAATACATAGGCGCAACCACCCTATGGGACCCACGGGACGCGTCCCCCCAACTTTTGAGTGGTCCCCTAATTTTATTATTATGGTCCACCCAACTTTTAGGACATGATTCATTATGGTCCCTCCCAACTTTTAGGACGTGATTGCACCTATGATTGAATAGTGTTGCTGATTGTAATAATAATAATACAATAAAGCCTACTCTGTAATGTATTGCGTAACGAATGCAATGGCCAACGCATACGTACGTGCAAGTAAGCCTAATATTATTGTATACATGTAGCCTGTATACAATTGAACTTAATAAAACTCTATTCGTCTGCATCTGTGTGCAGCAATGCAGCCCAATGCTTGTGTATTTGTAACTATCATTGGTTTGACGCTTGATACCCATAGCGTCGAAAATTAACTTGCTATTAGGCTATGACTAAATTAGCCCCCAAAATCAGATCTGCCCTTGTTTACCCGTAGGCTTATACCAGTATACCTTGTGGCGGTTCCCGTCATGGTACCCGGGTCACG